>KB667500.1:504823-546658 GCA_000349065.1 Anopheles quadriannulatus | reverse complement strand
GTGTGTGCGGCACGATCAACTGTAAGCAAGATGGCGCTCGTCCCGGTAGTACGGGCGCGCCTAAAAGTAGGCAAAGCGTGTACGCCTGTGCACGCGCTGTGCTTGTTAACTCGTTAACTCGGTAGATATGCCCGCCGAGCAAAGCGGACTGTTTCAGTGTGGGTCTTTGTGTGCCCTCTATACCCCCCCTCCCTCTCCTTCCCCACCACTACGTTGGAAAGCAAAATGTTTTCGAATGCAACGGCGTACCCAATAGAGGGGGCATTGCTAGCGATGGAGCAGATGGGGCAGGGGTGGAATTTGAAAACTTTTGAAGTTGTGGTCCCGTCCCGTCGAGCCGCACACATCCGTTGGTATTCGGGTGGAATGGATTTCCCGAGTGAACTTTGCCATTTTGTGCCACGGTTCGGGTGTCTGTGGTTGGAGCTGTCAGCAGGCTACCGGGGGCAGAGGGGATGGGATGCGCTGTATGATGCACGGCGATAACGATTCTATCTAGCGACGTTCTGCTTTAAGTAAATATTTGGATGCGCATTAACTTTGTGTCGCGGTTAAAACCCCTCAGTTTGCTCTCGTTTTTGTTTGCTCGCGAAACCAATTACAGGTGTGCGCTTACGTATGTTTTTGTGTATTCGTCATTTCATGTTGAGAGGGTTTTCAGAGATAGAATGGTTACGCACCGTAGCACAGGAATTGAATAAAGAATTATAAAATGCGAAAGGAGTCAATCAATTTAATATGCACTCCTGAGAGCATAACATGGGCCATATTGAGCAAATCAGGACAGTAAACGACTAGCGGAAGCACTAAAAGTTGAATTTAATACTGCAAACTGCATACTTTTAGGCGTTTAACCTTAACATATCTAAATTGGTTGAATCTTAATGACTGTAGCTTTTTTAACAGTGCTCTATACCATATTACATACATTAGCAGGTATGGAGAGCAACTAAATTGCCTCTTTACGGTTCCGATTTACTATATCCAAATCTACCCATCTAGCTCTTCTTTCTGTCTCTAGGGAGAGACCTTTTTTCTATCATAATAGCTCTTCCATCCTCTGCGATAGTTCCTGCAACACCCGACGATAGTGAAAGGATAGTACCAGGAATGATTTTCTTTCGCTACGGCACACCTTAATTCTATCGCACAACTGACCTGAGGCAAGATTTCACCTGCGCAGCTGAGCACAGGTAATGGGGAAACCCCGTCACCATTTACACTGATTGCACAACGTGGATCGAGCTGGCCAGTTTCGCTGGTCACCTTGCACCATTGTCCCATTGTGTCAACTTCCGGCAAAAGTCGTTCTGTTAGCTTCCCCGGGCGCTCTTGCCATGGCTGGATGGGGTGAGATCTCGTAAATGGATCTGGGCAGGGATGAAGTCCAACCAAACATGTCGTGCCGTCCGTGAAGGAGCTTTTCTTAGCGGATGATGCGAGCGAAGGAGAGCCACGGCACAAGCAATAAACGAAACCGGGACACATACAGTACACATACACTGATCTCCGCTGTCAGCTGCACACACAAACCCACATCGTTGTGCGTGTGTGTGTGTGAGTTTGGAATGCGCTCCGGGAGACAGTCTATTAATAGTGTCAGCCACTGGTTCTGTCTGCTCGTTACGCGGAAGATTCGCCCAAGCACAGAATGGAGGAAATTATCTTGCGATACGGGAACGCTGCTAAAGCTGTAGCTTGCGAGCATTCATCGCGGTCGTCTTCGGTCCCGGCACGCAACCCAGAGATACGACAGGGCCCTGCCAACCCACCAACGTGTCCAACGGTGGAACAGGATCTTACCGATAGCGCCAAGCACTGTGGGATCATGAAATTTAAGGATCTTTTTTTTAAATAGCCTGAAAATCTCCTTTCTTTTGTAAATCATGTTTTATTTTTATATCGAAGCCAAAAGCGCCCGAAAAGGAAAATAATACAACCTCTCCAAGGTCTAGCCCAAGTCAGTATAATTCTTCCAGTACAAATCTTGTTTTGGCACCATAACCTTCCCCAGCACATGGAGAACTATTGCCGGTGGTGGATTTTTAACAGCCTCCAGCCGTGCACGGTACACCCGTCAGGGTGGGAAAAAGTCCAGGAGGTCTGGGTGACACATTCGAGCGATTTCATTAAAAAATATATATAACGTTATCCAACTAGGTCATCTTGTTATGTTCGTGCTCGCTTCTGGCGGATACGGGATTGGAAGCTCTGCTTTCTTGCTCTTGTATCCGCTCCACGTGACCTTCCTTTCTGATTGTGGAGGGAGGGGGCAGAGATGTTTGAAAAACCGCCAGCGGGGTCTTTTCCACCGGCAGTCCTGCCTTCACGATACAATGTTGCAACGAAGCAGCTGAGAGAGGAGGACGGAGGGATAATTCGCCCTGAGAATGACTCGCATACGGTACCGTGATCTTCGTGATCCTTGAGCTTCGCCTTTTCATCCTCTCTCTCTTCTTCTCTCTCTCTCTCTCTCTTATATCCTCCCTACCGTGGATGCGGGCTACCCGGATGTGGACACATCCTGTTGAGTGTCGTCTGTCTGCCTTCAGGTGGTAAAACTGTCCTGCTCCCGTGTCCTTACCGAAGCAACCATTCGTTTCTTTATCTGTTTTATATACATTGCACATCCGTGTGTCACACGGATTCCTCTTTCCAGCGCAACGGGGTCCTTTGGACAGTAAAAACAACAAAAAAAGCAAGCAAAAGAGAAAAAAAATGACACTAAAACACACCCCGCCCTTTCGGTCAAGCTGAGAAAGCAAACTGCAGCAGAACGTACTGGCACTACGGGCCAAATGCAGAAATGTTTGCATTTTTGCCAAGCACGCTGACGAATTTGCAGTGCGCTTGACCCGATTTGACACGCGGCGGCCTGCGGGGTAATCGACGGAGTCGCAATCGTTCCCTGACAATTGCCTGCCGGCGTACTGCGGCAACCCAGCACGGTTTATGTTGGTAAAACGAGCAAAAACGGGCAAAAACTTAACTGAACCAAATCAACTGACCGAAGCGCGCCAGCAGATTAGGTTCAGTTGGTGTCGTTGGGAGGGTTTTTTTGTTTTCTGCGTACGTTGTCGTTGTGCCACCGTCATCTAGTGGCAATCTGAAGTGGTCATTTCTTGCTGGAGCCGTAGAGCGCAGAGCAGTAGAAACCATGTCACAAAGCTGAGCTGCTCTCGGGCTTAAGAAATTGGGGGAACGGGATTTTTGCGCAAACAACAAAAAAACAAGGGCAACAGGGCTTTTTGTTTTATCTTCCACTCCTGATAGTACCGACCGGTGGCAACCGCCGGCTAGCTTGATTGGCCGGTAGATGATGGAGCAAAACACAGCTTAAATTGCTTGCGCCGTGGTAGTTTGTTGTGGTAGGATTGTGTGTGTGTGTTTTTTTTTTGCTGCAAACGGTGACATTTGCTTCAAATTGCAATCAACTCGTTGCAGTTGAGCTTTTGGCTAATGCGTGGTGCGCAACGGTCCCGCAACAGCGCATAATTGGGTTTTGGGGAAATGATTGGGTCCCGTAAATACCTCATTAAAATGTAACGTAACTCACTAACGATTTCCTGACGCTTGTCTGCACTGGCCCTTTCGCCAGTATTTGTGCACAGGTAGATGATTCGCATGTTCAATTGGCAACCATAACGTGGCGCCCCTCGTTTTTGCTCGTATCGCGGCACATTACTCTCCAGAGGGCAATGAGATTGGCTTCTACCCGAACGCTACGCGTACCCCAAGCGGAGATAAATATGTGAACTCAAGTACCCAGGAGAATTTGATGGTACTCATGTTGGCTCGGTTTTTGTGCATGACTTTTTTTTTCTTGCTCCATCGATTGACGTTTCGGATGTTACCAGTATCTACTCCAAACCTTCGCCGGTGTTCGGCCGACAGGGCTATCTTTCCGGTTCGATACGCAGGCTCGGGTGCCCATAATTGGGTGCCCGCATCGCACTGGGCCGGATGAGAGAGGCAGGTCTGTGTGGCAGCGAAGGTGCGCTTCGATGATGTGAGCTGGCAAAGATCGCACTGCGCTTTTGAACGGACCACAGCGTCCGCCCTTTGCACTCTGTTCGTGTGCCTTGGTGCGTATCAGTACATGCGTTACGCGGTTGTGAATGGTTCCCGGGTGAAACATATCAATAATACAGAAAGTTGAATAAGAAGAAAGGGCGTGAGTGAGTGCGTCCCAACGTGAAGTGAACGTGGGCAAGAGTGCTGCCGCCGGCCACATCAGATACAGCCGCAATGGCACATACACACACACACACACACACACACACACACACACATGTTGGGTTAACGATTATTGCCCAAAGTCGTGTATCGCGTTAGAGAGTTCGCGAGAAATCCAATGCTCAACACGATCCATACGCCAATGGTTGAAGTTTGGTGCCCGCGCGCCCGATGGGTCCCATTTTGGAAAAAGGGCAATATAATCAGAATACTTGACCACGGGAGGCGACAGGATGGGATCGTGTTGTTTTTTCCTGTTCGAGGGCCACCGATGTAATGGGTACGTTGAATAGGGTCGTGCCCACCGGTGCGTTCATAAAACGGGTTCCATAAAGCACGATACGGCGATACGATACGGTACGATACGGTACGTGTTTGCAATTGTCGTCATTAGGCGAATTGTTTGCTGCCTTTGCTGTTGCAGTGCCGTTTGCGCTCCATTCCGGAGGGATGGCTTCGAAAAGGGTATAGTACACGGCCATGACTGCAATTCTGCTGCAGGCTGCACTCTGGAGCCTACGAGGATCGTTGAACAGCATGCTGATGAGTTGCGTTTCCATCGTGCGCTACTTTATTTTAATTCAAATTTTCTACAACGCTTTTTATTTGCGAGCAATGTTTTTCGTTACGGGAGCCCGGTGAAGAGATTACTCTTTGCTCGGGTGGCTCAGTTGTGCTTCGATAAAGCCACTCAAAAGCCACTCAAACTGGATACAAACTATCAGTAAGAAATGAGAAGAAGGCGCCTTTCTAAGGCGACATTAATTTCCATTTGCATGTTACATCAACATGACTTTATACGATCAACTAGCGTACCCTTGCTATGTCGTGTTATTCCGCTCCAGTTTTGCGCTCGTTGTGGCGCGCGCCAGCACAAGGCGCACGGCAACATATGCATCGTTGGGCGCAACAAAAAAAAAAAACATCAGCGATAAGGATCTGCTGTTGCGAACAGAAGTGGACAAATTATACAATGTTTTCCGTTATGGCAACCCGCTGAAAAGACTACTACATGCTCCGATAGCTCAGCTGTACTTCCATAAATCCATTCAAAAGCCATACAAAATAGATACGAAGTAGCATATAGTATCGTAAAGAAACGAGAAGAACGGATTTGCGGTTGCGTACAAATGAACATTCACGCATCCCTCCCCAAGGGACAGGCGTGCAAAGGGGTTGGAATCGTGCTACCATGATTAATATCTGCTCGAATGAGCGCTCCTACTTGACTCACATTCAGGTGGTCGCTATTAAGTGAACGTTAAGGCCGGATTAGCCGATGACATGTGTTTGTGATCAAGTCTCCGGTGGTGTGCGGATGGTCTGAACTCCGGATGACTCTGACTCTGGACGACTCCGGATGACTCTGGACGTCTCTAGACGACGACAATTCCGATCAACTTCTGGCAATTCTGGACGAGTCCGGACGACTCCGGATAACTTCGGGCGACTCTGGACGACTCCAACTCCGCTCAAATCGGGATGATTCCGAACGTCTCCGGTTAAAGCTTCGCGGACCTACCTTCCATAGTTCGTTCCGAAATTTACGGAGTTGGATCGGAGTATCCTTCGGATTACCACTACTTCGTACCCATCACTAGTGTGAAATACGAGTCGCCCGGAGTCGTCCAGAGTTGTCCAGAGTCGGGCGAACTCGAAGTCGGTCCGAGGTATTTCGTGTTGTTTTTTCCCCTCTTTCGCATTGCGCCTGCACCTCTTAAACAGACCTTACTTTCGAAGAATAGCGGTTTGAGTCGACCGGAGTCAGCAAGAGTTGAAGTAGGATATTAAATGACAGACAACAAAAACATTGCCCCGGGCGACTCCGTCCGGACTCCGCATCCGGACGACTCCAGATGTCTCCGGACGACTCTGGACGACTCCGAACGACTCCAGATGGCTCCGACTCCGAATGACTCCGGACGACTCCAGGCGATTTCAAACCTACCTTTCGGAGTCGGAATTGGAATAGATTTCGGATTTTTGGCACCTTTACCCATCACTATTACGGGCGCTACAGTTTGTAATTCGCGCCTGCGTGACCCCCCGGTCGGTTAGCAATGCACACCCGGTGCGCCGCAACATTCCACGGCACGGTGCTGCTAACGAACGTTCATCAGCGGTATGGTTTTGTACGCACAATTCTGCTCACACGCGCAACACGGAAGCTGCCGTTGCTGCACGAAGGGAATATGATAGCCAACATACGGGAAACGCATGAATTGAAAGGTGGGCTGCCCTATCAAACCCCCAGAATACCACATTCCTAGCTGACTTGACGAGAGAGTTATCGTCAGGTTCATGACAGCAAAGTCGTCCCCGGGTTCCCTGCGGGCAGATAAACAGGTGAGGCCTGTGACAAACGAGATTGAATGTGTACCGGTGAGTGGACCGGTGGTGTTCTGAGGTTGAAGGCGAAACGGGTATCGCACAGCAACAGGGGTATAGTCGGCAACACACGCACGCACGCAGATTGTGATTTCCCCTTTTGTCCGATGGCGGCACGGAGTGGAGCCAAAAGCCGCGGTGAAATGGCTTGGTCGGAAAGGCCACCGGGGGATGACTTCTGTGTCATCCGGAGTGTTTGCTCTACTCCCGTACTACTTTGCCGCAATGGCAGAAACCGGGCAGAAAGGATCGCTCGACACACGCACGCACCGCTAACAGTATATATTTCTGCAGTCCGAGCGCATACATTCGTTGGCCCAGCCGGGGGATGAACCGACAGCATCTCGTTAGGCTGTAGAGCAGACGTCGTTGATTAGAAAGTAAATATGATGCGCTTCACTCTGGGACCGATGTTTGCTTCCGATATGCAGCTGGAACACGGTACGATTGGTGAGTCGGCGGGTTTCAGCGCTCAAAAGTCGAGGTAATTAATTGAAACCCGTCCCACTTGGCCTGCTCGGCTAACCAATAATAAGATGCAACTTGCAATGCTTAGGCTTCGTAGGTAGTATTTTAAACATTTTAACTGAACTTAAACTAACAAAAGTAGCATTTGGTGAACATCGAGCGGAGTATCATGTAATTTATCATGTTAGGTGTATTAATGTGTGTTTGTGTGTTTTGTGTAACTACAGAACGGCCAGTGTGCGTTGCAGATGAGAGCAGTAAAAAGGGAACCCCTTCCAAAGCTCGCGCCCCCCTTCGTGCATGCATGAGGCGTAGCGTTCGTTCTATATGCGCATGCTAAAAAGCTAGTGACATGAGGCACCTACCCCGGTTAGGTACGTTTTCCGGCTATCGTCTAGTATCGTCCTGCCGATAATGTCATGTTTGCTGTTGCATAATGAATTATGCAGCGCTGTGGGTGTCTGATTTGCTGATATTAATTTGTAATCGGGATCTGGAAAATGTTAAATGGAGAAAGAGTGAAATAGAGATAGAGAGAGATAGAGAGAGGATAGCGAGATAGATAGTGTGAATGTGTGTGTGTGTGTGTGTGTGTGTGTGTGTGTGTGTGTGTGTGTTTGAACGATAGAGCGACAGCTGTACGGCGTTCGAGATGGATGGATGGAAGGAAATAATGAAGCTAAGTCGACTGAAAGATGAACCGAACTGCAGCCGCACTGTATTGCTCCTCCGCTTCGGGCGTAAAAGAAAGCCTGCTTCATCAATGCTTCCATGTGCGAGGGGAAATGTGAGAGGGACAGAAACAAAGGAGCTATGCATACCGGTGCACAAGCGACACACATCGTGCGCGGCTGAATGAGAGCGCGGAATAAAAAAGAACAACAAACAAAACCTGAAACCGAAAGCGCAAAAAAAAAGCGAAACAAATATATATGCAGACAGGCAGGATCATGAAGGACCTCTTCATGGGAGGTATCCTGTTTTGCTACATTCGAAGCCGGGCTCTAAGCAGCATGTAGTGCGAGTAAAACAAAAACATAGAAAATCGAACCAGTGGCGCTCAAGCAAGCGAACAGCAACGAAAGAACTGAAAAGCTGTACGGTTCCGAGGGGAACTGTTATCGATACAGGGATTGCACGAGGGCTTATGCACGTCGCGACTATGTCTGTGTGTGTGTCTGTGTGTGCCTGTGTGTTACGGATTGGTTTGTGGGCGGGCGATTCGGATCGGAACCGGGTGTGGATGCAAACGCTTACCCTCGTTCGATGGGACAACGTCCGGGTTCTTCTCGTCGTACATGTCTTCCGACTGGCTGAGCGGTAATGAGATTTTCTCCTTAATTGGCAGATTACCGGGCCGCTTGCCGCCGGCCGTGGTGGTGGTCGCGGTGGTGTGCTGTTTCGCCTGCGTTGCCCGCAGCTTGAAGGCGGCCGCGACCGCGATTATAATGCAGATAAGCACCGTTAAAATGCCAATAAATATCCCGATCGATACGATCGGCGTCAGCTCGAACTCGGCATGCGACCCTGTGCAGAAAAGAGAGAGAGAGAGAGAGAGGGAGAGGGAGAGAAAGAAAGAAAACGCACACATATATGAGAATCGGATGAACTCACTCGGTGTGTAGGAAGTAATGAGCTGCGATAGAAATGTGATTCGAGATTCGAGGCGGCTAGAGGGTGGACGATCTCTCACGTACATTGGGTGTGGGATTTTCAGTTATAGTTTAGCTTTTGTTCTGGTGCTGATTGTACTCTTGGATGTAAAGGATCAACAGAGCGAGAGAGAGAGAGAGAGAGATGCAGCATTGTAGAGGTGCAAAGGTGTATTATACTAATCCCTCGAACGAAGCGATGGCACTGGTATACTGGTTTTGTTAAACGAGATCTTCGTCCGGTACAATAATCGATTAATAATCGAATTCGATTTAGTACAATAATAGCACAAACAATCCTTTTCCCTTTGCGTGATTGAAAAAAAAGGTTGTGACGCTCTCCCAGCGTTCGATAAAGCCACTAACAAAGCGGGCAAAGAAGCGGACCCGCGCCAAACCGAGCTTCCAAGAAGTAAATAAAAATTATGTCCAAAAAAACCGAAACGCACCACCACACCATAAATGGGCTGGGTAGATTCAATATCAACATTTTCCACCCCTTTTTCCACCGTGCCTCTTCCTGCTCGTCGGCCCTGAACGATCGGTGCATCGAACATTCGCGCCTGCCGGGTATGCAATCGTATTTTTCACGAGTAGTGTTTGCTGCCCGTTTGGCCGATTCCGGTATGGAAATTGGAGTAAATGGAGTAATTGCATTTACGTGGAAATTTATTTTGGGCTTTGCTGCATCAAGCTCTCCCCCTGCTGCGGCTCTCCCTGCTCTGCCGGCGTTTTGTGCGGTACGATGAGCTTTTGCCTTTTTTGTTGTTGTTCGATAAGCGCCAATGAGGGTGACATTGCTGCATCGATATATTGCGTACGGTGTGTGTTGCTACTGCTGCTGCCGAGTGTTCAGCTCAGGCCGCGTTGTCCTGTGTGCGCTTAATTGTTTATGTGTATTTATTTATTAAATAAATCTGTTAAATTAAATTACGACGATAAGGCCGCGAGCGTCCAATGCAGATCCCGCCCGAATGCCGGGGTTCGATGTGGAAGTGAGTGGGGGATTTTTTTTGTAGTTGTTGTTGTTGTTGCTTCCCTTCTTAATACGGTTGATCTCCTATTATCCTCTTCCAGGTTCGGTTTTGGCGTGTATTATGGTTCCAAAATTTAT
The DNA here is from genome assembly GCA_000349065.1 of Anopheles quadriannulatus. Classification (NCBI taxonomy): domain Eukaryota; kingdom Metazoa; phylum Arthropoda; class Insecta; order Diptera; family Culicidae; genus Anopheles; species Anopheles quadriannulatus. The sequence continues at coordinate 536,800 of KB667500.1, read as the reverse complement.
TTTTGAAGCCCCCCAGCGTGGGTGTTTTTTTTCTTTTCTTTTTCAAGCAAACGAAATCTCCATTCCTTTCGCGCAAATGCATTCATTACCCTGCCAACAGCACGCTTCGGATGGCTTTTCCACGAACAACCATTATGTGTATGTGTGTGCTCAATTGAGTGGAATAATTATATGATGGCGCAGTTTTTTCCCCTCAGCATTGGTCGAAATTTATGAGAAAACAGACATCCAAAAGCATACATTGGTACCAAAACACAAACACACATCGGCGCATGGATTGAGTGCATCTTTTCGGCGAAGAGCGATTGGTAAAAGCAATATTTCTGCAACGAGCTCGAAAATGCAATCGTTGACGTGTGAGAAAAAGCAGCGCCTCGAGCTTCTCCCGCGGCCAGTGGCTGCATTCAATCCTGCTCGAGCCATTGTTACGAGCCGGATCAGTAAACGTAAGCTGCCGCTGAGCCGACATTGGTAAATAGGATTGGTTTGGCGATTATTGCAAGCGAACCAATCGCGTCCCGAACCGGAGCTCCTTGACACACAGGCAGTATTGTTGTTGATGAAAGAATGATATAAATAAATTCCTATAAAAAAAAAAGTACGAAAAACCTCCGACGAAGGGATCCAGTTGTCAACGGCCACAAACGCTTGCGCTCGCCCATCGCTGCGCCGGCGGTAGCATCATGTAGGAAAATCGTCAATAAATCAATCAACTGGGGCAAGATTTATCGACATTATATGGTGTACACTGTGCGACTGCATCCCATGCGCTGGAACCATGGGCTGGGGTGTTGTCTGGTTGCGGCGCGAGTACGGGTGCCGATCGTTTGCCGCTTGTCGCTCAAAGGCGGGCGTTGACAGTCTTGCTACGATGATGAGCTTTTCGAGAGCACGCCGAAATGAATGCTCGATTGATGTACTGCCGATGGCAGGGCTGCTTACCGAATGATGGTGAAACCCTCCCCATCCGGTTGATGTCGGTTCCAGCATTGCGGCACGAGGCAACCGGGAGCAGCGCAACCGGGCTGGTTGCTGTTATGAAAAAGGTTATGCGAGCGCCCAACCATGACCCAACAATAGATTATATTGCATCCAGCGTTTACATGCGGGTGAATCAGTTTTAAAAGACAATTCCGGACAGGGTTAAATGTATCTTTCAAAACCCCCCCTTTTTGCCCGACAATGAAGCTGATGCTGCACACATTGCATAGCTTGGGGCGTAGCGCGGTAAGCACTGCGCGTTGATTTCATTTAGCGCTTTATTTTATTTTATAGGTCCCATCCTCCCACTCACCCCCTTTCCAACCCGACACGGACCGTCATCTTGTGCTCGGGTGGTCACCAACACCGAGGGTGCTATAAATTTGCACGATTTTCGATTTAAATCTCATCCTCGTCGGCGCTGAGGTTGAGCCAGCAGAGAACAGCTTGAAGGAAGCTTTAGCAAGCTTCACGCTGCTGGTGCACGGCGCTCCAACTTCTCGTTTGAAGCTAGTTTTGAACTGTAGAAGGATTACGCTTTTGTTCGGCTGCACTATCGAAAGTTAGATCAAATAAACCGAACCGAAGCACGGCGGTGATGGATCATCGATTGCATTTTGCAATCGCTTCTTACCACTCATCCCGTTTCCGATTAACGTTCCCGTTCCGTACGGAGAACGGGTTTTTTGCAGCGAGCGGTAAAAAAGGGAGGGAGTAAGTTCTCTAACGCTCAGATGATATAAACGGGGGGGGGGGGGGGGGGGGAGGTGCTCCACACACACACACACACACACACACGCTCGCTGCACGTACACGGCTGGCGGCGGAGAGTAGGGAAGCGTGCCGGGACAAAGTTCGTAAACTGCAACGCTGCACACTTCTGGCAGACGCTTTGTAGATGAAGTTTCCCAGTCCATATAACACCTGTTTCGGTTTATTAGAGATTAGAGGGATAGAGGCGAGTGCGCGCAATAGATGTGTATGAATGTGCAGGGATGTGTGTGTGTGTGTGTAGTTCGTTCAAATCGAATTAAAATTTCAGATAGCACATAATTCATGAGCGGTATTTTTGCGGGGTTTCGGGTGCAGTGCTGGCTGCAGAAGGTGGAGCGGCAATGAAACACACACGACCCGCCGCTGCCCGTCTCCGGCCGATATACACTTAATCTGCAAGATATGATACACTGGCATCGGGCCGGGCAGGTAATACCTCCGGTAAATCCATTTCGATCAACAATTGAGCCATTGTTTTTGGTGAATAGTTTCGCAACAGAAGATGCTCCCACAGCCGACAGCCGCCGGGTGCAAGTGGGAAGCAGCTTTGCTCTCGCTTTTCTTTGTAACAAGCAAGCATTCGGAGGGTTTGCGCTCGGTCGTTTCAGAAGCTGCAGCTGCTAGCCGATACGATATGTTTACCATCCTGCCAGAAATCAACACTGCCAGCAGCATACCACACAGCCCTGACCGGGGAGTGTTTTAACGATCGTCCTGTGTGGAGCAGCAGCAGCAGCGACGACATTGGTTGGGATGTTGTTTTGGCGTTGCCGGGTTAACCCGTACCCTTTGTGGATGAAGTGGATGGAAATTTTCATATCCTTACACTGCTTTACACATCGGTACTTCGGGTCTCAACCGTACTGCCACGTAATATCCGTTCGATGAGTGCTTTCCAGGGTTGCCGGTCGGCTGGGAGTTTGAGGATGACGATCGGAACGGGCGTGGAGCCGTGTCGTGTCGGATTCAGTCATAAATTCAAATATTTGCTGGATAAATTTAGAAAGCTCATGTACTGGTTGTAGCTCACGCTACGAACGGTACGCCCGCAGCTCTGGGACCTAGCTACGGTGGTAGCATGCACTGTCAGTGCTTCGGTGATGGTTGGGTGCCTTATTGCATTACAACGTTTTTGGGCAAAGTCGGATGTTAGAATTTGGTAACGTATTTGAGGGTTTATGGAATATTTGGTAATGCTTAATTTTAATGTTTCTCTTAATTTCAATTTTCTACGAAACATTAATCATAAACTAAGGTTTATTACCACTCTCAGGCAATTACCAAAAAAAGAAAAGTTAAACCATTAAAATCTCTTAAAGCGCTTAGTTTGTGCAGCAATTTGCATACTTCACGGCAAAGCATTGGTACAAGCTTTTAAGTAACTCGATGATTGAAGCTACACCGTTATTAAAATCATCCAATCGAATTTGTTAGCTGCCAGTGTACGAACAGCAGCCGAAACATCAACACTTCAGAATCCACCAGAAGCTTACACAAACAGTCTTAAAAGCGATTAAGCTTCTATTAAGCTTGCTTGTTTACCGAACGTTGCTTTCGCCCCGCTAGCGTTGGGCGTTATTGAGGATGAGAAAGTTTCCCGCAGCAAGCAGGACAAAGACAGATGCGTCTGATATGTGCCCCAAACTAGCAAACAAATTCGCCCGTCTCGCCATGTCCCGGCAGCAAACGCCCGCATTACGGGCCGGTTGTGATTGTGCGAATGAAACTGTAATGAACACTGGATGCATGAGTTATCGCTGCTTAGGTATAAAGTAATTATAATGCACCCCTGTTGACCTATGCTTCGGCAGCTTCGGATGGCTGGGCGGGTGCGTTTGGCCCCGGTGTTTGCACATCGAGACGCAGCGGGGCCCGTTTTCGGTTGCATCGTTCATGCTTCGGTGCAACAGAAGAAAGTGTGTGTGAGTATGGACGCAGGTGTGTGTGGAACCGGTCAAAGGAAGGGCAGTTGCTGCAGCGGCCGCATCTCGTGCACAACTCATGAGTGGCCAGAAGCAGTAGCACCGGCCCAGAAGTGATAGTAGATAAATTACTGTAAATATTTTGCAACGAATGAGCAAGTTTTCCAACATTCAACACACACGCTGGCGTAACACCACCTGTTCATAGCTGGTGTGTTTGATCGCAGGCCAAAGCTGCTGTTTCCCCCGGCATATAATTGGTTCTTGTTTACACTGTGTGTGTGTCTGTGTGTATGTGTGTGCAACCTGAAACCGCTTTCGGTGGAGCAATTTTCAGGCAACGTTCCTTGAAACGAGCGATGGCACCCACCGGGTGGCTGGCAGCAAACCTTCGCATGGATCGCAGGTGCCGGTAGCATGTGTGAGCCGGTTAAAATGGTGCGGAATTATTTATAACTTTGTTTGACCCACAGACGCTCCGCTACTGCCGCTGGACAGCACGCAGAGAGTCCGCGAATGTAGTAAGGTTAAATTTAATTTCCAACTTGCAGTTAGCAGCGTTGATTGGCCCCGGGGCAAAGGGTTTGGATGGGAAGTTTTTACGGAAAAATTAAGTCTGTTATCAGGTAATCTTGTTTTTTTTCTTTTGGGACAAGCTAATTTAAGCTGTCAAAATTGGCCTGCGAGGAACAGTCTTGCTTGTACAAAAAAAAAAGGAAGGATCATGCTAAATTAATGTGAAGTGATGGTGGGTTATTATAGCAGGTGGAAAAGGCTTATTAAATACGGGTAAAGTGTGCCGGTGATTTAAATGACGTTTGATTATCTTTCCCCAGCCCTTAGCAGCTCGGACACTTGACTGTGGCCCATGGTCGAGCCGCCCATCGAGTTCATTATAATCGAAGCTCGATCGTAGCGACACTTTATTGTGTGCATAAACTGTGCGTGCTGATGTTGGTGTGTGTGTGTGTCAATGACTCATTGATAGGCTTTATTCGAATAAATTACCCTGTACAGTGTACGGTACCAGGGGGTGGTAAACATAAAAGAAGAGAAAGGCAAAACATGAAAAAAAACCACACGGAACCACCCTCGCCGGGCGTGATTCACGAGCTCGCGGTCAATTTACTCGTTGGCACCCATCACCGAATTGGTGGTCATTTCCTGTCCATCGTTTCCCCCCGTCTATCCCTCGGCGCTCGGAGTGGATGCGTGGCACGTAATCATCGATAGTCGTAATTTTTCTGCTAGTCGTGAAATGAATATTCATCATCGGTCAACGGGCGCGAACTGTTTCTCCCGTCTGTATCTGTGTGTGTGTGTGTGTGTGTGTGTGTGTGTGTGTGTGTATGAGTGTGTCTGTGACCGTTTGCTGGAACGATGAACCGCCGGAAATGGACCGACGATGATGATGAACCGAGGCGCGCATATCCTGCGGCTAGGATATTCAGATGATTGAGCCGGCACGGGCTCGGGGTTTCTCGGGCCACCGGGTACGGTTTGGATGGGCTGGACGATAAATTAGATTTTTATTCGATTACCTTTTCAAGAGGGCGGCCGGACGGGCTCCGGTGTGGGTTTAAGATTCGGGGGAATTTTTTTTGTTCGTTTGTTCGGTTTGGTTCACTCTTCATGACCACTCTACACGGGCACGTAATTTGCGGGAGTTGACGAGATCGTTTGCTTGTTGACATTTTGCCAAGAAAAAAAAAACATAATAATAACGGCACGATGTGATTTGCATTAAAGTGTGCACCGTGACGACTCATGTGACAGATTGGCCGGGTAATTGGGGTGATTGGCCAACTGTCTAAAATAGCGCCACTGGGCATGGGAATCATGCCGGGCGGGCTGTTTGTCAACCAGTGAAGTATGTATTTATTTAGCTTGATTGTATTGGCCCGGTGATATTGGGAAGAGATTTGCTTGGTGTAGCAATTTGGTACGATATAGCGTTGGTGGATTGTTATATTGTTCTTTTAAATACGAAGTGCTCTTCGTATTGCCCCTTTCAATCTGTTTTGCTTTATTTTTGTTCTTGTACCAAATGACCAAACGTTCAGCGACCATGATAACCGATGGAGGCGCCTAGTACCTAGTACGTAGAAGTTTTGGGGAAGGCTTCTCATCGAATCACTTTCACAACCACCGATTTATTTGAACGGACCCATTAGAAAATTTCAGCTCACCAATGAAAGCCTGCTAATCAATTACGCGCAGTACATGACCGACCGGGTGGGCTCGTTCGGGCAGCGGCACCGGTTAGTCGGGCCGAACCCTGCGCTCATGATCACGGTTTAATGCGCACGCATCATTATTATGAGCTAAATTACTTTACGACGGCTTGATGGGTCGGGGCCAGCGTGCGATGGGATTAAATTTTCCGCTCAACTGCATTAAATAATAAGCACGCTCAATCTCGATCCGACCAATTAGCTTTTAATCCCAGCAATTGCCGAACGGTTCGTCCCGGCCCTGGGGCAGAGTAAGGGAGACGGGTGGTCCGGGTGGTCAGGTTTAATATGCAGCTATTTTTTTAACACCTTTTGCTTCTGTGCCTCTCCCTCCATCCCCCCCCCAAACCCCTTCCAAACTCGAGTACACTCCACTCTGGAGAGGAATTGGTTTTGGGCTCAGCAGTCTCGTGTCATAAAACTGATGGCCAAAGAACCGAACAAAACCGAATCTTCTGCAAAAGTGGCGCAGGAAAAACAACGAGTACAAATTAAGTTGGCAGAGGCGTGAAAATGGCCTGAAGGTTTTTACGGGGCGAGGGGGCGGTGGTTTCCATTTCACTGTCCCGCTTTGGTGCTGCCGTTACTGGCACTTCACACCGAACAATTATGCCATTAGTATTATCATCGGGCAAATGGCGAGACATAAAACAACTTTCATTTGCCTTTGCCGGGTGGGTGATTTTTGTTTTGCAATCCGTTTCAACGGCCCTGGTGGCCAGATTTTTATGCTCAATATTCCCCTAGACGACCCTTTTGCGATTGCACCGATCTTGTCCAGTGGCCGGGCGTCAGTGGCCTTGGCACCCCGTTGGCGCTACGCTTAATTTCGTTCTTCTGGTCGGCCACTGACACTGCCCGATTTCCATTTCGTGCCGGGAAATGGGTAGGAAAATTAATAGAACGGATAGGCCAAAAGAAAAAAGAAACCAGATGGAATGATCCAATGTGCGGCTAAACAAAAACACACTTTCGGGCACGGGAGGGCGCCGGGTGATCATCAGTGCGGCCCCTCGAGCGAGCAGCGGTGGCGAGGAAAATCGTAAAAATAAATTACTCCACTCGTAAACATAAAAACACACATTTGCACATTTGTAAGACTATAAAAGCTAATAATGCCGCTGGTGGTGGTGGTGGTGTTGAGGGCGGTGGTTCGGCAAGGCAACGCCGTGGGGTTTGCCAATCGGGCGATCTGACTTACTCACGTCCCGCCGTCGGATTGGGAAGCGAGCGATCCCACCGCACGATCGGAAGGAAGTTGGCGCCAATATTTTACGCGTACCCAGCAGCGACAACCTTCTCCCGGTGTGTGTGTGTGTGTGTGTGTGTGTGTGTGTGTGTGTGTGTTTGCCACCTTAATGTATCATCATTTACGTACCATAGCTTACGAACCATCTCAAACCACGGAACCATCGAAACATTGACCGTGAGTAGGGAAAATCTTGTGCCGCGTGCGAAAGTCTCTTTTCCGAATTCGAGGCGCAAAGGGGGAGAACAATTGATTGCCGTTCCATTTGTTTTGGCTGTCTTTCCGGGCAGCCGTCCTGTGGGAAGCCATTATTTTCACGTGTCTGTTCGGGTGTCTATTTTTGCGCTGTTTGAGGGTATTGTTGTCGTCATTTTGTTGTTGTCGTTGTTTGCCTGCGCTTGGACTCCTTCGCAGGGCGTGCGGTCGTTTTTAAAATTGATCCATATTTCGCGTCCCGCGTAGAAGTGAGAACGATAAATGAAATAAAATTTTAACTTCCCCAATAACGGATCGTTATCCGTTTGTCGTTTTATCGTTTGTTTTCGCCCGGCCCATCCTCTCCAGGGTGCGGCCACCATTTGGCTTCGTTTCGCGCTTGGTTCGTTATCGGAACCGTGTCATCCGAAGCGTTTGTGGCGCGGGGGTTTTTTTTTGGTACTCTATATTGCCAACGGAAAAGCTTTATCTTTTGCGTTTCACCTTTTTTTTGTGTGTGTTCATTTCCTCGCTTACGCTCAATGGTTTCAAACGGCGCTGGTGAATGGTTTTATTCGGTTCATCGAGAAATGGCAGACAAAACGTATAAAATGGAGAATAAAAGTCCAAATTCAGTTGAGAGAGAGAGAGAGAGAGAGAGAGAGAGAGAGAGAGCAAAAAAACAAAACGCTGAAAAAACACAACCCACCCATTCCCAACGAACTCGCAGGTCGTTCAATTCGCTGCGGGTGAAGGTGTACTTGAGAAGCGCTGTGTGTGAACGCGCGCGCGTATTTTTTTTGTACCGTTCGCCGATGCCCAAACGATCGGAAAAGCGGGCGGTCATTAAAAAAATAGTCCACTAAATTTGCACCTAATTCAGCGCGAGAGTGAATATAAATTTTATGGCAGGAGCTTATGGTAGAGTGTGTGCTTTTCTTTTTTTGTGTGGGTTGTTGCCTGCCTGCCTTTGCTAACAACTGCCGGGCGCATTTATGGCACCCAAATTCGATTGCCGCGAAACAGAAGTGCGGTGTCCGTGTGGATGGGAATGGCTGCGATGGTGGATGTGGTGGGAGTGTTTTGTTAAAAAGGGAGAAAACAAAACTAAATGCAAAACAGTCGAATAAAAAGGAGAGAATAATTTGCATCTCAAAACGAGCCCGAGTTCAATTGGTTTAACCTTTTTTCTTTGATAGCGTCGCACTTTGGCAACGATGTAACCGATCGTGAGTGGTTTCGGTTTAATGAAGAGGCTAGCGAAAATATACTATGAAACGATGGAGAAAGAGAGAGAGAGAGAGAGAGTGATATAGAGAGAAAATAGATTCAGTAGATGATTCCGTTAAAACTCAGTCAGATCTGCATTGGTTTAAAAAAAGCCCCATCAGCCTCAATCGAGACTCGGCGCAACGTGAAATCGTTGTAGGATTCTTGTAAGAAAAAGATCCGTCAGCTTAATTATCTATTAAGGAAAGTGCAACATTTTACCTTTCAAACAACCGATTTCCGGGAACGGAATCAAACGTCGCTGGAAGGCCAGAGGATAGGTCTCTCAAGCACCAAAAGGATGGCGCTCCAAAAGCGCGTGTATTTCGTTTCGATTGTGCCTGCCTGCAGAGAACTTGTTCCCCGAATCGTATTTTCATGGAAGGAAGAATCCACGCTTAGAAACGATACACTCACGAGCGTGTACGGCAATTCGAAGAAATTTTCTAGCTTTTGCTGCACAAAAGAGTTGCAAGTTGCCTTTGCAAATTGTTTATACACTTTTTGTGTCATCTTTTGTTGAAAAAAAAAGACAAAATTTGCCTTACCTTCGGGCAACGTAGCACAAGGGCCTTAAATTGCGCGCGTTATCGAATTGTTGCGAGGTTGATAATTTGCCAACCATAGGCTAAACTCTCTTTCCACCAGCAAGGGCGACATTTATCGGTGCTTTGAGGTTTGAAATGTCACAACATCGACGCTTATCAAAGCCACATTTTCCGAGCGGGGTATAATGAAATACATTTTTCAAAATTATATCTATTTCTGATGCCCCGTGTGCTCCGGTGTGTGGGCTTTGCGGTCCACCCGTTATCCCGGTGGAGCTAGAGCCCAATAATGCGTGTGCGCCAATAATGAACCCCCGTCAAATGGCCGTAAGCAGCGGTATCGGTTGCTGATCGGTTGATAAAACCCCGGTTACCCACGGGGCCCGCGGCTAAGGCACAGGACGACGCATGAATAAATGTATTAAGCTGTACGTTTGTGCTGTTAAAATCGGGACGCGTGCTGTCCCGGGGTTTCCCCGGCAACCAAATGACCCACCATTATGAGTGCGTTTGTGTGGGGCCATTGTGATAAGGGATTTGCACAACCGAAGCTTCCTCTCTCTCTTTGGCTCTTTCTTGTTGTTCGTGTACGGCGTTGAGTTATTTTTTGTGGCTCATTAAACTGACAGCGACATTGCGTGACGCCATCAGGGAAATGGGAGGGAGGAAAAACATCGATAAACAGCGAAACGCAATATTGGCGCATTACTCCGATTGCTGCGATAGAGGCGTAATCTGATTAAGTTTCAATAAATTTACAGGGCTTAGCGTGTACGGGGGGAGGAGAAGGAGGAGAAGGAGGAGGAGGAGGTTGTCATGCGCTATCGTACTATTATTAGTACTATTAAAAGCGTCCCGTTTGTACGCGCCACTCTCGTCGACGGTTCGCTTCGATCATCATTTAACCCGATCGAAAGCTTAAGAACCGTTTCGATACCATACATAAGCGAGTACCTACAATCCGTGGTTGGGAGCCATGTTGCCTTTCCACTCCCTGTCCTGCCCTGTGAGGATGCCTTCGCAATCGCACCGGGATCATAATTTACCCAGCACTGTGCCGGTGCCATTGTTCGTTCTTGTTAGTGTTTTTTTTGGGTTTGTGTTTTGTTCTGTTTTCGGTTGCCCCTAATGGGAGATGGAAATCGCGCTGCTGCTGCCCAGTACCTAGACGCGCGGATTCATGTCAATAGTACGTTAAGGGTCGGGCTGGTTGGGAAATCATATTCCGCAGTACGCGGTCGAACGGATCGGAATATTGTAAATATGTCTGTGTGTGTGTATGAGGGGGGGGGGGGGGGGTTGAGTTGTGTATTATTTATGACCGAACGGTACCACTTCCCCGCTCCGGTTAGTGCTTAAGCTTCAGCCAACGGGTGCGATGAAAAATTGAGAAAGAAAAATAAAATCTTTGGGGTTTGTAGTTTCGACATGGAGCGCGAACAGAAAAGGTGAACAATAGGTTGCGCAAAAAATTGATCCAGCACACACACACACACACATACACACACATACACCTTCCTACAGTATGCCCTTACGCCATAAAAAAGAAAACATAACATAAACCAAAAAATCGACATGGCGTAATTAAACGAACGGAACAAAAATAAAAGAAAGAAAGAAAAAAACACTTTACCTGCGAATGTACTTTAGTAACGAAGTTAAATAATTTAACTCGCTCGAAACACGTCCGTGCTTCTACCGCTAGGGGGGCTGGTGGCACGACGCAAGCGATGCCGCACCCGAGACATTTTATTTTACCGAATTATTGAATAATTAATCACGCTGCTAATAATAAATAATTCGGATTATTCAACTATTTCATTTCGGCCAAGTTGGCAACGCGTGGGAAGCGAGAGAAAGAGAGTACTGGGAGAATTTGGGTGCGATGGTAGGTGCCAGCCAAAAACTGGCGGCTTATGGCGGCTACCACCCCACGCGATGGGCCTGCGGAGGTCGCGTTTGAACCCACAATCCAGCGCACGGGCAGATTTGCGCACACATTTGCGCTCTTAGTCAAACCGGTGAGCATGGAAACGGTATTGGCTATAGAATCGCGCTTTGGTGGGTGGTGGCAGGGCGGGAGGGTGGGTTGAAAGCGTACATACATATTTGGCGAATTATAATTATCCGTTTATTTGATTAGCAATCGATTCACCGCGCCTGCGAGCGTACCGGGTGAGATAATGTGATTTTTTGTTTATTTATCTGAAGCACTGTGTGTGCGTGTGTGTGTGTGTGTGTGTGTGTGTGTGTGCGGCTGTGCCGGCGTGTGCGTGTGTGAAACCTCAGGTTGGTTGTTTGGTTTGGCAGAGTATATCGCTAGCTGCAGTGCGTTTGAAGTGGGCACCCAGCTGGCAGACGGGTTAGTCGGTGCGTGCGTGTGTGTGGTTGAGGATACATTTAATGATGTTCTAGATATGCTGAATGTGGCTAGGGTACAGCCGTGTACGTGTTTAATGAGCTACTCTGTCAAATGTGTAGTGTTTTTGTTTGGTTTTCTTTGCTTTCCCAATGACACACATACACTCTCTCCGCATGCGTTCGTTTGATATACATGGGTTCAATGTTATTGCAAACATTGATTTCGGGATGGGGTAGCGGGGATTAGGGTTTTGAGGGTTAGCAGTTGGTGAGACGGCCTGCTCCCTTTCGTACGCTGCACCATCATCGACAGTGTTCGGCACTGCAATGCAATAAAGGGTGTACAAGCAAAAAACTCAAGCGCCTGCCGAGATGAGACAATGATTGTGGTAGAGAGCGAGAGAGAGAGAGAGAGAGAGAGAGAGAGAGAGAGAGAGATGGGTCACTTTGTTGCCCGTTGGTTTGTTGCGACCGGCCCTTTGCTACACTAAAGCGTCGGAGCTGCGATTGCCCTTTGTTTGGACGGAGTTTTTACGCCTGCAGGTTTTGTAACTCCAGTAGGAAACAGTTTTTAAGCAGGACGATAGCGACGAGCCGCTTAGAAGAGAACTGTTTTTAAGGGCACACATTTTATGCCCGAAAGTATTGCCTATTAATTTGTTTCGAAATTGCAAGAACACTGTTACCAATTTGTGTTCAATCGATAGATAACTATGCAATGCTTCCAGAATAGAAGCTAATGCATTGGCCAATATAACTTATTCACGGAATAGTGATGCATAACTTTCTCTCCAAGGCCCAAATTAATTAGAACTATACTATATTCTATACTACACTATTCAATCTACTACTATATTTCGCCAAAGCTTCCCACAAACGCCGCCGGTTTACACACCCACCAGAAGCAGCTTTTGCCGAGTGTGGGCTAGAAACAATAGGGGCAGCTTATTTACCATTCCAGCTTAAAGGTATAATCTACTTCTCAGCACCATTGTCCACGGCTAAGCGAACACCCTGCAGGGGGCGCTTTGAAGCTGTACAAACTAGAAACCCGGGGCCGCGGCAAAATATTCTCTCGTTCGGTAACTTATTCTCTATGGAGTTTTCTGACCAGCACCTGGACGCGTGGGCGCTAAAATCCTACCAAACGGCTCACCACTAAAACCTTTTTAAAGCTTCCCCTAGGGATTAAATCTAATACAATATAATGGTATTAATTAAGATTAAACCACTCTTTACAACTACCCCGTCGCTGGGTAGTTGTCCAGCCGAGCGTTGTTGTCTCGAGCAAGTGCAAACCATCTGCACAGTCGCGCGCGTGTGTGTGTGTGTGTGTGTGCCTGTGCTATCAATGCTCTTACTTTATCACGCTTTCAGCTTCATCGAGGGAAAACGCCAGTTTTGCCAGCGTATAATTTCTTCGCTGCTCAATCGCAATATCCGGCAGCAACTACGTCTGTTGGCGGAAGTGTTAACGAGCTGCCTGTCCGAGCCGGTACCATCCACTTACGCTGGCCCGCTTTTTGTGCTCCAGTGCTAGATAGAGCTCTCTTCTCTCTCTCTCTCTATGACGGCGCGATGAAGAGAGATTGCAAGGGGAAACTTTTGTAAAATTTCATTACAGCTACACCGGTTCGTGCAATGCACCTTGACCCTTGAATGCTAGTGGGTTCGTTTCCACTGCTGGCGATGCAAAAAAGAACAAAATCAAGTCCCCGCGCAAAGTGGCATGGGAGATCTCGTTGGGAAATTTTGAAATTGTAGTTGAACAGCCAGGTAAGAGATTCCTGTGCCGCTTAGTGCGCGAACGTTCCCAAGGCATGAAACCACGTCGTGAACAACGTGAACTACTCCTCATTTAACATAAGAAAAAGAAAAAAACATATCTGCTGTCCCATACAATGCTCTTGTGTGCATATATATGCCACACAAACCGAGTGAACAAAAATCCACAGCGTTTCAGTTTGACTAGACGGCTGATGGTTGCATCTGCATGGAACTAGCTTGAGGTGTGATTTATTGTGTTTATTGCATTGAAAAGCATGCGGCATGAACGTGCTAAAGCTTTTGTGGTGTGAAAGGGGTAGGTAAAACAGCGCGATGAAGATGTAGAGCCAATATGTTGGCCCGGTGAGCGCCATCGTTATCCCGTTGCATGTTATACAAGCAAGAGGTAGTGTTTGTGTTTTGTTTTGCTTTAACTAACTAACCGCATTGCTACGTTCAGATGCGCTCTTGCTTAGCTAGTGCGATACTTTCTTTGCTTTCAAAGGGCTGTAAACCGCGCAAGTGCTTTTGCTGCAATGTATGACGGCCTGAATCAACCATCGGAGCAGTCGCCCTTACCTGTCTGCTTTTCTGCCGCCTTGAGGGTGTACGCCTGCAGCAGGATAGGTTCGCTGCGGCCGCGCATGTTCGTGGCGTAGATGACGATCTTGAGCAGCAGCCCGGCGTCCAGCCCGTTCACGGTGAAGATTGGCAGCTTGGAGGACACGTTGGCGAGCAGGGCGTGCGACTGCAGGTCGTAGATTTCCATCACGAACCACTGCCGCTGGCCACCGTCGAAGCCTGGGGGGAAGTGAGAAACGGAGAAATACAAAAGGATGAGAATAAAAAAAAAACAATATGAAGCTTTGGTTCGGAACGATGAAAGCCTCATGAACAATTATCTGGTTCGATTAACCTCGCAAAATGTGTTTCGCACCGCTAAAACAAAGCTTGCCTGTATTGCAACAGAAACAGATGCATTCTGGCCGAGAGATGGTACGTCAGGCTTGTACGTAATCCCTGGAATAGGAGATTGGGCGTATCGAAAAAAAAACACACACACACTCACACGCACAAGCTGCTGGTTGGAAATGAATTTAATGACCAAATGAAATGGTTCGTATCACTCGGCTGTAAAAAGCTATATTTCCTACTTGTTTGTCGCCCCAAGGCCGTGCCGGCCATTCAATGAATCCGTTGCTCCTGGCACACCGCTAGCCGCATGAACAACCGCACTACGCGTGTGTTTTTGTGATGAGCTGTCATTTTGAGGTTCTGTTTTGTAACGTATCAATTTGCTCGCCCCGCGCAAGTGAACCAAAAAAGGGGGCGAACGGTTGACTCGTGAGGGCAATGTTATTTTGCTTTCCCTCCCCGCACTCCCATGCACGCCGCATGGTGCATGCAAACAGCCAGCTGGTTCGGGCGGACGGATTATTGTGACGGTATCTGTGACAATGTTGTTGTAGCCCGCATAATGGCCCACGATTGAGTACAGGGTTTTGCAACAATGAACCGGAGCTAACTGTTTTTTTTCTTCCTTCGAATCATACAAAAAGTGCAATGCAAATGCATTTAGATGCGGGAGTGTTTTTGAGCGTTTTTTGTTTGCTTTTGTTTTTTCACTCAACCATGTGATACAATGTTACCGTGCTTGTTAAAGTTTTTGTTCCATTTCGAATCCGTCTCCACGACCCAATTGCGTGTACAGCTAGGGAGCTGATTCAACATGTATGGAGTTTACAATGGATCAGCTGTACATACTGGATTTTGTTCACTGGTGTGATTTGAAAGTTAAAGTGTTTTTAATTTGGCTTTAGCATACAAAAAGGGCACAAAAAGCAATGATATTGATCATCATATTCAGAGGATTATCTAAAGAAGTTAGTTAGTCAACTCTAAAATTGTTTTACCACACCGATCACCATCGGTTGTTAAAGGTACGCAACCAACAAATAGGTCTTTGCTGGAGTGGTTTGGTGGAATTTGTTAAATTTAATAGCAAGTTATATAATACAAACTTAATGTATAATATTAAATAAAATTATATAGATAACATAATTTGCATTCAAACAACAATGAACAATTTTGTTGTCAGGGGTGGTCCTTTGCCCGCACTGAAACGTTAATTGCGCTGCAAATAATAGTAACCCATAAATAAGCAGCCAACAAGTATGTGCCGACATGTATGAACATCGCGATAGTCAAAACATCGGAGCCACTTCGTTCAGAAGCGTCAACACGATCACAGCACTGCACTCCGTAGAGTCTAAAACGGACTCTGTGCGGCACTTTGTGGACGTTTTGTAAGCCTGTTTCTTGCAGCTACAACATCTTGTTACTATTAGACAACAATCGGAGCATCGAAAGAAAGACCGGTTCCGAATGGCCGACGACCCTGTGCGACAAGACAAGCTCCAAAGGACGCTGAAGATGAAGACTAAGGAAAAATGTGGCTACATCGCCGCGTGCGCTTGGCTGGGAAGTCGATTCAACCGACCAAACAGTGCAACAGTGTCGGCAAAAGATGCACTCCAACAATGTTGTCGCGAAAACTGAGGAAAAATTGATAACAATCGAAGGTAGAACTTAAACACATGCCTACATGCATCTCTTGTTCCGGCATGGTGAAAATTCCGGATAACGGACGGAAGGCCGTTCGCCAGGTCGTAGATTTATTGTTGCGTGTAAGCTTTCATAGAAAGTTTATCGAAAGCAATAATCTGCTGTAATTTTGTTTTGCTACAGCCATCCAAAAAAGTCCATTTGTTACATATCTTATTACAATATTCAGTACAATATCTTATTACCTAAATGACGATGTTTATGATTATTATAAATAATTGTTTTGACTCTTGGGTTACGAAAATGTTATTTATGTTGGGGTAAATGTTTCTCATTTCATACACACGTAAAACACAGACACGTATACTCAACACAGTACTGTTCCCTTAATTAAAAAAAAGGAAATAATCCGTTTACTCGTCCTGCACATTGCTTGTTTCGTTTCCCATTTCCATTTTCTTTTCTCTTGGTACGAACAAAACCAAACCGTCCAGCAAGCGCACGGCTTACCACTGAATCAGCTGAGTATCGTGTTTGTGTGCATTGGGTAGCGTTGCTCTAAACTCGTAACAAAATGGCTGCTGTGGAGTGTGGAAGGGTGAAGGTTCGACTTGGTGGCATTCTAGACGTTAATTTTATTTGTTGAATTCCAGCGCACAACAGAACCACCCCGCAAACAAGGGAGCGATGTAGGGGGCAACGTTGCATCCTTCAGCCATCCTCAGTGGGTGGATGAGAGCGCTCTAAAGAGTTTGTGGTAATTCGATGACTTTACAGTAAATTAAAACTGTCATGAGATGCGACGTTTGAATGAGATATTCGCACAGTGCGGTGTGCGCCCCCCGGGCACTTGAGGGGCGAGCCATAGTTTTTTTTCATACAGCTGCCCCAGGGCACTATCCCTGGGCTCCTTTCTTGGGCTGTGTGCTGTGTGCTGCACTTGTGAATCAGTCCGACTAGGCATTGGTTCGGGGACTGAGGCGAAGCGAAGAAGCACCGGTGGAAGACAAACATCGTGTCTGGGATCGCTTAAGGATTCGTTCACTTCCTCGGAACGTATTTCGAGGTGGATGAAAAGTTCAGGTAGTTCACAGGTATGGCAACGTCAAGACCAGCAGCAGCAGCAGCAGCAGCAGCAGCAGCAGCGGCCAAGAACTTTGAACCACTTTAATGATGTGCCGCCATCATTTAGCTGGTTGAGGTTTCTGGCGCTGCTTTTCGGTGTTGGTTTGCTTTTTGCTTTTGGGTGGGTTGGGGCTTCTTCTTTACCTTCCTCCTGACCACATCTACACCTTTTCCATGGGTGCGGGGATGACAGTTTACGGTGGTTCTTGCGCGTGTGTTGTGTGTCTGTGTGTATACAACTTGGTAGGGCGTCGCTGGTAGGGAGTAACAAGTCGGTAATGGTATTTGAGCAACGTTTGGAGCGAAGTTTATGTGGGTTGCAGTGCAGGAGCAGGAGCAAGAGCTAGTGTAGAAGGAGCTGTGAACGGCGAGTGTTTCCCGTTTACGTGCACCCTTTTGGGCTTGCTTGCCCTGCAATGGACGCCGCCCATTTCCATGCCGGTGGCTGGTAAGGAATGTGAAAATTTAATTTAGCAAGCAATGAGTGTGTATGTTTGTGAGAGAATATTTGG
This sequence comes from Anopheles quadriannulatus, assembly GCA_000349065.1. NCBI lineage: Eukaryota > Metazoa > Arthropoda > Insecta > Diptera > Culicidae > Anopheles > Anopheles quadriannulatus. The sequence goes on along the minus strand of KB667500.1, from coordinate 519,298 downwards.
CTGCCGGTGCAGGAGGACAGATGTAACGGGCCAAATACTTTAAAAGTTAGTTGAAAGTTACGCTTAAAGACCGATGAGTAGAAATCGTTTACGCCGCAAAAGAGCAATTTTTAATGGAAAATTGCATTGAACGTCGATTTGAATTGTTCCTGTTATATTGAATACTTCATTGCTTTCAGTATGAATTTATAAAACCTAGCCATAACCTGCTCAGTAGAAAACAACGCTCTAATTGGTTGCCACATTGCTTCGGCGAACTGAATCACCGCTCGAGTGGTGGTCTGCGTGTTTCCAATATCGAGTGGAGCGTTTGGGCATTTATTCCCCTGCACATGTTTACACCCGGGCTACAGCAATTACCAGGAAGCTAATGTGTACCCCGACCAGACTGCATACCCTCCCTCCCCCTCCCTCTTTGACGCGAGGTATGCAAAAGTGTATACGAAGAAATTTTCCGCCAAACCCACGGAGGCCATGGCAATCAATCGAGGGAATCGGTTTTATTGCACCATTAGGCACCTGCACCCCGTGCGGAGAAATGGTGGACCGCGTTCATTGCTGCCCTTTGCCAGCGCGGGCAGGAGGTGAAGAAGCAGGCTCGGTCAGTTTTCGAAGGGAGAAGGCCACACTGCCCGTAATGGGGGACGCGTGCGCCATCCGAAAGGTTGAACCATAAAGAGAAAGAGTTGCCACCCTTGGGAGCAACGGGTGTTAATTCCTCGCCATCGACATGCGTCGTGATGGATGGCTTCGGTCGCTAATGGCACGCACCGAAGCTCAACACGTTTGCTTCCCTTCCCTCCTTGGTGTGTTTCATTGGTGGCTCTAAGAATTGTGCTGGTGTGCTTTCTGGTCCGTTCCTTCCCTACCGTTGGGGGAAACATTGACTGGAGGTTCTAAAAATCTAATCGCAGGATCCAACATTACACAGTCATCCAAAAGGGAAAGAGCAAAAGAGAGAGGGAGAGAGAGAGAGAGAGAGAGAGAGAGAGAGAGAGAGAGAGAGAGAGAGAGAGAGAGAGAGAGAAGCGGCCACATGTTAAGGACGAGTGTCGCACCATCCCACACCGGAGTTCGTTATCGCTCGTTCGTGGATCGGGCGACGCCTCGGGAGTTTCGTTTTGGTTGCGTGCACTCAACGTATCGTCTGCCGCGTTTCGTCGGGCACTCCCCAGGTCCTGCCTACCGCACTGCCATCAAGGATTCGAATGTAATCGGCCAGCGGGACACAATTCATAGCCGCTGGTCCGGTGGCACTTCAACACCTCGGCCACTTCACCGAAGTTATTTGCTGCTGGACCCCCTTCCAATGGTTCAAGCGACGGCACCATCATGCCACGGTCCACGGTCATGGTTTGCGATGGAAGTAATAAAAGTCCTTCTGGATCCATGGATAGCGTATGTGTGTGTATGTGTGTGCGTGTCGTACCTTTGTTGGTTGCAGGTAGAGGCAGAGGTGGTTTCCCTTGCTTTTTTTTGCGCGCGACCTCGGTTTAAGGTTGCTCGAGTCGGTGGTGACCTAAGCCGGGTTAATTATGTGCGTGCGTGAGCGTGTGTGTGTTTGTGTGGTGCAAATGGAGGGGAGAGTCGTATTGATTAAAGTTAATTTCTCCCGTGACCTTGACAGCATGGCACGAGGTTCTTTTTTCATTTCGATGTAATGCCCACCAGCAGCAGCCCGGTTATCGGTTGGTGCGGCAAAACCTGAGTGTCCCCCAGTAGAATTCACTGTGCGATAGGTGCGGGGCAACCCTTCAGCCATTTCCGTGCTCGCAAAACGCTTCGGCTGAGCCCGTTAAAGCTTACCGCCCCCCCCCCCCCCGGGGCAAAGAAAGCATGTGTTTGACCTTTGCTCTCACCGCGAAGGGCAAAACATGTGTTAGCGGGACGTGTTAATCGAGAAAATGGTAGGAATTTGGGAAGAACGTCGTCAGGATGGCTTGTTTGATTGTGGGTAGGGAACAGCATGATTCGGGCATGCCATTCCGGCTTAATGTCGTGTTCTATTTCTTTTACAACAAGCTACGTTGGAGCGAAAAGAAAGGAAAAAACCGCCACGCTACGTCGTTAGTGATGAAAAAGACAACAATTTTTATTCGCAGTCGCACTCATCATACACACGCTTGATGCGACAAGTGAACATGCAATACCGGGATGTACTTTTCAGTGTCTCGCTCTAGCAGGCCAATGGACGTGTCCGCTCTGCCATGTCCATCATACATATCCATTGCAACTTAATTGAATGGCTTCCGCCCATACTGCCCATCCGGTCGGTGCAAAATAAATGAATCAATGTAAAACATCGAGCCATCAACCATCGGCACCATCATCACCAACAACAACGACATCATCGTTTTCTGATTGATGCATTCCTGATGGTTCGCCTGATGGGGACGAATGGAGCAGTTCGCCTCAGGGCTTGACCAAGACATGGCGGACAAGCTGGGCTGTGAGGTGTGGCCAGTGCAAGCATCATTCCGATACGATGTACAGTCATTCCGGACCGGTCCATTTCACCAACCTAACCACGTCCTCGCAAGGACCTCACACAGACGGGGGTGCGCGCGTGTTTGGCTGAGTATGGTAAAGGTTCAGTTAATCCATTGTCCACACATAACTCGATTCGGACGCGGGAGTGGCTCCAATAATGTGTGTGTGTGTGTGCGCGCAATAAACTGGAGCTGATGAGATAAACAAATGATGGTGAAATAATTACCTTCGGCACAGTCGACCTCCAGCGACTCGGACGTCTGGTTGACGAGCGAACAGTTGTACGGCATCTCGGGCTTGCCGGCCGCAATCAGATGAAACACGCACGGTTCCTTCTGCTGGCCGACCACATTGTCCGCCCAGCACATGATCGTACCGTAGTCGAGCTCCTAGAGTGTCAGTGGGAGAGAGAAAGAGAGAGAGAGAGATAGAGAACGAGGCGTTAGACATAGCGGGTGTGTGGGCACATTAGTGGGACGATGAGTTCGATGCGAGACTGTGGGAGATGAAATAATAAATGCGTGATTTATGGGCGTTTCATTATGCTGACTGCTTAATAAGGACTGTCGCTATTGCTGCCATTGTTTTTGGTGAGTGGCATTATCGAGTGACTGGCGAGGGGATGGGGGGGGGGGGGTTGGGAAGAGAAAGGGAACTAAAATGTCGGACGCAGTTTCGCAGTGCCGGTGCCAGCGAGCGGTGGTTTGTTGCTGGCGAACGAGCGTGAACAATAATCGCTTGCTGGTTTGTTTGGCCACCGAGGCCGGCTAGCGCCCCACCACCCCCCCCCCCCCCGTAATTACTATCCTGCCACAATTCCGGCAAAGCGGGTGCGGGCTGCGAGCTGGCTAGTGTGGTTATGATTTGCTGCCGCGAGGTCATGTTTACATGACAGAACTGTGCGCCGAGCTAGGCGGGAGTCGCTGGCCTATCTTAGGCGTAGCTCGCTTTCGATCGCTCCGGGAGCGTGTGTGTGTTTGCGTTCGCCTGCTCGCTGGCTCGGATGCACACGGTGCTGCACGTAAAGTAACGCTGCCGACTCGTTCCGTTACGTCTGGGCCAGACAAAATATTTGTGTTTTGTGCTTGCGCTGCGGCGTACGGGTTTCGGTCGATGGGTTCAACTCGCTTTTTGCAAACAGCACCCACTCGGAGGGAGGGTTTGTTTTCAGGTGAATCACATACACGCGCAGCACAAACAGCAACTCATCGGCAACAAGCTGATCAAACAATGCACAGTGTCCAGTGTCGGCAGTTAATGTAGCGCCCGTGGGGCATCCAGAGCACCCAGCGAAGTTTATTCAGCGCGCTCTACACGCAACGCTACTACGAGGTGTGTGTGTGCTTTGTTGTGGTATGCGTTTAGGAAACATTGCCTGTAGACAAACAAAAACGCGAAACCACCCAAACATTTGAAACACTGCACCCACTGGAAGGACACTCATCGCCGGCACAACCATCAGTGCATCAGTAGGCGCGGGCGTATGTGGAAAAGGGCCAACGTATGCATGAGGAGAATAGAGCCTGGCAAATCTATTAGTTTGATGGTTTGGTGTGTGCTTTTGAGTAAGTTGGCCATGCTTTGCACAAGTTAGAATAAGTGTTTCAGTTTACCTAATAGGGCTGAGTTACAGACAGCAGCGATCAATTAAACCGATTAATGCTACTGTTTACTTGACCTGCCTGTAACCGTACGTAGCCGTGCGATGTTCAGGTTGGAACCTTCCCATCAGCATGGATTAAACTGTATTCATGCGAAAGAAGCAACGGCAGAACGCTAATATTATGATCAACCTGTTATTAAAAACAAAAACAAAACAACCCTTTGAGCTCACTGTTTCACCTCAGTGTGCCACAGTGTGAGTCATTGCCGCTTCCAATAAATAGACTTATTTAACGCGCTTGTTCATTTGACAGTTTTAATGCCGTCCAAGCCACACGAGCGAAAGCCACGCGGGACCGGTTCGTAACTGAATTATGGCTGTAACGTAATCCAATTTCGACACGAACCACATAATAGATTTAATTGGAATAATTCAAAATAACCGCATTGGCAATCGGTACCGCTCGATCGAGCCGCGGACACTACTTTGACGAAGGTTTTGCAAACAAATGGGTAAAACACGAACAGCATATCCCCCCAAAACAAAACAAAAAAACACAAAAACTTAACATCGAACCCACACCCGGATGGATGGATGCCGTTTCGATCAGCATGATAATAAATAACGAGCTTAATTGCATTAAGTGGTTGTGAGGCAACGTAAACCATCGAATCGAACGGACTATTAATCGCTGCAAATGCCACCGCAGCCCTCCGCATTGCTCTTTCCCCCCGCCTCTCATTCGTTCCCGCGCTTCTTGCAGCCCCAAAAGTATGGACCCTGCGCCAAGCTTGATCTCATTTTAATTTTCCAATCCTTCCACAACCCCCCCCCCCTTCCCCTGCGATTCATCAAAAGGGCGAGGGGACAAAAAAAAAGGGAGCAATCGACTGAACAGTGCCAAAGTGTTGTACACGTGATTTATGAGCACGATAATTGAATTCAGCACACAGTTTTTTGTTTGTTTGCTCCGACCCAGCCCAACACGAAACCAACCGACGGGTCTGTCCGGGCCACTTATCGCAGCGCGCGCGCGCCTGTGTGTGTGTACGTACAGAAGGGGTTGTGAAGGTGTTACAGGGGCGCACCGGGGTCGTGGCGTAAATCAAACAAACGCAAACCAATCTCGCGAACGGCACTCGGATTGCGGGAACGCTTCGACCGGGTCAATGTATTATGTGTTGAGCGGTACGGAATAACATGGAAAACAATAAAAAAGAGTACAATAATGGAGAACACAGAGGCAAAACAATAAGAAGGAACCGTTAAGATACCGCTCGAAAGGCAGGTTGGCAAAAGTGGAAATTATTTTTCAATTACAGCACCGAGCTCGCTTCAGCAAATCATCTTTCTCCCGCCGCCGTCGAACGTGTTGCCGTTGATTAATAAATTCTTCACGTGCCGAACTGTGAACTGTTGGCACGAACTGATCGTTGCTGGCTGTGTGCGGGTGTTTTGTTTGCATACACAATAATTAACCAAGGGTCGGTGGTGGAAATTATAAACTCACATTTGACTGCCGGCATGTCAGAGCTGATGGCAGCCGGGGCGTTTGCCGGTTGGGGTCGGGGTCACCCGTCTGACAGTGAAATGAGCGGTGAGCGATTTGTTTTGCTAAACGGTCAAACTGCGCCGTGATGGCAAGCGAACGGCAGGAACGCGATACACCCGACACTGCGCTGACAGGACACGGGGCGGTGTACCGCGCGAACAAGAGACGGCCAGAGTGGGCCGGGTGGCGCCCCGTGTTTAATCTGACAGGCAAACAGCAGCATTATGTTCAGCAACCTGCTTTCCGTTCAAAGGATCCCAATGGAAGGGTTTAGATTTTTTGTTGCAATTTGCCAACGTTACTCAGAACGTCAAGCAGTTTCGGTCGTCCCGTGTAGCTCCGGATGATGTAAGCCCGTCTTGAGGGCTTACCGGAGACAAATGATAGAACCACAAAACGATTCGACCTTTGACCCAACAGGGAGAAGTAACACAGCAGTGGGCAGATGGCAGAGCGATGAACCGCAACAGAACGCGATTCATCCAGCAACAGCTCTTCAATCACAGCACGAAACTGACGGCACACCTGGGCGCCAACTCGTGACTGGGAGCAGAAGAGAGACGGAGAGAGAGAGAGGCCAAAGCCAGCCATAATGGTGGCCAAATTATGATTGATCGAGCAAAGGTGCTTGAGTGGGCGCCACTCTGTGCGCCGGGCGCAGGGTTGGCTTACAATCCGCTTACGAGCTTGTTGCGTGCCCGATGTGCTGCGGTGGCCGCAGCCGGTTTCGGGAGAAATTTTCAAAAGAGCAATTAATATCGATAACGCCACTGGCACAGGAAGAAAATGACGAAGTAACGTCGCACTGTGACCTCGTTTGCTCCATTCGTCAAAAGTCGTTCTATTTGCGTGTTTTGCGGTCTTCGGTCTTGCTGCTGATCACATCACGACGGTTCCCTGCGGACGGAACGGCACACGGACGGAGGCTGGTGTGGAGATTCGAGTGAGCAGGAATGAATGCTACCGTTGGTGGCTTCAGTAGTTGAAGGGGTCTGTTTGATCCTGGACCTGGATGATTAGTGTGCGTTGAAAGCTTTGCCGAGAAGCGCAGTACAAACGCTGTGTCAACTCATAATGAGCTGTAAAGCATCGTAGGAGATTAAAGCAAGTATCCAAAGTATCCTTTTGCAGCTCAAGCTTCCAAGCTAGTGAAAATGTATTAACTCAAAATACTGGAACAAAGTATTGATTAAATAATTTCAGCAATCTAGCATCAAATCTGAAGTTGTGACAAGACATTTGAGAACCATTTTTAGGATGATTTCTGTCAAAATGATCAAATTTTGGGAGCAAAACAAATCATCGCTTGTGGATCTAGTTTGACTACAACGGATCCAAAGCTTTAAAACGGACGGGCACTCTGTCATGGCGCAGGATGAATACCGACAATTTTGAGATGTTTTGAGAATTTTGAGCTATCAATTGTTGATTAGCAGATGGCATCAAACAACCTTAAGAGTAAGTAAGAGTAACAGAAAGCCAGATGGATAAACCAGCCACTGGAGAAAGCACTATTCTGTTACTCGCACGGCATGCTGATGATGCACCGCACAAAACGTAAACGTCTTGCCATGTCTTGGACCATTTCTGTGTTCAATCAAATCAAAGAAGCGGAACTGATACGACATCTTTCGGGAATAGATAAGAGAGCCTATAGCTTATCAAGGATTGATTTATTTTAAATAATCTATAAATAAGTCCACCTACCTAGTGTTACGTGCGTGAATTCTTTCCAAAGCTTAAATTCCACACGGTGGCAGTATTTATATGTGTTTAAAAGATTTTTACCATTTTTCTTAAGGTGTCCGTCTTTACCTTCCCTCCCCTACAAGGATCCTTGTGCACACAGTTGAGTGTGAGTGTCGTAGAAAAAGCAATAACATTTGGTTGTTTAACTCAGGGGTTGTCAAACTTTTCAATTCGCGGGCTGCATTGCTTTCCAAACAATTTTGTAGAGAAACCATTTCGACGTTTCTTTTAGCTAATGGAACGTTTGAATATCGCTTTACAAAATCTGAATAAATCATATCTCTTCGAAGCTTGAGTTTTGTCTTTAAAAAGCAAACAATTAATTTTTTTATTAAAACAATCAAAATAATAATCTTATTGTTTTAAACTTTGCCAAGTCATCGCTTGCCACACTAACGGCTATGGAGGAGCGCATGGGGCCCGCGGAGACCCCTAGTTTGAAGACCCCTGGTTTAATTAATTTAACGATGTTTGTGCTGCATTCCATTTCAACTATGTTTGAATTGCAAACTGTAGCCAGTGCCTCGCACATGCAGCTTAGCAACCGTTTTTTACACAATGTTTTAGCTCGTCCATAAGCACCGAACCACACTTAATTCGTTTTAAATTACATGCCCGCTGGTCCAGACTTCCCTCAGGCAACGATCGCACCGCCAACGGTGATGAGCATGATGTCGATGATGGTGATGATGGGGGCAGTGGTGTTGGTGCAGTGTTATTTTAACACACTTTAGCCTCACGGCTTTTTGCAAAAGTTATTACGCTCGAAATTGGAACACAAAGTAGCCAACGCTGCCCGGTGCAAAAAAAAGGCTGCAACGACCCGTGCTGCGCCCGCAACGTATGCAATCTGCGTGAAGGTTAACATTTCGAACCATCCGCGGGGGCCCGCCAATGGTAATAATTTAATCCTTTTCCATATTTCACATAATGTTCTTGCTCATTGCAGTTGCTGGTGCTCCTAGCAGCTCCTGGGTGCGGATTAAGGCGTGCGGCGGCAAAGTGCTGAAATTGGGCCATCAATACGTCATGCCATCACCGTCACCGGCTTGCCCTCTTACCGTCTTTCGGGTAAGTGAGCGTAATGATACATTTTCATCATTTCCCATTACGGTAAGAGCGAGGGTATAGTGAGGGGTAGGATAGCTACCAAGCATCAGACCACAGAAACAGGGCCCAACTGCCCCAGCGAAAAGTGCATTGGTGTGCATCCGGCCGCGAATCGCGTCTCTGGCTGCCCGCTGAGGACCGTTTTCATTTTCCATGAATGAACGACGACCCCTGGGCGAGCTTGGCGTGCCGCTTGGCGGCGCCTCTCGTACGTGCATCCTTTTTTTTCCTGTTTGGCCGTACACGTTCGGGCGGATCGTATGGATTATGCTAATAGTATGTTAATAATGGCCTAGTGTTTATGAAAAATTATAGCCTGCCTGCCAATGTGGCCAAGTGAAAAGGGGGTTTCTGCGCCCATCGGGCAGCACTTTCGCCGATCGAAAGCGTTCCTGCACTCTGCGCTTCTCTTTTAGCTCGAGCAACGGAGCGATAAAGAGAGAAAGCGAAAAACACACATACACACACACGAACACACATTTCCCAGGCACACGGATGGAAAACAACTTCGGACGCTTCGCCATGGCAACATGCAACAAATTTGCCTTTAATGGTAAAATGCTTTTAAAAGTGATGAAAAATAAAGTATATTTTCCGCCACGTTTCCACCGTACCAGCATGGCTTCCCGCGCCGTGTGCCAAAGGGCAGGGCATGGTGCTCACGCGATTCAGCGTCGGGTGTTTGGTTTGGTTCAGCCCTTCGGAGGCTTGGTGCAAAAAACGGTGTGGTTGTGTGTGTGTGGAGCGATTGCAAACAAATAAACGAACGACAGTGCTTAGCGAACGCTGGGCACTGGGTGTGTGCGGGCAATGGGGGCATGCAAACAGGCACGTTACGACTATCACACTAGTTCGCTTACTTTCCTCTGCTGCTTGCCGCTCACACGTTCGCTTAGGGTTTTGTTTTTATTTGCTTTGCTTCCGTGGTGGCATAAAATTCCGAGCCAGGGCCGTGCCGAGTCTTGCTCCTATTCAGCTCACCTGGCTTCGGTTGAAGAGAAGGGGATTTGCACTGGCTCCTCCATCGTGCCCTCGCTTGCCCCCCCCCCCCCCCCGTACTGTAATATTGACCAGAAAACACAACCCCAAAAACTCGGTCAAATTTTTGCTCCGAAGGAAATGTTTTAATGTGACGTTGGACGCTTTGCTGGTGCGCTCGTTCGGAAAAGGTGGCCCTTTTGTCGCACCTTGCTGTGAGATCGAATGGGAGGGGTGAGGGGGGGAGTGATTTTTTATAGGTCAGGTGATTTAAATATTTAATTAAATGTGGACAACCGTTTGCACATGTGGTTCTGGTGCCGGAGCTGGGGCTGCTTCGCCCGGTGACAACTGCAAGCATAGGCGAACCGGTGGGAGGAAGCGATCAACCAGACCCGAGCGGCAGATGAGCCTGCAAAGGTAAACCTCCCAAATCCTCCCATTGCGGTAGTGTTACGAAGCATCGAGCCTCGTCCGTTAGTGGCGTTAGCCAGATGGAAAGCGACAACGGCTAGCCCGCTGTGCCCGCTCGTCCCGCTCAGCTCGGCATCGGTTGATTATTTATGCACATCAACAATTCCCCACCCCTGAGCCCCCTACCTTCCCAAACCTTGCCCTGTGTCGGTGTGTGTGTGTTTGTGTGGTTTTGTGCACTGGAGTATGTGCCTTCTAGCAGCTGCGCACCCTTAAAAAACCACATCTGTCAGCGAGAGCTTGCCCATGTGTGTGTGATTTTTGGGGGGAGTTTTTCCGACCGTCGTTAGAACATACACAAACACATTCGCTCATGCCGATTTGGCGTTGGAGTGGCATGGAGGATTCGCGTAGGAAATGAAACTCTAGCCAGTGGAATGTGTGACAAGTGTGTGGTTGCAGGTGAGAGTGTGCGCGCGCGCGTGTGTGTGTGTGTGTGATGGTCCCTTCAAGGGCCTCTTTGAAGCGTTTACCTTTACTGGGGTGTAGGTCAGTGACGAGGCCTGCTCGGCGTGCACGCGGTATCCGCTCTGCGGCATATCGATCGTTTCGGCGGTGTTGTTGAAGGACCACTTGAACGATTCCGGCGGTGGATAGGCATCGACCTGGCACAGGATCTCGGCCGCCTCGTTCCGGGCGACGCCGTAGATTTTCTTCTGATCCGGCCGGCAGATTGGCTTGTCTGTAATGATTCCAAGGGCAGGGAAGGGCGATGATTAGTGCGTGTTAGAAGTAGGTGAATTATTTTCGAAGCTCAATTTGAATTTGCATGAACTGAACATCAGGAAACTAAGATTAGGGTATAAACTGCTTGGCGTGAAGAACTGCTCGAATACGAATTGTGAATTACAAACTGCATGAATTATTGGATAGGAAAGGGACAAACGAATATACAGTTGCAAACCGACCAGCGATAAAGGTGTACACTTTCTCATTCACATTTCCTCCAAATAACACAGCCCGCCCCTTTTCGTGAATATATTCCACAGTGCATGATGCTGCATGGTTGGCGAGGAAGACGTGAGGAGCTGCAGAAATTCCTTTAAACCAAATACCAAATTAACCTAATCAAATTAAGCTGGACAGTTGAAATCACTTTTAAAAATCTCAATGTAATCAATTTAAATATAATCGATGTAAATCTATCACCTAATTATGCTTTAAACAATTGACTGCTCGTTTACTATATTGAGCATCAAGCCAAAGAAGGTGCATTTTCTATATTTGCAATGTGAAATTAAAGTTAAAGCGTCAAAAATCTTCAATTTAAAACCAAAACTAAACCTCAAATACAGATGGAAAGTTTATGTTTTTAAAGTGGAAGGTTTTTTTTTACTTATGCATGACGTTTTTAGCACTAAGTGGGATCCATTTACATGTAAAATTGTGTTTGATTTAGTTGATGAATAAAAAAAAGCAATCAATCCTTCGATCACAATTTCAATCAGCGGCTGCGGCGCAATACAATACTTTTTGTTTCCATTACGCACTCTTGCTACACAATCCAACACATTAATGCAACAAAAGCTCGAGCATTCTAAATCCCCCGCGCGCACGTGTGCCCGGGCATATGATGGTGGTGCATTGTAAATAAATTACAGCTACGCCGATACGACGCGGACTCGTCCGACCTCGTACCGAAGGGAACGCAGTAACAAAGCAACAAGAACTGACGACCAATTCCATCCATTTCTTTTTTAGCTGTCGGCCTGGTCGCACGTACGTAGTGATCCGCGAATGAATGAATACTGCAAAAAAGGGAGCGCAACGGGAACTAGCGGGGAGCAATATACCATAAGGGTACTTTTGAACTGTGTGAAAGCCCGTTTTAGTTGCCTTTGTTGAGCAAAGGGCAGAAGGTGCGGGATTTCAGGTTTGTTTTATGGGCGCTTTTAATCCTTCTAAATAGAGATATACCATGCGGGTGGATGAGGGGGAACTGCAGAAGGGTTCATTAATAAAGGAAGTACAATCGGAAAAGCGCATGTAAACGGGGAGAAAATAAATCAAAAACGTGTGTTCCATTTCTAACTCACTCCAGCCGTATCGATAAAGGTAATAAATGGGTTTTATTTTCTACAACTTGTACAATCGTTTCGCGAGAATTATACCCCCCCCCCCTGCCAAAGAGTGTTGTTGTGATAAGATTGTTGTGGGAGCAAACATGAAGTTCAGCTTCATTTATTTGTACCAAACGCTATGAAGGGATGATCGTTACAATCCACAACACGGATACAATATAAGTACATTTTGTTTCATAAATTGTTCAGTCTCTCTCTCTCTCTTTCTCTTCAGCTCCCTTTCTCCCGGTAGCACAATTTCCAATACATCATTGACTGAAGCGAACAGTCAAAAGGTGCTGGAAGAGCAGGAAAATCAGTGAAATAAAGCTTTTAAACAGAGCCGTACAACCCATTCATCAAAGCAGGCCACAGAGCCGACGCTTTGCCTGCTTTGACGGTTTATTGGAATGCGCAATGCGCAAGCACAATCCCATACAGGACAATTTCCAATCACCATCCTCCTCTGCTCTGTCTACTCCATCCCCGTCTTACCCACCCTATATCTCCGTGTGGGTGTGTGTGTGTGTGTATGCGGTGCAAAAGAATTACGAGCCGAAACCGCTCATCCACCCGGTGGCCTCGGCGTTCCAAAACTATGCTTTATGGTCATGCCCTGCTAGCAGTATCGTCGCAGTACCCCTCAGCGCTACACAGCCCAGTGGGGAGCGTCTTTTGCAATCCTTTACCTACCGGTTAAGAAAACGAGCTGTGCAGCAATCCCGGCCCTTGCCATAGCGAAGCCATCGGGCGGACGGATCGAATCTATAAATCAACCGAATGTGACGCAATTGTTCTTTATTACTTTTCCGAACGCGCGCGGGGGATGTTTCTCCAGCTCCGCCTTTGCTAGCTCGCCGACGAAGTAGGGTAACCTGTTCCGTACTTCCGTGATATGTTGCTTGTGCACCATCCCTCCGGCCCTTCCGTTCGACGAGGCAACACGTGCGCGTGGTGACCGGGGAGAGGCGGGTTAAAGTATCGAATTGCGGTCGCGAGACGACGACGACGGACCGTCCCTGCGCTGTGCTTTACGGGCTGCACCGGATTCTTAATTGTGATCGCGTGGGCTGAGCGTTCGGCGTAGGGCATCGCATAGGGCATAAATTTTAATATCAGCCAATGTAAGTCACATATCGGCCCGGAGTGGAATGTCAGGACAGGAAAAAGGAAAACGAGAAACAAAAAACCCGCCAGGGCACACATCAATCCGTCCAAGGTTTGCGACATTACGGATCACAGGTAGGCCACACGGAGCGTGCCAATACTTTCTCTTTCGCACGAGAAACATCACCAAAACCACACACACAGTCACAGTGGCTTAAAAAAGTGTGTTTCATTTTTGAAACCCTGCGGTACGCACGGACGTAACCGGGTACGGTTTTGATGTATTGGAAACCCATTCGGCAGATGGATGGGACAATATTTGCATGCTCGTTTTGGGGCAACCACTACGGTCCGGACTAGCGGTCGTGGAATTACAAATGCAATGTCGTGCAATGACAGGGGCGCCCGTTTTGATGATTGATTTGTACGCAGGCCAAGCCGAAAGCTGGTGGAAATCAGTGGTGTAAGTACCTGTCGGTTGAGCTTTGGTGCAAGATTTTGGGCAAGAGTTGCCGCTTTTGCTTGGAAAATGGTCGAATAGTCGGGTGTTCGAAATTGGGATTCAGGATTAGTAATTTCTCTTTTGCAGTAAACATAAGTCACCAAAGACAACTGGCAACTGTCATACCGATTGCGTTTAATACGTCTAAAAGTTAAAGTTTCTTCATTGAACAAATCCCATTCGAAGAGCTTTTGATGCAAAAGGTCAGCGCATTGCCATTAATGTTGAAAAAAAAAATGACATCGACCTGTTCTTTTTCAAAGACATTGGACGTAAATGGTTTGGTTCCATGGTTTCCTGAACATGGTTACATGGATCATTTCAACAACATTGCGCAACATACAACGTGGAAAGAGAAAGATATACAGCAATAGACTTCTTTCTCTATTGCTGTATATCTTTATCTATTGCTGTACACGTTTATCGTAGTAACAAAAAGAAACAGGGGAGTGTGCTATTGGAAGCGTAAGGTGCATTTGAGAGAGTTGGTAGGAATAATGTTCTCAAAATGCGACGATGCGAGGAGCGTTACATTTTCATAGCCAAAACAAAAGCGATTGCAATAAACAGGTGTAGTAATAAGAAAAAGGTTAATAGTTAAAGTTAGTTAAATAACGATAAAAATAAAATTTATAATAATAATAAAAATAATTATAATAACAATAACAATGATAATAATAATTATAAAAATAATTAAAATAAAAATAAAAATGATAATAACAATTATAACAACAACAATAATAATAATAATAATAATAATAATAATAATAATAATAATAATAATAATAATAATAATAATAATAATAATATTTATATTAATAATGATAATAATAATAATAATAATAATAAT
>KB667500.1:486177-504442 GCA_000349065.1 Anopheles quadriannulatus | reverse complement strand
AATAATAATAATAATAATAATAATAATAATAATAATAATAATAATAATAATAATAATAATAATAATAATAATAATTATAATGATAATAATAATAATAATATTATATAATAATAATAATAATAATAACAATAATAATAAAAATAATTATAATAATTAGAATAATAATAATAAAAATAATAATAATAATAATAATAATAATAATAATAATATATAATAATAATAATAATAATAATAATAATGATAATAATAATTCTGATATTAAAATAATAATAATAATAATAATTATAGTAAACATATTATAAGGAAAAGAGTGATAATGACATTTGAATAGCCCGGGGTAGGGGAAAATGTCCCAGCATATTGCTGAGAATAGACAAAATTCGGATAATGATAATAATAATAAAAAAATAATAATATTAATAATAATAAAATAATAATAATAATCCCATCGTGACGTACAAGGTATAACATTTATTTTCTAATCTAACCCCGTGCCTTTAATACGGCATCGATTCTATTCTCTTGCACAACCGAGCGCGGAGAGTTCTAATGTATTTCCAAAGAGACCATAATTTAAACGACAAGTCCATCCACCATCTAAGTTTGCTGGAATCCTTCATTACAGTGAATTCATTTGGCATCACCAACCACCACCACCTGCCGAGGCTAGAATTTATTTTGATAAATGAAAATTAAGAAATTTATGGCCTTGTTATCGGCGGTGCCTCTGTGACACACTCTCTCTCTCTCTCCCTCCCTCTCTCGTCACACGTGGCGTACACCGTTGGGTCCTCTGTCTCGGCTAGTACAAAAGTGATAAAAATCACACGCTGGGCCGTTGGACGCACCGGGACGTCTGCCATACGGGAAGCCTACGTGTCGTGTGGTAGTACGTGTGTGTACTATGCGTGTATGTGTGCCTGTGCATAAAGTCACGGACCAACCTCAACAAAAACATGAGAACCACGAGCAAAGGACAGAAAAGCGAGAGCGCTGGAGGAAAGGGCAGGCTAATCAATCTCCTAAATGTCCTGCGGGGACACTCCTGCGAATGCTGTACCCCGCACACACACACACACACGCCTTGGGGGTCGTTTATCGTTACCACACAGCGAGGTGCGAGATGCACAGCGACAGCCACCCCGGGACCGGCTGACACGCATAAAACAGCCCACAAATTATGTCCCAACAGCAGCACCCACGTCGAGCAGTTTAGCCCGATCGATCCATTAGGAAGCGAGAGATAGAGAGGGACAGAGCGGAATAGTAAGGGAGATGGGCGGTTCCGCTGGGAGTTGGACAGTTGTAACAGGGTGTTTGTTTTTATTTGACCTGACGCGAGCTACTAGCGGTGAGTTTTGTTGTGTTTGTCCGTTCGTTAGCGGCGAAAGGTTTGCGGATCCTCGAAATGCTTTTATTACGATGTCGTAATTCACCCTCGTTGGGGCAAGAGATCTTGCGAGCTGAAATGAGGGTGATAAAGAAGGAAAAACAGCACACTTTTTCCAACATCGAACATAGGTGCTAAATGCATCACCGAATCCGCCAAACCCGGATAATGATGCAGCACGCCGGTAGAGCGTTGAAATCCTTTGCTCATTTCATTTCATTTCCCTTCGATAAAAGCGACAAAAAAGGGTGGCCACCACCACCCAGTCGGCACGTTCCCTTTATTGTTCACACCTAACCCTGTGCACGTCCCGTTTCGCAGCACTCCGCTTCGGGTCCGATAACGTTTGGTTCGTTGGGAAATCCATCAAAACCGAAGGTCCATCTGGGGTGGTGCCCGGTGTCCTGGGCAGCTTTATTTGCGCCCCCCCCCCCCCCCTGTGGGAGGCGGTGAAGCGCTCCAGGCGGCG
Source organism: Anopheles quadriannulatus (assembly GCA_000349065.1). Lineage (NCBI taxonomy): Eukaryota > Metazoa > Arthropoda > Insecta > Diptera > Culicidae > Anopheles > Anopheles quadriannulatus. The sequence continues at coordinate 502,583 of KB667500.1, read as the reverse complement.
ATGAAGCGTGGAAGTAAAAGCTTTCCCACAAAATTAGAACCATTAAATCATTTTTATTAGCTTTTGCCATGCAAATGGAGGTTCGGCCAGTCGATTGCAGTGGGATAGCTGTGTTTCTTTCTTTCCTCCCCCTTTTCTGCTGGCGTGCGAGTGGTTTGTTTTGCTGGGGCGGGTTTTCGAGTTGTGCCTTTTTGTTTTCTCTTCCTTTTTTTCATTCAATGGTTGTGTTATTTTGTTGATGTCCTTGCCCATTTTGTCCCCTTCCGCAACCGGTGTCGTGCCTTCGGTTGTGCTTTGATTGATTTTCCGGTAAAGTGGGGAACATAATTATGGGGCTGTGTTTTGGATGCGTTTTTTTGTTCCCTCCCCCTCTTGTTTCCGCTTGTTTGTTGCCGTTTGTTTGTGTGGAAAGTGTTGTATTCGCTTGCGAGGAAAGCATGTTTACGGTTTTATTTTCAATTATCACCGATGTTTTTGTAGGCACTCTCTCTCTCTCTCTCTCTCTCTCTCTCTCTCGCTCTCACACACTCGCCATCATTATCAGCGTGGGGGCGGTGGCGGCACATTGTCACGTCATGGGCTGTGTTTTGCTGTATGTACGTTGTTGATAGATGGAACCGTTTTGTTCGATGAAGTTGTATACTTTCCCACGAACTACGGGGGTTCGCTGTTTACGTTGTGGTTGTTGCGGTGAACTGTTGTTGATGCGTTTTGCAGCTGGATAGATGTTTGTCGATTGCACACAACGATACTTTGTGCACAGAGCAGTGTAGATAATTGTGTTACGATAATTAGACAAAACGACAAATGTTGCACACATCAGCACAGTGGATAAAGCGTGTAGCTGGATGACCTTTAAACCGCTTGCAACTAATTGAATTTCCGGACAGAAATATCCCCTTTTTTAATCGCAATTTGAAACCTCCCCCCATGCGCTTAGCGAAGCTTATCATAGTAATAGGGTAAAAGTTCTAGCCGCATGCCCCCTCTCATAGATCACCTTTAAATGTTGTTTTCTGCACATTTAATATTAATCACCTCACTCTAAATGTGCTCCCGTAGGCACACAGCGAACGAACCGTTTGCGTTTGAATGTTTTATGAGCAGTGTGTCCGGTGGAAAGTTTGTTTTGCCAGTGGATGGAAATTCGCTTCCAATTCCATCGCACCACCGCTCTAGGGACAATCGTTTGCTTCCCACGCCAGTGTCCATCGAAATTAAGTGTGTGTGTGTGCTTATTTAGAAAACTTTTTGCCAAAGTAACCCCCCCCCCCCTTAGGGATTGGACCCGGTTTCTCACACTACAGCAACTGCTGAAACTGTAAAGCGAAGCGTAAACGAACCCGTTTGATTTGTAGCGCTCCGAACCAGAGCTGGACTTGGAGCTTGGGTCTTGGACGGACGGACTGTTGTGTGTGTGTGTGTGTGTGTATGAAAGTAAATCACCGTGCCGAAAATGTTGCACTAGCTTAGCGGTGGCAGTGTTGCGATATCGAAACACTGTCCATCATGCCCTGTGTGCCCGCGTTTCGTTTAACATTTCATGCAAAAAGCTGTTGTTGATCGTGCTGTTGAAACGGTTCGCACATGTAACGTTTCGCCTTTTCCGCACCGGAGCCCGTCCAGCGAGGGGGGTTGGTCGTGTGGCTAAATTTCGATTTCCGCTGAACATCCTGCAGCCCTTATCGTGTGGGGAACAAACCCGTTTCGGCCAGTTTAGCGGGCGAGCGCCCGGGTGTGATGATGTTTGGTGTTGCGCGAGAACCTCAACCAAATGTCATCTGTCCAGCAAATGCTGCCACTGTAACCCCTTTGGCCAACACAGGAGTGTGTAGATGTGGTACGTAATGCGAGCTTTACGGACGGTTGTGATGCTTTTACTTTTCAAGCATGTGTTCCCCATAAATATACTGTGCCCCGCACAGTGAGATGGGCACGGCGGTACCTTCCACACCTGCAGCGCTGGGGAGGGGAAGGAAGGTGTGATTGTGGAAAATTTATTTGCCCCTTGTTCATACACACACACACACACACACACACACACACACACACGGACGGATGGAAGCTGCAGTGCTGTGGATGATGCTGTGCGATGGCGATGGTGCAAACGAACGTGTGGAACGCGCCGCGCCGTGAAACGTACCGGGCGTCTCCATCGGCTTTCCATCGGGGAAGCAGAACGAGAGCGACATGCGAATGTTTTATTACATCTGCATAAAGTGCTAACATATTCATATCAAAATCAAATAACATAAATATATTTGCAATAAAATATCTCTCTCGCTCTACCGATGTCTCGGATCCGGCGCTTTTCGTATGTGTATGTGGCTAGGGGGATTTTTTTTGTAGCTTCGCTTCTGCTGCCGCTTGGCTTGGCCCTTGTGCATAACGGGCGACATGTGGTGCCGTTTGCCATTCGTCTCGGTACAAATCCGCTCTAAGCAGCTGCTGATGCTGTGTGTGTGTGTGTGTTTGGCTTGCAACCGATGGCACGATGTGGTGTGTTGGTACAGGTTCGTTTGAGCTTTCTCATCGTCCCGAGCCCACGATGACGATGATGACGGGCAATGGTGATGATGTAGGTGATGGTTGTGTGTGATGGTTCGTTAGCGTTCGTTGACGAGCGCCCTCGTGCGCTTAGTTTATTCGTACCATACTGTAAAACATTCCGTTCCTCTCTTTTGGGTTGATGCAGCTGCTGTGCGGTGCAGTGTGTGTGTGTGTGTGGTAGGACAGTTCGACTAGGCGACCCATTGCCTACTTTTGTGTGGTAGCCTTGGTTTTGAGCTTGAACTTTTGTGTGACGATTGCGGTATCTTGTCGATCGTTGGACGGGTTGCAGAGAATTGTTTTTAGAAACAAAAATGTTATTTTTGTTTTGTTTTATCCAATTAACTACATTGGACACTCACGCTACTATAAATAATAGTGAAATGCAAGTTCAAACTGTTCAATTTTTTTCTTCTCGAACGAAAGGAAAACTTTCAGTTAAAAAGTATTTTACATAAAAATATAGCTTTAGAACAGTTTCGTTATTGAAATGGTGAAATCGTTGTTTTTAATGGCTTTTTTAATGGCTAAACTTTAATAACTCTGGAATCGGTTCCAGAATCAGCTCTGGAATTGGAATCGGATCTGAAATCTCCATGAGAATGGATCGTTTTGAAGTGCATTTGGAGCAAGTCGCAGTCGGGTTAAAAATTAAAGGAATTAAACGTTCAATGCAGGCTGCAATGAAACGATGAGACCTTTCTCATCTAACTGTCCAAATGATTCCACTGGTTTGGCCTGAATGTACTGGACGCTTCGACCCCTATTTAATAAGCTGCAAAGGATCCAAATGTACTTCAAACCGATTAGTTCTTATGAAGATTCCAGAGCCGAATGCGATTCCGTAGCCACTTCCGAAGCCAGTTTTGGAATCGAATACGGGTAGTTTCGATTCCGAGCTTGCACCACTAGTAGCTGCAACTCGTGTTGAAGCGTTTCCACGCCATGGGTTACGCGCAACTCGCACGGAATACGCCGACGGGTGACTGCACTGGCTTGACATTTCGTGCCAAACACATCAATGACAGGCCGTAAAATATCGGTCAGCTTTATTCACATGGTTCGATGGATGGGCGTTGTTAGCAAAGCATTTCATTGGCCGCTTTTGCTTGTTGCATGCCCACCGGGTCGACAGCCGGGAATTGACGTGCAATTCTGCTCGCCACAATAAACTATAACAGCTAGTTTAAATGTTTTATTCAAACGAGTTGTGCCTTTAGTTCAGCACTGGGCGGTGCAGGGCTGTTGCGGCTGGAGTAAACCCTTCTCCTAAACTTGCTGCATCAGTAAGTGCATGGAATTCCCTCTACCCGTTGCTGGGAGGAAGGATGTTATGCACATTGTACATAAATTTCATTTGATGAATGCACAAACTCCTGTTATCTGATTGGGCGGCTTGGGCCCGGGGAAGGAGGTGGGGCTTGGTTGGCTGAATCTTCGTCCAAGCGCACCGTGATCGTTGCGATGGTAAGGGCAAGTCAGTAAGTAACTTTTTCTCGTTCGCTCTCGCCCCCTGCCGTCCCGCCCGTACCGTTACAGAAAGCCACAGCGGGCACGCATTACGTATTGCAGTGGATGGAAAAGTTTTGCCAGTCAAATTTGCCTACCACCACGAGCGTCTGCAACACGGACCCGCTCGGCAGCAACTCTCGTTTGCGGTTGCGGAAGCGTGTGTGTGCGGTACGCACAGGCCAGCAGGCCACCGGCACACATATACATTCTAGCTTTGTACTCGCAACATCTTTGGCTGGTTGAGGCGTTCGCTTCGATCGAGCGGATGAAATATTAACATATTAGATGGAAAATAAGTTTCCGAACTCCTGCACCGTCCCGTGCCGGCAATGGTTGGTCGGGGAGGGGGAGAAGTCAATTGAATTGTAAATAAAATTTCGTTTGAAGTAGCGCTGCCACATGCTGGAGCGTCCCTTCCTTCGCTTACCGCTAGCAAGTGTGGTGTGCTGGTGCGTTTTGCGAACACTTCGACGGTACGTATGCTTTGGAACAACTTTTCGGGGGGGGGGGGGGGGGGATGAACCCCATCCCCATACTCGAAGAGAGCACCTTCTCTCCCGCTCCCTTTAGAACGACAAACAGACGGGCGGATTTGAAAGCGAAAACTTTCTCCGTGGCTTCGGCTGCTTCTCACATCTCACCCTGAGGGTGGGGGTAAAGTTGCTCCCTTTCGAGTTCGGTTCTGCTAGAAATGTGTCTGTGTGTGTGTGTGTGCCAGTGTGTTTGGGAGCAAACTGTAAAATCGTATTTGTCTTGCACAACATTTCATGCGTTTCATCGATGAATGTGTTTTGCTTCTAGCAGAGCACCTCCGCACATGTTTCGGGCCAGATTTTGTGGCAGATGGGGGGGGGGGGGGGCTGGTTCAACGATAAGAAAGTTTCCTTAAAATATGCTAATATTTTCCAAGCAGACACAGGCACACACTTACTGAACACATTCTTACTTCCTCCGGTCGCCCCAAAAAAACGTACGATTCAGTCCGGTGGAAAATGAGTTTTTATTGATGTTGGGTTCGTAATGGGCCGATGGGAAATTTGTGGAAAACAAGGGGGTAAGGGTGCCCCTTTGAGTGCGAATGCTTCAAAGGGCATAAAGTTGATCGTAACTTCATTTACACCGGTAACGGAATGTGAACCGGAATGCGGCGCGTTCTCGGTTGCCTTTCGATGCCGGTTGCTTGAATATGTTTGATCTTGTCCGTGCTGTCTCGATATGGAAAGATGGGGTAGAATGTTGTTTTCTTTTTTGGCTTTATTATTTGATAAATTAGAAAGCATTACGCGTGAAAGTACTTCAAAGAGGTAAATTAGATTGAATATGATTTGTAAATGAGATCCACCGAATTGATGATGAGTGAGCTGAGTGACCTGTTCCGTGCCCCGTGCTTCATAACGAAGTTTGTGCAGTTAGCTTTTGCTGAATTTAAACAAGAACAAGTTTAAACCCCTTTCTTACGAAATGTTATTACAATGATGAAACTGCGCCACCCCCCGGGGCATTCTTGCCCGTAGCGCAGAATGCATAAAATTACCTCGACCGCAGCCGTTCGGGGTTTGAGGCAAAACGTTTGACCAAAATTCAAATTCGGCAGCCTCGCAACGTGCGCCAAAACCAACCCCGGAATGCTGGTCGGTAAGTTTGGTGCCGCTGCTTTCCTAGAGGTAGGTCACACACCCACACCCACACACAAACACACTTACGTGTACAGTCACAAAGAGGCAAACAAAGTTTACGGCTTAACGCCACTGTTTACAAAACGGTGGTGGCTTGCGAACTGCTCGAGCCCCGGATTTGTAACCACTCATGTGTAGCGCTTGTGCGATACGAAACAAGAAACAAGGCGACCGAAAAGGGAAACGTTAGCGGCAAAGTACACACAGCCAGAGCTGTACCGAATGCAGCCCCCAGGCCGATGGGGGGAAAAGAACCGGCCCCAGAAGCACCGCAGCACCAAGAGCAAGTTTCAGAGCGCAAGAAGCTCGCTGCATGCACGCTGCAACTTTCACGGGAGTGAAGAGGGCGTGGGAGAGGGGCAGCGGGTAGAGAACGGGGAACGATGGAGAGTGTATGGTTGAAAAGAAAAGTCGAACACGTTTGGAAAATTTTAAAATAAACACAATAATTTACATGCAAAAGTGTTTGTGTACGTGTTTGTGCCTATGTGGGTGAGAGTTTGTGTGGACGGGCGCGATTTCCTTAACCAACTAGGTGCAGCCGGGTGATACTGTGCTCGCCACCCGAGTCGTTTTATTTTTTATATTGAGTGGTAGAAAGGGTGGGCGGGGGTGAAGTTGTGCTCCACCCTCGTCGAGTGCACAACCGCACACAACCCGGCTGAATAGCATTGCTTGGAACCGCACGCGGTCGTGGAAGGAATGCTGCTGTCTGTGTCGAACCAGTGCTATGTGTGTGTGTGTGTGTGTGTGTGGCTGTTAGTGCACGGTACGTGAAATTTTACCCAATTTTGGCGAGCGAGCCCGTTGCGACCGGGTCGCCGTTTCGCACTTTGTCCCGGACCCGGGTGGGACGTAAATATTTTGCAAGTGCAGCGAAAGTTTTGTGACTAATGAGTTTTCTCTGGTGAATTTTTAGTCGCTTTTTTTTGTTCGTTACTGCTCGACCGCCAGAGTTGTTTGCGTCATTTGGCAATACGCTTTTCCGAAATTACGACCCGATCGGTTTGGTGGTGGTGGTGGTGGTGGTGGTGAGACAGACAGAACAGGATAATGAAGAGCATTTGCTTGTTCGTTTGCACTCCCGACAACAGGCCCGGCTTTACTTGTGTCTCGCTAGCATTTGGCCCGACGAAACAGACAGGATAGCGAACTAGAAGAGCGTTCGTGGTGTCGCAGAAATTACGGTAAAAAAACATAGAAAAGTAACACGAAAACGAAACTTGACTCAAAAGTAAGTGATTAGAAGTTGCATGTCGGACCATTTTCAATGACCAGTTTGCACCGAAAACGATGAGGTGTTATTTTGTAAATTGCTTGAGGGTGGTGTTTAGTTGATGAGGTGAGTGTGTGGCTAAGCCGCAAAAGCATTACATGCAAGCACAATAATTGAAGTCCATTTTGCTGAGTGTAATGCATAGATACATTTGTAAGCATACTTTATCAATCGAATACTAATGAATGGGTTCTATCCATAATTTCCCTTTGTTTAAAAGCAAGGACAATTGCCCCAAAGGTGGAACATTGGGTCAACATATGGGAATTGGTTAACAAGCGACGAACCCCGAAAGTTCACTTTTGACAAATGCTCCTGCGGCATCTTTGAAAAAAAAAAACGGAGAAACTCTGAAAATGGAAACTTTGACCCAATCCTCCCCTCCCCCTGTGTAATCTAGACATCGATCCTTGTGATAATTGTCTTTTGTAGTCACGGAAACTTGATCTGGCTGACTAGCACGTCTCTAATTATAATACAAGGTTTAACACGATTAATTGGTCGGTTTCCAGAATTCTTTGGTTCAATTGTATTGATATTCTATCGGACGATACCATTAAATTATGGGAATAAACCAAAAATCTATGGGATGAATCTATGGGATGAATTAATCGTGAGATAAGCCCAAAACAATATGGGAACCGACCAATAAATCGTGGAAAAACCCTGTAAGGCAAGCCATAGACCGTTGCATGCATAGCGACTAAACAGTCAGCCAGGTTTTGCGATAAATTTGTAGCATAGAATATTGTCTTAAGTTCCTTCATTTTGCGGTTGTTTTGTCTGTTTTTTTTTCTTCTTAAATTACAAATAAAACCCAATGGTACCTGAACATCAATTTCCTGCCAAACTGCCCTCCCTGCGTATGATCTCATAAACTGATTACAACAGGTAACATATTAAACCCCATCAACATTGCAAGCTTACCAAGATTTACACCAAGCAAAACTTGTGCAGTACAATGGCCGCTACGGTTGTGGGTCATAAATTGATATGCTGAACATTTTCGCGTGGTGCCGAGGGCAACCGGCGCCAACAAGATTGAACTTTGCACACGGCCGCGGGTCCGGATCGTACCTGCTAGCTGGCACCTAAAGATGCCTTCCCTCCCCCCACATTATAGTGGCAGGAAAATGGAATTATCAACATTATGGTACCAAATATTGCAAAACAAACGACAGCATTTTATGGGCGCAAATGGGCGGCATGAGGGCAGAAAAGCTGTGCTGAGTGGCGGAGACGAACAAAGCCGTGGGTGAAATCGTTTTATGTTTTGTTTTGCGAAATTCTATTCTTAGGGCGAAAGAGAGAGAGAGAGAGAGAGAGAGAGAGAGAGAGAGAGAGAGATATTTTCAATAAAAAAGTTTAATAAAATACCGGAACGAACGACCTGTGCTGTCTTGTGTAAAGGAAAAAAGGTGTTAAGAAAAAGGGTGTCTTCCAAGGGTTTTGCTTCGAGCTTTCCGGGGTGCCCGGGTACAAGCAGGGGAAGATTGACGCATAAAAATCCATAACCTAGTACAGCATCCCCCGTTTTTTTTTTTTGGCCACCATCCAGCGTAACACCAGTGTGAAATGAAGTTTTGCAGACTTCGCTGAGGGGAAGGTAAAACAACGAACGAGAGAAGAACAACACAAACGTGGGAAACAAAATACAAATAAAGCGTAATCCGTTTCATAAATTGCCACCACTATAATCATCAATAATGGTTTGCCCAGGTTGCCTTCTGCGAGTGTCGCCCGGCATCAGTACTGGGAGGGGGTGACGTTTTGCTGTCATCGTTACCATCGTCATCATGCGAGCGTCGTCGTCGTCGCGCGTGTTTGATTGGATGGCAACGTCTCTAGCGCGAGGCTCTAGCGCGTTGCCCTGGCGTTGGTAGCTTACCGTTGGAGAAAAGGATTCATTCCGCCGGCTGCTACAGCCTGAGCCGGGTGCGATGTCAGTGACGCAGAGGCGAAACGCGTGAAAAATCTTTCCCCCACACGTGCCAACGTGCTGCAGTGACAGCCAATGAGCGTGTGCGCACTTTTACAACGTTCGTACATGAAGTTTTGTGTGTGGCACAAGGAAAGGGGACGGGAGGGCAGGTAGATCACACTGGGTGGCAGCTTTGTACACAGCTTCATACACAGCTTCTTCCGGTTGACGTCTTGCGGGTTGAGTTTGTTAGCGAGCGGTAGTGTGTTGTGTTGTACGCTGCTCGGTCTGCGTAGTTTGCGCTCGTCGTCACCTTTAGCTTATGGGCTGGCGTGTGCACGACGTACCCGACCTGGCAGGTGACAATGTGACGCAGCAGCTTGGTACGGAAGAGTTAGGAAATGTTGCCGTCATATTCACGCCAGTGCAGATGAAACCTTCCTTATCTAGTGAGGTGAGCTGAGTACGAGGGTGGCACTGTTGGGCGAGAAGTTTAGCGTCACCAAGAGGACAAAAATGCTCCAAGGTAATTCGAGAGCTATACACAACTTTTCAGCTAATTGTGTGTGTGTGTGTGTGTGTGCGTGGGTTAAGTAAATCAGAAAACAATCATTATGCCGCTGAGATGTTTACCAGCATCTTGGCTTACATCACTCATACAAAGAGGAGATTTAGTTTTGCATAACACTACTAAGGACCACAGCTAATATTGACGTTTATACAGCATAACTAAGATAACAGATACACAATTCATTAGGAATCAGAGGAAAACGTTTGTGGTGTCCATTCTTCCCCTTTACGATGCTGATTTAAATTGATTTCATTTCATTTTATTTCTACATTAACAATATGTTAATAAATACCAGTGGGAATCCTTCTAGCTTACCAGCTTTCGATATATTTTTAGTACTACGTAGCCGAATAGTCAATCCTTTCTACGGAGGGACGGTCCATACGAGGCTTGAACCCATGACTGGAATGTTATTAGGTCGTGCATGTTGACGACTGTACTACGGGATCGCCTCTAGAGTTAAACAGATATAGAGCTAATAAATAACGTAAAAAAGACTTATAACTTAAACATAATAATAAGACCAATAAGCCAAAAACAACAAACAAAATAACCTGGTGAAAGATTTATATTAAAAATCGTACTACGACAGCCGGGCATTAATAGAAATTATATTAATTTAACATATCGTTCATTGACTATATGTATGCCACATTGCAATGCATCATTCGAACGAAATTCACTTCTTCGAGGCTCTACATAAAGAGCACCTCGATTTCTTCAGTATCTCGCAGGAACGTACCAATGGAGTTTCGCTAATAATACGAGAGCATTAATTATACTCAATAGTAATCCCGGAATAGAATTTCCAGGACAAAAAGGTGACTCCACTCGACATATGTTGGTAAAGAAATATCCTTGCCTACATATCTTCGAAACATGAAACGTGTAAACCTTTTTTCATACGGCTTCCAGTCAATTAATCCATCCAATTCTGGAAGGAACATCATAATTCTGCAACGTGCTTGAATATTGGATGCACTAGAGAACAATAAGGAGCTTTTGGACAATGTGATTTTGATTGGCCCTTCCGACGATTGATGCTAAGAGTGAATCCAAAAAAAAAACTCATTATCCAAAATTACTGCTAGATCACAAATACACGAAACACGACTCAAATCGATATTCATTTATGAATTTATGTTTCAAAATTAACTCATTTAGGAATCTTTTCCATTTCAGCTTTGACTACAATCGAAAGTATTTTATACGCAAGAACACTTACACATCACTTTCAGGTCCACCGTATTGCTCTCGCCGTCACCCTCCACGTTCGAGGCGATGCAGGTGTAGTTGCCGGCCTGGTGACGCGTCACCGTTTGCAGTGCCAGCGCGGTACTGCTCATGATCACGCCCGACTTCGAATTGTGCTGTACGACTTGATCCTGTAACGACAAAAAAAGGGGTGCGATAAACCCAAACGGAGTGAAATTAGAAATTTGATTTGCATCATTTTGCGCGGAAGCACACGTAGAAACAGAAACCCTTGCTGTGCCCTTGGCAAAGGTGATCCGTCGCCCCAAGGCAAGTTTAGCCCAGCCCGGTAAGTGAGCGCCAAATGTTTGCGGTTTCGTGCACTTCCGTTCTGTGTCACAGCGCTTCAAAGCAACCATCACTACCTCCCCGCCACTCCTCCCACCAGACGCAAAACACCAATGAAGCTTGTGATCTTTGGCACGAAGGTGTCGCTGGGTTGTTTGCCCAGGAGACGCCGCCGCCGCTTACCGCCACCGTTCGCTCACTGCGGGGATTCACTTTGAAGTTATTAGTCCGCGAAATGGTCCGCGAGCAGCAGTGGTGGTGGTGGCAGCAAATGACAGCCAGCTTCTAGCATGTGTTGAGGAGGGAGGGTGGGAGAGGGCTGGTACATTAAGTGAAATAAAATTTTCGTTATGATCATAAAAATATGCTACCGTGAGCGAACGACGAGGTGGATGATGCCTCTCGGTACACGATGTTGCTTTTACACGGGCTCTCACGAACGTTTCAGCAAGGAGCAAACAATCTTCCCTCGCGTTCTGGCGTCTCAGCCTCCGACCGAGCGCCGCCGGGAGCGAACAAATTCGGTGAAAAAAAGGTAACGGCCTGTCCTCTTCTTCGGCCCGTCCCGGATGGCAGGCAGCCCACGGCACGGATGAGCAAAAGTCAAACGCGGGAAAGGAAAAACAAGTGCGTAGGCAGTAAATTTGAGCTTTATTATTATGATTATTTATTTAGAGTCTGCAGCGGGCGGTCGGCAGAATTTTGGCAGTTCACCGTCGTCGCCTCCTTGCCGCTTGCTGCATGATGCTACGCCAAACCGCACCACGTGATGGCAGTGCTGCCACTTTGCGTTTTACAGGGGCGCGTCGTACGTTGCAGGTTTATCGTTTGCTTCGGCAATTTTCCGGTGCTGCCGTTCCGGTCGGACGGCATGGAGATATCCACCAGTTTAGTGTAGCCGCGCGTCTCAGCGTAATTTGGAAGCAAAGGTGGGAGAAATGGAAAGGAAGGCACAACACACGACACGAGCACTTTAATGGGCAACAGGGCAACAGGGCGATTCCTTGCGTGGTTCCGCTGCAGCAGTGCCGCGGGCGCATGACGAAGAGTCCGCGACCGACGCGCGGGTGTCGTAAAACGGGCATGAATGAAAACGGCCCCGGGCCCCGAGTTCGGGATCAAACATCGCCCCTCGCGCCCTCGGTTGCCATGTTAACACCGCACCAGGTGATGGTTTAGTTTATATTGTTTCCCTCCCTTCTGTGCGACTCCCAGCGACAGCTCCCCATCACGTTGGGCGAAAGGTGCGGTTTTGTGCGTTCGCGACGGGTGAGATTATGAATGTTTCCAGCCAGCGCCACGCGTACATTGTGATCATGGCCGCCCGGAGCAACGCCCGGCGTTAAGCGCACAAATAACGCATCATAATGCGGCGTATGGGTGTGTGTGTTTGTGTTTGTGTTTGTGCGATGGGTTCATAACATTCTAGGGTATGTTTCGCCACTGCAGCAGCAGCAGGTACCGCGTTGCCATGTTTCACTCGGGCATCGATTTTCGTTCAAAGTTTGGATGCGGAACCGGCCACGGGGTGAAGTATTTTTGCCACGTTGCGAATGTAGTAATACTTTGGGTGAGCATTTCATTAAAATTGAGCCGCCAAAATTGGCGCGGCCACCGGCGCGTTATTGCAAATGCGCGCCGCGAACGGCAATGCCGATTGAAAGCGGTGGGTCGGATGCGTGTGGGGTTACGATGAATATTTATGCGTGTGCGTGGTGCGCGTGCGAAAGCTTACGGGCCGGGCTTGGAACAATATTCATGTTTGCAGGTGTTGAGCTGGTTGTAAGCGTTAGCTAGCAAGGTTAGTTGTTTCAAGCAATGATTTAACACGAGGCTTAGCGTCTGTTAGCCTTCAAATGTTGGATGCTTTGCTCGAAACGTAGACAATCTGCAGCCACGGCACGCGTTAACAGTGTTGAGCATATGCCAATTTGTCTTAATTTTCTATCTAAGCAAGCTCATATCATCATGCTATGCGAAGAATGTCATTTCGTTTGATACGTTATCATTTTTACTGTAACTAAACGATGCTTGGAGGATGAATTCAGTTTTTGTGCGGCACAAAGCAGTGAAACTGAGCTAATTTTGTCCGAGCACTAGTTTATAGCAGTCAGTTTATAGTCCTCCATAAGGAAAACAAAACAAAAAACGTCACAAAAACGTAACTAAACTTTGTTGTGCTCGTACAAAGCTTGCAGCCGAAGTTGAAAAAACGGCAACTACTTGTATGCTTCAATAAAAAGCAAAAAAAAACCTTTTGCAAACAGCAAAAAAGGTTTGAAAAGTTTGGAAGCAGAAAGCGAAAACAAGCTTCCTCCCTCCGGTATGCACTGTATTTTGGTCGCTTTTTTTTTTGTTTCCACCGATAAATTGCAGCCGGATGAGTGAAACCGATGTCATTGGCGTTCTCATCTCATGTTCACCGCGCCTGAGTTTGCTTGGCCGAGAAGTGGGTCAAACTGGGGCCGAATGTTTCGTGGCGCTTCGGAAAGCAACACACACCAACGAGCAGGCGAGGAAGAGCACTCTCCGTTGACTTCCATACGGGGGCCTCCCCGGTTTCGGGGAAAAGAAAACACAACGCTCCCAGGGACCACTCAGGACGGTGACGGAAGCGGACATTTTGTGCCAATTTCACGTCATTTGCTCGAAACCCGTGGCAATGTATATTTATGCATCTCTCTCAGGCACACTTACACACTCACGCACACTTTGGCTCATGTTGTCCTACTCTTTGAAGGTGTTTTTTTCGTGAGTTTTTTTGTTATAGCAAAGACAGGTCGTTTAGGGAAAAGTACAGCAAAGAGCTCTAAAACGGTCCGGTGTTTTCCATCTCGCCCACTCAATTCTCGCGGTAGCCATTACCGCCGGTGGGCGCCCGGTCGTACACCGTCCCGCGACGCGCAATGATTACAAAAACAATAAAGTAATAAAAGAAAATTAAATTCTAGCGGGAAAATGTGTTCATTCAACGTTTATTTTGAACGCGCGGAAAAGCGCTTTTATGGTGCAGCATAAACAAGACAGTGCGAACGAGTCTAACGCTATCCATCCCCCCGGTAGCGGTTGGTTGTTTTTTCTTCTGTTGCTTTCGCTGCTATTGTGGCGGCTGTGGATCCTCTCCTCACACCCACAGACACACACACAGAGGAGAAAATTCGGCAACTATTTGAAGGCCGTCGCATCCTGGGTAGAAGGGTGCAAATCCTATACCAGGAACGATTGTGCTCTACCTCCGTCCGATGTCGTTCGAGAAGTGTTTTCACAGTGGCGGAGTGACTGGAAGGAATATTTTTTTTTTGGTGAAACGGGTTTGAGCTTGTTTTTCCTTCGTCTACGCTAACGGCAACAGAGGTAAACGGACTAGATGGCACTGCAGAAGGATCAGTAGAGTTTTTACTACAGCAGGAAAGAAGGCTGCGTGTGTAGCAGTTTGAAATGCTGGCAAGGAAACGAAATCACTCGTTACTGGAAGCCATGTTTTTTGTGACTGTTTCCTACTCATCCAAATAGGGCTGCGTGTGGTTTGTGCTTCCGCCGGTGTCAGCGTAGAGCACCGCTGATAACGAACATGATAGTATCGTTCACGTCCTTGTGACGCTGTTAAACAATGCCGTTTAAAACATGCACCAAATTGGGGTGGAGCAGTAGATTAAATTATGATTGTCATTACACATTACACAGACCATCCCCCCCCCCCCCCCAACCCCCGAACCGCTCAGTTTGCTGTAGCTATTGCTATGATGCTTCGGTTGAAGGACGCTCCTGCTCGACGCTGATTCCCGTTTCCGGTGGAACAAAAGTAAACTGTTCGTGCAGCAAAACTAAAGCAGAAAAAATAAAACGTTACAACAAATGTTTCTTTTCCTCTGCTTGCACACACACGATAGAACCGAGGCTGCTGATAGAAACGGCAAACGCGACCCAAACCGGAATGGAGTAATCAAGAGTGCAGTGAAAATGAAAATTACACTCCTTTCCGGTACGGGACGGCCCGTCCTGAACGGGTGGTGAGTGAGACTGGTGGGACTTTCTCTGTTCGGTCGTTCATTTTAAATGGCTGGCCATTACACGGAACGGCAGATTTTTCCTTTATTTTGCGATAGTATATGTTTTTTTGCCGATGCTGCTGTCTTGGTTACGGAAAGTGCACTTTAGTTTTTAATCGTTTCGAATTGAGGTACCGTCCAGTGGCGGGGAAGGTATTGGAGGAGTGCTGTTGGGGTGGTGTCCGCGGAAAGGGTCCCTTTTTGTGTGGAAGGCGTTAATTGTGGCCGGTGCTAACGTCGCGTTGAAACAGAGGAAAGCACGAAAGGTTACCGGTCATTAAACTGACCATTAGCATCTTTAAGCGCCTTGTCCTGCTGCTGACGATAATGTATAGTACATGTACGCAAATTAATTGTTGTCGATCGAAGGAAACGAGTGATAGGGGGTTTTCTTTCAATTAAGGGAAAGATACTCCTAACAGATGATATCGTACCAAGCAAAAAAACACGAAAAAAGGGACGCATGGTTGTTGCTACGGTGAAAACAACCATGCGTCTCCATATTTCCCTTTCCGTATGAAATTTACAATGATCCTAAATTTCTATACATAGTATCCGCTAGGGTCCAGTTTTCATATATGAAAAAAGCTGAATAATGCATATAAATATCATAGTTTGATACTATTTCAGTTCTTTGTTTACTGAAAACATCCATGAAAACAATTCGATCGATTCAAAGAGACCGTACCATAAAGAATAACCCTCACATACACAAAATTACCAAAGAGTCCATAGTCCATTTGTCTTTCAGCTTGAATCACATCAGGTCCGAGATGCACGCTCTTTGCTTTACTTTGGGATTTTGTGGAGTTCTTGGTAAACAGTGCAAAAGTTTGGTTTGAAGCTGAACCGCTCCTACACTCACGCTGCATTGTTCTTGCCAAGTGAAACTGCTGAGAGGCTAGCCTGAGGACTACCGACTGAACTCGAAGGCAGGTTTCGAGAGCAACAGCAGCAGCGGTAGCAGCTCCCGTTAGCTCCGGATAAGATACGGTCCCGAACCCATTCGGGGACGGAGTCAAGCAACTGTTCAAGAGCACTGTTCAACTTGCAATAAAACCGCGTTATGTGATGCGAGAAATATGGTGGCCGTGCAATGAATGCGCCGGGTAAGAGGGCAAGGGCTGAATTAAATTTAATTGAAAAACTACTCGAGAATCGATTGCGTGGAACTTTTCCAATCAAATTGTTCGTTCATAGTTTTTTAATTGATTCCCGTCAGCCCGTTCGGTGGCCCGCGTTCGTTTCTAACTGGCCCGAAATTGTCTTCGACCGCGGGTTTAGGGGTATTTTTCTAACTGGGGGGGGG
>KB667500.1:401988-485030 GCA_000349065.1 Anopheles quadriannulatus | reverse complement strand
GGGGGGGTGCTACATTTTACTGTCCTATCGCTGACAAGCGACCAATAGTTCATTTATTTAAGCAACAAAAAAAAACGCTGTGATTAATTTCAAAAGCAGCTTATGCAAGCACAAGCGATAAACCTCTTTGGAATCGGATTGTGTAAAAACGTACAATAATCCATGCGATTATTAACCGAAGCTCGTAATAAATCCAGCAAAACATACTGATATCAAAATAAGATTGCCATCATTGCAAGAAAAATAATAGGTCAAAAGTAGCTTCTTTCGATGACTTTCTACCCACTCACTTGACCGCGCAAGCAAACATCTTCACAGCGTTCGTTTCCTTTCGCTCGAGCTGCTGAAAAGTTGTTCTGTCCACTGGCAGCGGGTTTCCAACTTTTCTGCTATTTACTTTCGTGTTGATTTGTTTGTTCATGTGGCCGTTACAGCTTGATGGTTTTAAATTTCCGTCCCCGTCCGTTTCTTTGTGTGCGAGCGCTCGCGAGCGGGGCGACGAGAAGCGAAACGTTTTCTTTGCGGAAGTGAATTCCAATAAGCAGTAAAATCGATGTAGGCAATAAAATGTTATCAAAAAGGTTTGCCCTTTCTTTTCCGTGTGTGGTGCGCTGCAAGTACGATTGCTGCTGAACCGTAACGGTTTGGTTTTTTTTTTCTGCTCTTTGTATCTGTTTTCTTCCATTTGTTTCCACCCCGAGCAAGAAATGTTCAAAAAATCAAAGCGACGATTATGGCCACCGGATGCACTGCACCATCCGGTCGGAAAATGGTGCAAACGTGGCGCTGAGCGCTCGTCCGGTTTCGCGCTTCGGACCGATTGAATTTTCTCAAAACCATTTCCTTGCGCCTTCTCAATTTGGTCCTACCGGCCCCTTGCCGTCCAGTGATCTAGTGCGCTGAAGTGAGCGAAAACGGGATGAAAAGATGCAACGAGAAAGGGAGGGGCTACGGAAACACGATGTTCGAATGGTTTTGCAAGCAATGTAAAATTTTATTGCCAACAGCTCCACTGTCCCACCGCTTGCTTCGCCGATCGGATCGCAGCTTGGATCGCATTTGTCGCATTTGTAAAGACAGCTTCCGGGCGGGGATAAAACCGCGCAAGCAAAGCACCGAAACCGAAACAATCTGTGCTGATGGTGGGATGGGAGGAGGAGCTTTCGGGCGAATCGTACGGGCTGGGAGGCACGAATGTAGGAAAGTAGGAAAGGGAAAGTATTAAAAGTTTGTCAAATGGAATAATGGAGCAACGTGGACACTGCTCTTCGCTTGCCCTAGTATACTGCGGCCTGCGTTACACAAACATCGATGAAAAACTCGTAAACTTAGCACCATTGATCCATAAAAACGCAACGACAGCAATTGCCAGCCATTGGAAGACGCTCGTGTCCAAATGCGAGTTGAAAGCGAGACACAGTGCAGGAAGTTAAGGGGAAAAAATAGAATCAGCTAATCTTTACCCAAAGAGCTGCGAATCAAAGAAAGCAAATGGGTCATGCGTGTTGGCACGGAAATGTCTCAAAATAACACAGAGGATTGGTTTTGGGTGGATAGTTTTGTATTTGGCACATTTTGATGCTTTGGTATTGTACGGAATCTCTCCATGTTGATATCATAGTTTTCTGTCAAGTAAGCACACAAATCATTAAACAAAATTGGAGAATTTCCTGTTTCGAAGACATGTCATGATGACTTATACCCTACTCAATTCAGCATACCATTCCAGATGCTGACAGTTTTTATTGAAAAAATGCTTTGATTATGAAAAAAGAAAAATCTTGAATTTGACAAGGATTGACAGTACATATCAAAGTTTACATTAACTGTCAAAATAAAGGCCGAAATACAACTCGACAAAGACATAGTTAGGTAAATTCAAAATCGCATAAAAAGTTTTCTTATTAAACTTAATTGAATTCATAGCATTGACACTGATGGAATACAGTCTTTACTGTCAGTAAAAAGAAAAGAAAACTCAAGATTTCATGTGCATTAGCCATATCATATCATTATTATTCATTCTTTGTGTTATGCATACAGTCGTTGCACTGCACATTGACTGCTCCGATTCGATGTTATGTCAGACATATATACTACAAAAGGCTGCACCATAATTGGCGATAATGGAGAGATCTATCTCATTAAAGTTCTTCCATAGTGAGTCAGAAGCAAACAAACCATCAATGAAAAAAAAGTCCATACCAATGAAAAGAATAAACAAGTAAGTAAGAAACGAGCATTTTAACCGTTCAAGACAAGAGGAAGATAATAAATCCACTGTTTCATTTCATTACTTGTGTATGATTACACTTTGGTGAACTCACAATGTACGTCAACTATCGCTTGTGTAAGTGCAAGATGGCTCGGGTGAAAGGATGCACATTGAGTTGGAAGTACGCTTCATACATGGGGGAGCTATGCTGATGGGCTCCATTCGAAGAACTTTTACAGTGGAGAAAATAGCAAACAGTCCAGAACATAATTCATTAAGTAGGAGTAGAATCAAGGGGAAAAGTGCGTATACATCCAATCTGAGGTGAAGTTTGCCGTACGCAAAGGATATTTCAAGTCGTCTCCAGTACTCAACTGATCAAATGCAGCAGGATGGCAGTATTTCGGATGGATGCGATTGAATGTTTCAAAAGAAATGGATAGAAATCTTGTTTGGACTAAGCCAGGAAGCTTTTTGTACGAAGCAAGCAACTGCATAAAACGTAAATTTGTTGAAAATGAAACGTTTTATGGCATCAGAGATAGATTTAGAAGCTTTACCTTCTTTTGAGAAGATTCTTCAGCAGGTAAAAAAAAAATACCAGGACAAATACTAACGCATTCAGCTGGAATGGTACCATTCCACTGGGGGCAGGTGATTTTCTAGAGAACTGTTTCCACTCTGCCTGACGGAAAACTCGTTCTTTTTGTGTGTGTGTGTGCGTCCTTCCATATTTCCTCTCTACAACCGGATTTAACTCTCAGCGAGCGTAAGAATCGTTTTTCTTGCTGCTAACCCTCTGCACCCTCTGCCTGCCTGTTTCAACACGGTCAACTGCGGTCGGTGTGTAAATTTATGCATTTATTATTATCCTTTTTTACGACCATTTTATGGACGCCTGGTTTTACATAGGAAAAGTGTTTGAGTTATTGACGTACCGATTCGAGATTGCGGGCAGCATCGGCATCATGAGCTACGAGGAACACATACACACACACACACACACACACACACACACACACACACACACACACACACATTCTCGCTCTCACATATGCATCGTTCCCCACTTCACCATCAACACCCCCCAGAACCCTTCTGGACCCCTTCTTTGCACGGGCTGGGTGTGATGTAAGGGGTAGGGCAGGAAATAAAAAATTTACATAACATTTACGAGCTGTAGGGCAGCAAATCCCCAAACGGAACCACAGCACAATGGTAAGAGGAGTGTGTCTGGGTTTGTGTGTGTGTGTGTGTGTGTGTGTGTGTGTGTGTGAATGGCTCACATTCGGAAAAGAACATAATCGTGGGCATGGGTTGGGTTGTGTGTGAAAAAGTTTTTCCCGTTTTTTTTTATTATTGTTGTTCGCTCGATGCGATGACCACATAGTTACAGTAGTAACATGATGGATGGCAACAGCTGAGCATGGAAAGAGAGAAAAAAAGGGTTCGGCCTGCTTTAGTGAACCAAAGGGGGAAAAAGCAAAGGCAACACATTTAAAGAGCCCTTTCCGGAAAGTGAAGTACGATGCAGATGAGCCATCGTTTATTAAAGTGAGCTAATGGTAGGAAGTTTTGGGTTCCGGACTATTATGTCTGATTGTCCCAAAATAAGGGTACCCAGAACAAGTTAAAGTTCGGTTTTTGATGTTTAATTAAGTGTTCAAATCAAGCAAAAATACAGAATTGATAAGATAAAAGATTGCTAAATGAAAGAGATACTGTATGCAGTTGAGCCAGGCGGATGCTCTGGTTATAGTAGGATTTAAAAGTCTCAAAACGCTTTACACTAGGATAATTACTTTTATGGGCTTCTTAAGCTTTGTTTTATTTGTGCTGTTTTCATCCAATCCCGTTTTGTTTTCCACTTCGGACCGCATAAGCCAACAAACCGATCCATTTACCCTTTTGAGTGCACAAATTGCTGAAAGTTTTTTTTAATAAATCCTTCACGAACACATTCTTTCAGCGCTCAAAGGCTGGAATGCGCTCAACCCTCGAAACAAAATATAGAGGAAATCTAATAAAGATGTTTATTTAATTTAATTGCCGATTGACGAAAAGCTTCCGAAGTATGAAAGGAAGACATAAACTCCATTGCGGCAGGGGGGGAAATGCTGCCCTCATTGCCTGAACGATGTCGATCATCACTGGCAATGACTTTTTATATTTGCAATGCAGTTCATTTGCAGCGGTACTGTCGTTTCCTGCTGCTGCTGCTGCTGCTCCCGTTGGCAGCCGTTCGCAGTTCAATGGAGCGTTGAAAAGTGCGTCCCTCGGTTGGCTCGGTCTGCCGGCGGTTGGCGGCTGTGGCAACTGAAGGGCTCGAAGCGCTACGGGTCCGGGCAGCATGACGGACATGAAAGAGTTTTCAGCGCCGTCAAACCGAAGGACCGGCGACCGTTGAGTCGAAAATTTAATTTTACCCTCTAACCCTACTCAGCCATGCTTTTTTAGCTCTTTCTTTGTCTCTCTCTCTCTCTCTCTCTCTCGTGTTCGGTCAGTAATAGCAGAACACGATACGCGAAGGCAAAACTTGTAAAGCGCGAAGGGGAAAAACTTTTGCACAGTTCTTTTGGCGGCTGTATGTGTGTGTGTGTGTGTGTGTGTGTGTGTTTGTATATTTTGTGGACCCACCCACCCACTCCCTCTCCTTTTCCTACCCCGCTGGATGGTGTTCTTTTGTGCTGTTGTGCTTGGAAACTGCCTGTCCGCTGGGCTGGCTGACGAAATGTCCGGCACATCGCGGAAGACGGCTGCACGCCGCGCCGGGTGAAGGTGTGTTAGCAAGGCGAGGGAAACAAACTTTTCCGCCAAGGGGACGGTGGCTCATTTTCGTTCGCTTTTGGGAATGAAGTTTTCCATTTTTCATGCTGCTGCTGGTGCTGCTGCTACTACTGTTGGTGCACCATTGCGGATGCTACTGCTTTTGTATTCTGCTCATCGTTAGTGTCTTTATCTTTTTTCCTCCCTCCTCCCCCACGGACCGAAATCCTTGGCCAGACGCTCAACTTGTTTTAAGTTGGGTGGAGGCGTCTCGTTTCGAAATATTTTTGCTTTTTTGTGTTTTGCAGTTTGGGGTTTTTGCCTTTTTTGTCGGGGTCTGGTTTTACTTCTTTCGAAGGGAATCCGGATCCGAATGGAACGGGTTTGGTATGGTGCTGCGCAGGGAGCACGGAACGTTGAAATAGCCTTCATCATGTTTAAACTTTCTGGGACTGTAGTAAATTGTTAGCCACGTGTACACCGTGGTCGAACCGCTTCGAGGACGCGCAGGAGGCAGCAGTAAATGAAGCAGACGCTGAGCGGGCAGATAATTACTAGTGCAGACGGGTAAAAGCAACCGCGACAAAGATTTTCACTAGCCCCGCTGGCTCGAAAGATGGTTTACGTCGAACGCGGGGGCTTTCGGTGGGTTGACTGGGTCGATTAAATGGTTTATGACCTCGCGAGATGAGACACAAGGCAGGGCAGAAAAGAGGAATAATCCAGCCACACAACTCTCTTCTCATTTTAAGGATTTTCACAATACACGCAAACGAGCCGTGTAACTGTTCTCTGCAGGCGCGCAATTTCTGTGAGCCAGCATGTTTTGTACGTCGTCAAATCTCGCCACACAATTTGCCACAACATTTTACCACTTGAAACAGCCACAATAGTGTTGCTGAGAATTAAGCTTACATCTTGCCGCACAATGCGTACGGCGCTTGTCCGCTCGGGGCGTCATATAAAATAAGTAAATTATTATGCCAAAAGGTGACATTTCATCCTTTTGTTCGCCGCCCCGACCGGGCACGTAATTTTTAATGAATGGTGCGCTCGCACGGTCTTTTGTCCGTTGATTGACCGCACAATGCAGTACCGTGGAGGGGGGGGGGGCAGATAATTCCCCGAAATTACCTCATGACTGTGTAATGAACAAGGCTGACAAAAGGGGCGACAAAAAAAAAACGGTAAAGGACTGCCAAACCAAACTAAATAAAGAAAAATGAAACACCAGCTTTTGTTATTTCTACCAGCACCCTCCTTCCACTACTTCGGGCACCTTTAGATTGTGTTGGGTGATGTTGATCGTTTTAAAATTGGCATTCCCTCGAGCGATTCATTTTTTTCCGTATGCAATTTATGCTCGTTCATGCGTAAAATGTTGTACAAAGGCTCAAATTGACGAAGGCCGCCGATGGACAGGGAGCTTTTTTTTGTTATTGTGCGGGGATGGCAAACAGCAAAACCGAGTAAGAAGAAGAAGGAGAAAAAAAGAAGGAAACAAAAAGCGGCTCAACCTGTCGGCCAGCGGGCACAAATGTAGAACCGATTTTCTGTGTCCTTGTGTCCGTGTTTGTTGGTGTAAGTGAAATCGTTCTTATTCTTTTGCTGTAAAACACGCTAGGTGTACTGAGCGGTACGCCCGGGTGGACAGGAAAGGTTAATAAAGTGAAAACAAGATAAGCAAGGAGAAGGAAAAAAAGTCGAGGGACTACTCGAGAAACACAAAAAAAAAACAAAAAATGAGACGGCACAGAGTTTGAAAGTAACAAATGGAGCAAAAAACAAGGCAAAAAAAGTATCCCTACCAGATCCATAAGCACAAAGAAATTACAGTGGACACGAGGGACACTTTTACGTAGGAAAGAGGCCAAAAATTGCCAGAAATTATGCCACAAGGAGGAGCGCAGCAAAACAAAAAAAAAAAAAAAAACGTACACCAAAGCCAACCTCTGAAAAATACCACATTGTGGAAAATGGGAAAAATGCCAACCTTAATCAAGGCGGACAGGACAGCTGTTGCCACCGTGGGGCACCGTTACTGGCACAATGTCAGCCGGCCTACAACCGCAATCAAGTCAAACATGGTCGCAGGCTTTGACGGTGGGATTTTTGTTCATCCTCTTTTTCTCGTGTGTCGTCGTGTGCTATCGTTTAGGTTTTGGGTGGTGTAGCATTTTTTTGTGTTTTTGTTTGGCTTTCTCGCTTCCGTGTATGTGCATCACCACCCTCTGGCACATTTGCTACGGCGCGGTGGGTGTGTGTATGTGTGTGTGTGTGTGTTTGGTGGCCTGTGGTTAATATTGTGAATGGTGCGCAATCGACCCCGGGATGATTATCATTACGAAGGAGACGGTGACGCCCGGCACCCAAACCGGCAACATGGGCCGTACCTTGTTTTTTTTAAATGCTTTCTATCCGTTGCTGAAGCGTCCCCTTCCCCCGCACTGCAGAGCTAAACGATTGACGGTCGTGGTGTTTTTTGCTATTGCTATTGCAATGTTTCAAGTGTAAAAAAAAGGTAACTTCGTGGGCACAGCATGGGGCAGGCCGTGTTATTTGGTGACCGCATGCTACAAAAGCGCAACGAGCGAAACGACACCATCATTACTATTATTATCATGCTTGGTGTCATTTTTTACAATTTGTTTGACTCGGAAATGTTTTTGTTGTTGAAATTCTATTAAGTTATATAGCTACATAGAGCGATTTGAAAAAAATCTAGAATTTATCTAAAGTTTCCAATGACAGCAGTGAAATGAATTATAATGCATACTTTTATTAAAATGGAATAATACACAACACCAGTGTGATGATTACTTCAAACAGTAAGCTGTTTAATGTAAAACTCTATCAATGGAGCCCTTTCCGTTTTAAGTTTGTAGGCTGAAATTTAAGCCTGTCAGCTGTTTGCATTGCATGGCAGTTTTCTAAGTTTTATCAAAGTAGGTGTAATATACAGGTGGGCTTATCCCAAGGTGTATGAATTTAGAAGGCTGATTTTTATCGCTTCTGTTTCTGAATGAAGATTTTAAGAGTGTTTTGTGTATTCGTCAAGCCTCCAGAAAGCTTGTTTGAACAAAAGTTTTCACCCGTCCTGTCAAAATGTGATATTCAAATTTGGCTATAAAAAACATGCTATGAGACCACCTGGACTACATACACTTTGATTCCAGATTGGATCACCTGATTTCTTTAATGCACCTTGGGATAAATGCAAACACAATCTTGTTTTGCCATTTTTCGAGCAGGTACTCGAATCTATTTCTAGCATTGAGGCTAGAATAATCTAGGCTGAAAAATGTTTGCATGATTTCAGCCTCCAACTGTCAAACTTCATACAAAAAACTGACTAAAATCGGGAAGGGCCCCAATTGTGTATAAACTTTAAGCTATTTTTCACTCTTATCATGAACGCTAACACGCTACATCATGAACTTTTTTTCAAATAAACCAGACAATTTGATAAAAATAAATTCCCTTAATAGTCATCTTAAACATCATCGCACGAAGGGTAGGGCTTAGCACTAATATCTCATCTCATAGTGACATGGAAATCTGTGAGCAAAAGTTTCTAAAACGAAACTTAATACAGACCAGCCAGCACACGAAACCCCTCAGTGTGTGTGAGTGTGGTGTTTAGAAGATTGTATAAAACATTTAGATAAAATCTGGATCACCTCGAGCAAGTAGAAAATGTTTGCGTGTGTGTGTGTGTGTGTGTGTGTGTGTGCTGGTCTGGAGAAGCGCCCGGTGTCCGGGCCAATGGTTGGACGATAGCCGAGCAACCGCAGCACTGCGGACAGAAAGTGAAAAGGCAGCATTTTTCACCATCCTCACCACCACTGCCACCATTCCATTGCTCGCCGCGGCACACTATCCACTGGACACTTCACGGTTCCATGGATGTCCAATGTAGGGTGACCTGATCGGACGCAATCAGGATCGGGATAAGATTTCGACACCGGTCGGTCCTACCGCCGTGGCAGTGGTAGTCCCAAAAATTAGTGAGCAACTTTAAAAGCCAGCCCAACGAAGGGGGAACATAAGCAGGAGATGATCAGCGTGGAGTGGAAAGGATGTGGCCAGCATCGAAATAACTTTATGACCACCCCAGCCCTTTTTCCTCCTCCACCGGAGAGCTTGTCTGTCGCTGAAGGAAACAGTTTGTGGCCCACATGCTTAACCCCCCGATCCTTCCAGGCATTTCGCAATAAGGTTAACGCCGGTACGCGCGGTACGGGATGGCGCAGTGCGGTAAAGAATATCGAATATTGGATATTTTCTGGTCGATTCACATTGCCACATATTTTTGGGATGGAATTTTCGTTCGCACTCTTATGAGTTTTATTTTTTGTGTTGGCAGTTCTTTTCCCTTCCTTTGCATTTTCCGACTCGCACACGTGGCCTGACGCTTACATGGTAGGCCATTAAAGTCAATCCCTTTTTTGGGGGTTTTGGGAAGAGACAGCGGAACCGAATACCACAAAAATAAAGGCGAAGAACATACTCCCCTTCGACTGATCATCCCTGAGAGGCACCACTGTGGTACAACTCTACAAAAAAAGGAAGAAGACCACTAACTTCATCCGGCCCCAGGCCCAAGTGTGATCGTGTGAGAATGTGACTGTGCACCAGCATGCCACAGCCATGGACGACACCGCGTATATCAATCGCGCACCAAACACACATACATACACACCGTGTGATGGTGAATGGCCGGGAATTTGGACCGGATGACGACAACGAC
Source organism: Anopheles quadriannulatus (assembly GCA_000349065.1). NCBI lineage: Eukaryota > Metazoa > Arthropoda > Insecta > Diptera > Culicidae > Anopheles > Anopheles quadriannulatus. The sequence continues at coordinate 475,299 of KB667500.1, read as the reverse complement.
GACGAAGACGACCGGCAGTGGAATTTATTATTTTAACGTCTTCAATATGCATATCGCATGGGGCCGGACTTGATCCCTTTCGCTCGGACGGCACCGGAGATAGCGGACGGTTTGAGGCGGCTGGGGGGGGTTTTTCGGACGTGACCGAAATGCCACACTTGGCCGGAGTGTGCTTTCGCAGCGCTTTGGCCGGTACGGAGTGAAGCAAAAGGAACAGCTAAAATAAAACATTCTAACATCATCTGCAGTGTCCAACGTGTGGTTGGGAAGGCGAAGGGGGTAGAAAATAAAGCTGAAAATGGCTTGGTCGGTCGGTTGGTTTTTTTTGTCGATTTCGTGGCAACATGTGTTGGAATCGTTCGTTTCTTGAGACGAGCGCATATCGGCGGATCAGTGTGAAGGAGCTGTGAAGGGAAAGATACATCACGAAACATAACCAAAATGGTGCTCTTTGGTTCTTCGAGCGTTCCGGACGGGCAATGAAGAGCTATATTTGTGAGGTTTCACAGTTTGGCCAGAGCTTTCGTATCGAAACATAAAGAAATAATAAATTCAATCAAAGCCCGTAATTGTACAGGCTTTGCTACACTAGCGTTGCGCTACGAACAGCACGAAAGGTTTGCTGAAACGATACACAATCTTGTTGACACACACGGCGTAGGGATTGCTTTGAAGAGTGTAAAAAATAAAGCTGTCGATGATTGTATTAGTAGACAAATACGTTCCGAACGTTGGAAAATAAAATAAAGTCAGGCGAAGAATGAGTGTAAAATTGTGTTTAATTTGAGAAAACCATGAATTGGAAACTTTCATTAGACTTTTGGTCCAGGAAATCTAATCATTTGTTCATCTCTTTACAATCAGCTGCAGGAGTTAGTGCTTTTGAAGTATAATAATTGATATTGGATGGTTTCATAAAGAAAGGATTTGCAAAGATCAATCCATGCATACCTTTTGGCAAAATAAAACATTCCGACAAGTCAATTGAATTGTGCAGAAAAGACTTCAAAGGGCAAGAGAAAGCAATCCGTTTATGATGAGTGCAACTTTCGTATAAAATTCCAGATAATCTGAAACTTCATAGAATGGACTGGTGTTTGAGAAAGAGAGCACGATAGAAGTGAGTCGGTTAAGAGCAAATTGAAATAAAGATGAGCTACAGGAATGGTTACTTTTTCTCCACCTCAACTCATCACCATTGAACGGATTTCCTGCTGATCAGGCACACTTGCAGCGGTTTGCGTTATTCTTGCTCGTTTTTATTTAACATTATGCCACGAAAAACAAAATGCAACGGAAATAAATCACCGCTCGGAAGTGACATTTTTCCAGCAAGCGCACGCAGACGACTGGAATATAAACTGCAGTTCCGTTGCCATGCCACTGCCATTATCAGCGACCTGACACGATGCTGCTAACGATGAGCATTCTCCACTTGTCTCCGAATAACCCAAGCTGTCAGCTGCTGCTCGTTGTGCAGTGAATGTGCATCTCGTGCGCAAAACGCTATCGATTGACAGGCGGTGGTGGATTTTTTTCTTTTATTGAAACAGGAACTGTAGAACCAAATCGAACCCGAGAGGAAGACGGGCGGCGAATGGTAAGTCGAAATTGAGTCACAAACCAACTGCAACGGTAAAGTGAGCCTTCCGGCACGTGTTTCGGAGAAAGAACGGATACGCTTTTCGGCTGCAAACAGTGCAGCGAGTGGGACGGAACGGGCGAAGGGGATGAAAAAATCTATCCAAAGGAGTAGAAACAAAAGAGCGCTCGGGAGGGAGGGCGACGGGAAAAGCGGTGGGATGGAAGTGTATAAGGAGACATATGTAAATAAGATATCATGAAATGGAAACCGCATTGCCAGGGCGCTGCCGGTACGCGATTGCCAGCGACCTGCCACGACGATGCAGATGCAGCCCGCTTGACAGTGCAATCCTTTAACTGGATTGGGGTGCACGGCAAACCCGTCTATATGGCCGGCCATTTTAAGCAGCTCCCCGGATGGACGGACGGGTTTCGTTGTGAGAAATTGGAAAGAACCGGGCGTGGGCGAAAGTGTTCTGTTCTACAGCCAGGAGACATTGAGATGTTTTTTTTCTCTCTATCGAAAACCAGAATGCTCAATGCAGATTGCAGGCTAGCAATATGCAGCAGCGCCAGTGTCTTTGCAAGCAAACCTCGCGTCTGGATACTTGAGCCGATGGGATCCGCTTCAACAGCGTTATCGTGTTACGGCTTCGCTTACACACAAAAGCAAAATCCTGTCCCCCTAAAAAGGAACCCGCTTGTTCGTCGTCACCGGAACCGATCTTGGTGCATGGTTTTTACATTTTCTTTAGCAGGGGGATCTTTTTTCTCTCCTCTTCTTGTGCTTGTCCCCTTCCATAACCTTACGCTCGATGCGTTTCCGTTTTTGGAGGGTTTTCGCTTTATCTTGAAGCTGCGGCACGATGCATATGTATGACGATGATGCAATGCGAGCGCGGCAAGCAATTGCAGCGCCAACATGTGGTCACTAACCACGAGCGTGCAAAGTTCTGTGCACACCAGCTCCAACCCGAGCTCTGGACGGCAACTGCACGGTGAAATCTCAATTTCAAACCGCACCAGCAATTGCACCGCCGCTTTCGCTTTTCCGCATTTTCGGAACGGCTGTTTGAGTTATTCTAGCTACCCGCCAGTAACAAACCACACTGATGCAGCGCTGAGTGCACACAGTGTAGAGGGTGCAGAGGAGGGCACACCTCCTTAATCCATCCTATCGTACGGCCACCAAAGAATAAATAAATGAGCGAATGAAAAGGGACGGCGGTGCAGCGAGCGAGAGGAAAATGTTGAAAAAATAGGGACAAGAACAAGAATACCAAAGCGAATACTCACATTATGCTTCCAGACCACTTTGTATGCAGACGGATTTGCATTCACTTTACATTCAAAGTACACGTCGTCTCCCTCCTCGATGTCCTCCGGGTTCATGTTGATGCCGAGCTCCAGCTTCAGGGTGGGTAGATCTGGAAGGTTTAAAGCACGGGAACGATCAGTGAGCGATAGATGGTAGAGAAATGAGAGCTGCATTTTATGTGTGTGAAGAAGGAGCCAACTTCGGTGTGTGGCCCTGGGAGGCTCTACTAACTGCTGTTCACTGTTCGTATTAGTTTCAGTTGGTCATGTTGGTAGAACTTTATTGCAGTTGCTTATTTCATAAATGGAACAGATTTATGTCAGACTGTTGGACAAACATCGGAGCCATACGTTATTCGGTTTCTTGAGCGACATGGACGTAACTTAACATAGACGTAAACATTTCACACAAAATTGGGCAAACGAAATGCTTACTTAAGACCAAAAAGCCCCTTAAATCAGAAACATCTCAATGGTTATGTAGGAGAGGCCGATGTCAAAATATTTTACAATGCACTAGAAATACTGTAAACACACTGTTTTATAATACTCTTTAAATCGCAAGCAAAGATACGCTGTCAAAATCAGTTTAGTGAGAACTTCCATTGCCCGCCGTGAAATGAAAAGAAAGTTTTCGGCGCAAGGTTCTCTGTGAAGCTTTATTTCAAAAGAATTTGTCCGTGCAAAATCCATCCAGCAAGCCAGACTTCTGCTTGCTTTGTTTCGTATCAAAGTACACAGACACAAACTCCAGCATGACCCCGGGGTGGCGTTGGGATCGCTTCACTGTTCCGTTCCTCACGCTCGGATTATTTTGATCCAATCGCGTCCGAGAAACGGGCGAAGCCAGCGTGGCCAGAAGGCTATCAAAACAAATCGCAAGCGCGGTGTGATTCTTGCAAATCCGTTGTTCAAACAATTGTGACTCTCCATTCCTCCCCATCCTGGATCCGTTGTCTCCCCACCCCTGTGCTGCTGTGTATGGGGTGGCTAATGCGCGAATATCCTTTCGCTACCGAGTGGCGGTTCAACTCACCCGCGAGATATGTTTATTCCGTCAGGCGGCGGCGGCGCTGCAGAAAGTGTCAGCTGGCCCTGGAGTGTCTGAAGCGCTGTCACGGTTGTCACCTAATGCGGTGTGGGTTGCTAGAGGCCCGACGGGGGTAGGAGGACCGTCGGGACTGGATCATTTGGCTGGAGATGTGGTCTGGGTTTTTGGGGGAGGAAACGACCTGCAACCAATCTCACGGTGCATATGACTTCGTGCCGCCGCGCTAGCGTACACGCGTCGTCAGCCCGGCCCGGCATTATTTATGGTTGTTTTGCATGATATCTGTCGCTTTTGTTGTCGCCATAAATATGATAAAATATTTTGCCCCACTTCCCTTCCGAAACCGGTGCCGTCCATCAGGCTTGCCCGGTACGCGGCCCAAACCTCAGCAAGCCAAAAACCTCAGGAAAAGGATTACAGCAGTCCATTTCTCACGCGTGCTTTAGCCCTTTTTATTGAGCTTTGCTCGGTGCTTCCGACCGGAATGACCGGAACCGTCATCCATTTCTCGGGATCTTGCTTTCATGCCCGTGCCCGTGGACCTTTGGGCTTACACATACAAATCTCTCTCTCTCTCTCTCTCTCTCTCGCTGCATCACGCCCCTTTTGCATAGACTTAGTCTAGAGTGGTAACGCAATGCCGTGGCATTTGGGCAGAGCAATTTGAGGTTTTGATTTTGGTAAGGCAACATTTTTCAGGAATTTCCCCTGCCAAGCTTCTCGGAAAAGGGGATCGCACTTTGAAATGGCGGGCAAATGGGACAGAATGATAAATACTTTTACGGTCAGCGCGGATGGAGCGCGCTCCGTTCGAAGCGATCGGTTAGGCGTAGAAAATGGGACAAACCGTATAATCAAATTTCTTGACCCTTGCCAATGTTGAGGAAGAGAAAAAAGGCGCACACACGCTCGCTGGTAATGGAATGTGATTGGAATATGAAATGAACAAGTTGCGCACATAGTTGTGCAATATTGTTCGCTTTTGATGTGTATGCTTGTTTTATGATTAATTTGATGTTCAAATCGTAGTTAAAATCGCCAAATGTTCGTAGCATTGATTTGTTTCTTTTAACCGAGGTTGTTGAGCAAAATAATGACTACACAAAACATAAAAATAAAGAAACTGTACAAAATGCTTCAGGCATTAAAAGGCATTTTTACTCAAATCATCGTTTTTCCTGTTACTCGTGTCCATCGTTCAACACGTGGCATACATCTTTTCGTTCGCTAATTACCTTGATTACTTGTTCCACTTCCACATCGTAAACCACAAAGCTTCTAAGACTGCGAAAATCTGTTGCTAATGTTCGGTTGAGTGGAAAGACCGAGAGCAAGCAGGTTTTTTTTTTTGGTTTGTTTTTGCCTTCCTTCGGAACCTTCGGCACCAAATGACATCACGCTTTGCAGTCGTGGGGAGGACCGAAACCCTCCCCGCTTTCCATCAGCGAGCATCATCGCTTCCAGCTGTTCACCACTTCGGCGGACAAAATACATCGCCATGTCACATCAAAACCGCATAAACGTCGCCATCGTCGACGGCATCGTCAGACGTCAATGGCGATTTAGCGTTCGCTTTGCCTCCTGCCGTCACCCCAAATCGAACCGAAAGAGAACCGAACCGCCCCGCAAAGGCAAGCCGTCAATCTGCATTCCGCTCACGGGCCACAAGTTAACGATCGTGGATGCAGGCTGGCGCTGGGATTATGTGCCGTGTGGGTGCCCATGTTCGCCCCTCGGTTGCCACTCCTTTTGAGTTTTCTTGTGCATTTCACCACCACAACCGGTGCGTGCGTGTGTTTGTGTGTGTGTGTGTGTTTTTCTCGTGTCGATCTGAGCAGTTTTCTTTTATTTTACCCTGCAGAAGAAGTAGCTTACCCTCGCTGGAAGGACGGCCGTTGTCAGACAGGCTGACGGTAAATTGCGGATGATCGTGTCAGCTTTTCCTGGGCCAGCCGTGCGCTGCACAGTTTGCTGGTCTTGTGCTATTTTTTCTTTGTTGTTGCTACTTTTCTTTCCTTCTTCTTAACGCCCCTGCCACACCCCTCCCAGCTAAGCTAGGTTTGTTTCAGGTTGAGTGGCACTCAGTAAAAAGTCACTTTCTTGTCAAATACTGCGTCACAAACCCGGGATGGTATGGCTCGGGAGAACACAACACTTGCTTGCGTCGAAGCCGTGAAGCGGAACACGTTTTCCATGTTTCCTATTTCCGTATGTGTGTTTGAATGTTTCTACTTTTTTTTTAATCTGAGGGTAGCTTTTGGTACACTTTAGCCACCACCACCCAAGGCTGCAGGGTGCAAATGTGTGCGACAGGTGAGTAGCGGGAAACTTCTGCCGCTGCTACGGTACGGCGTGTGCGCTGTCAACTTTGTCATTAGCAACTTTCGGACGCACTTTTTTTCTGACGAGGCTTGTCGGACTTTCGGTGGAGGCGTGCCGGTCGCCTTTTACAGCTTTTAGTTTGCTCTCGTAGAAGAAGTCGTCCCTTCGTCGAAACAAATTCAGCTCAGTGTGGAAGCAGAGAAAGGTTGCGCATCACAAAGCGCCACAATCACAGCTGTTTTCGTACGTCGTCGTTGTGGACAAAATGTTTCCGAATGCCAGCAAACACTCAGGTGTGGAAAATGTGCCAAAGAAGCGTCCCTGCGATAAGCGACTGGATTAGTGCAGCAAGTTCCCATGTTTGCCTTGTTTTGCTGCCTCCCTGCCATCGTAGCGGGGAACAATAAATCCAGCTCGATCGATCGATTGCCGGCATCGTATCCATGGGAAGCAGGAGAGTGATTTTCGTAACAGCGAACGCATTCACCGCAAGACGCTGTCACGCTTGTAAAGTGGGTGGAAAATTGTCCTTCCTTTCAAGGTGCGGGGCGCGGGAACAGTAGTGAAGCAGACGGGCCAAGAGTTATGGGACCAATAACGATACCGAGCGGCACTGTCGGACGACTCGTGCGCGAACTGTGAGTGCAGTGTGCACGAGTGGCAAGATTAATTTCAATTTTCCACAACACGATTCTCAACGACTCGTGACATGATGCGCTTTCGGTGTCATCATCATTATCTACGGTTGGCGGTTCTGCTCGTCCGATCGAGGGAAAATGCACCGCGTACCGAGATTGCGCCCGAGCGGGAAGGTTCGTGGATGGTGGTGGATTTTGTCTTGCGTGACGCTATTTATCTTTCCCAGCTCTTCTGCTGCAACCGGGGCAAGGATGCTTTTTAAACGAAATGGTTCAGGGACAAACACAACAACAACAACAAAAAAACAATAACCAACAGCCACCCGTTTCCGGCTAAAGCAAAGCCAGAAAACAGCGAGAAGGAGCGTACGGCAAGAGGCAACATAAATCGTGGACATTGTTTTCGTGTTGTGCTAGGAAGTGACTCTCCACTATGGCTGCTTTTAACTTTTGCACAAGTTTGAGCAGCTCCAAGCGAGCAAAAAATCGACAGAAGCAAAATGTCAAGCACCGCACAAAATGGTTTGATTCGGTGTCGATTAGGCGATTTGATTACGATCCATTTGAGACGTCCTTAAAGTTAAGTTAGTCGGTCGCATGGTGGTTGGGGGCTAGTGAGGTAGTACGACGAGGCGGAAATCAGCGTCCAGTTTGTTTGATGAGTGATGTTCAAAGTTTTTTGGCGTAAAACTGTGGGACGCAAAATCAACACCAGTGCCGAGGGGATGGGAATCCGTGGACCGAATTTAAGTGTGGTCGTTAGGGATTGAAACTTGATGCGCAAAGTTTTGCTCGAGTAGTTCGTGTTAGGGCTCGTGGAGAACCTGCTGCCCGGGAGAATGTTTGGCTTGGATGGCAACCGATGTTGATGCAACTTGGAAATATCGCTTTGGTTGATAAAAAGCTCCCGGGCAATGTGTTGCGTGTTAAGTACGATCTAGATTTCTGCAGATAGTTTAGGAAGCTTGGTTCACTGGCAATGCCCTCCAAATCATTTTATTTAGGTAGCAAACTTGTGTCATAGCCAGGGATTTACCATGTTGGATGTGTTAAACTTTGGGAAATGACTGTGTTAGTAAATTTTTGCAAAACTGTTTACAATAAAAAAAGTCATGACATAGGCTGACTGACCGAGCGTTTGTCGCAAAAATGTCACGAAGCATGTATTGGTCACACCAACCGTATTGAGTATACCCTCTGATTATCAATATTGAGTAAATGAAGGTTCTTCTTCTTCTTCTTCTTCTTCTATATATGCGAGCATTGGTATATATCCTCCTATGTATAGAGCCACCGTGCCGTTTTCATATTCAGAGGCTGTTATATAGGTGCTTAGGTTAAAGAATTCGTCTTTAGGCTGGTTGACTGCTTTTAGTTATGGGCTTAAAATTCCAACTTATTTATTTTATAAATTGCATGACTTGTTTTATGTTTTTTTTTTCGTCCCCGTCTTTTGAATGTCGTTCGAAACATTCTATTGACATATTTAGTGGTGGGTTGTATTTTTGGCATTCGAAGATCATATGTCTGGCTGTGTCTGGAACGTTACAGTTATCACAGTTTCCGTCGTCTACTATTTTCATTACATGGAACCAATATTTTGAAAGGTTGTGACCTGCTGCTATTTGGTTAGTTGTGCCGTTTGCTTTTGCTGTAAGGTTTATATCGTGATGCCAAGGATTAAGTACGTGACGCTGACATGGATATTGTTTCAGTCAGATTTTTTTTAATGACATTGACAATAATATTTTGCAGATCTGCTAGCAGTGATTGAAATATGATATATGTGATTATTGATAGTGAGATGTTTCAATTCCTTTGTTGAGGTACCGTAGCAAAACGAAGAGTCAATTTTATTGCATTTAAAGAACAATTATACACCTATAAAAAACTAAATCATTTATGACACACGATGGCCTGTATGTACCCCAAAAAATAATAAAAGTATTCGTTCTGTGCTGTGGAAAACAGTTTGCTAAATTTGCCCTTGCGCGACACCAAAGCATCCCGTTCGTTCAACGTTCGCAACACAATTGACGTTCGAACCTATCAACACCTTATAAAGAGTGTCATCTTGAACAGGTTCCACCTATAATCAGACCAGCATAGGATGGGTAGTACAAGCAGCTTTTCTCAGTACGACTCCCAATAAGGGGGGAAACAACTATTCCACACTGGCACGGTTGGTTCGGTTGTGATGTGGTTGAAGCTCCCAAAACCATTCCTGTCAACTCGCGTGTTCCTCTAAACACTCACACACACGTGCCATCAGCTCTGCGGGATGTGGGTGTGAAATAGGAAAAGTTTTGTGGGGAGAAAAACTTTCCCGGCATCTTCCTGCCAATGTGCCGTCGCCAGCGGATGCTCCTCGGGTTACGCTCGGCTCCCACCAGGGGGTGTGCCTTGCGGAACGCTTCGGTGCGCCCGTGAAGTGAGACTGAGATTTCTAATCGTACGGTTGACTTCCCTTACGCTATTTTTCGGTACCATTTTGCGAAGGGAAAACATGAACCGGCTCTTAGCGTTCACATGTCAACTTTTGTCCAACGGCGCACGGCTCCAAGCGACGAGACCGGGGCGGGTAAGTTCGCAAAAAAAAAAAAAAAAAATTGAAGACGAATAAAGTCCCAAACTATTTGCTATCAACAAGCACTCTCCCGGCTTGGCTGTGGCGCTGGGCAAACCTTTACGCTAGCAGGAGAAAGTTCAAACCGATGCCGGGCGCTCAGTACCGGCGCACATCAGCCGCAGCAGCAGCCGTGGTAGCAGCATCAGTTTCGCAAACCATGAATGGTAAGTAGATAGCTCGAACGAAGCAGGCAACAGCAACGAACAAACAAACAAAAAATCATCTCCACCAAGCAAAGGGAAAGCAAAGCGCCACAAAGCTGAGAAGGAAAAAAAAGCTCCTTTTTATTTCTTCTACACAGCAAAAAAAAATACATGACACCGGATGAGGCAGTATGTAGGTTTGCCTAGTTTCCAGTTCGCTGCACGGAACAACTCGGACGAGAAGCATACTTTAACGAATGCTTGATGCGGGCTCGAAAACGAAACGGGAATAGAATGTCCAGCCAAGTATACAGACACCACCAAAAAAAGCATACAGTGTAAAAGAGACAAAAAGTGTTCGAAAAAACGAAGTTCTAAAATACCTCGCCATGATACGGGAATGATATGGAACGGGAATTAGATTAGAAGTGAAATGGGTCCTTCCCAAACCAGCGAGCGAACCGTGGCGGTACGAGGTTACACATATGGTGGTGTGTGATTCTTTTTTCTCCCCTTCAAGTTTACTGTTCCACTGCGCAAAGGTTTAAGCAAAAAAAAAAAAATCGCACACACACACACTGAAAAACATCCTCTCTGTAGCACGAGTCAAGTTTCCGGCTTCTTGACCCCAATGCTACAGCGGTGACCGGAAAGAGGACGGAAACAGCCCCAAGAAATGGAATTAGGATTTTTCTACGCTTCGGAGTAGCAAACGGACGCGGAGACTTTTCCAACTTTTTCCCTTCCGGGATACTCGGTCCACTGTCATCTTGCATAAGTGGATGACTGCTTGCCTGTCAGGGCGGTCAACAGTCTCTTTCTCTCTCTCTCTCTCTGGACATGGTGTCCCGTTTGCTTTGGTTTTAAACACAGAGAAAGCGTTTTGTTTGGATTTCATCATCATTAGGAGCAGCGCTAGCTGACGGTCTGCCGTGCGCTGTAATCAAATAGAAATTAAATGCCATTCGGCTGGAAATTCGGCAATTCGGAAATGGCTAGCAAGAGGACAGCTTCATCTTCTGACATATTTCGATTTAAAATCGGGGCTTGTGGCTTTCAACGCAGGTGCTGGGGGCACTGGAGTTTACGTCGATGTTGGGACTTTCACCGCACAAGCAAAGCATCCGTAAAAGGGTCTGATGGAATGCTTCTGATGGTTGTGAATGTTGTCTGTCCGTTAAAAAAAAATCAGGCCTTTTGGAGCAACGGTAGACGGTAGAAAAGTTTGACGGGTGAAAGAAGTGGAACATATTTTTGTCGAAAATTGGATTGAATTTCGAACGAATTCGAGTGGCGTCATCGGATGAGCACGATAAAAGACGTCTCCGTGCGGGAATGATCTGTCTCCGGTGCGCTGTGATTCGGGCCCCACGCTTTCGGGCGCACATGCTGGGCACACAAAGTGCCCGGTCCAGAAACCGAACCGGATATTGGACCGGGGGTGGCAGATTTCAAGTGGTCTCGGGATCCAACCCGAACACGCGACCATACTACACCGGACTCTGCTTCGGTCGCGTTAGCGGAGAGGGTGGTGTTTGAAAGTTTAATGCACAGGCACGTGCACGGGGCCGGGCAACGGTTTGGTTCAAAATTAACACACTCACTCCGCTGGCCGAACCCTGATCCCGACCCGCAACCGGACCCCGTTCGCGTCAGGATCATCCGGCGGTTCCACGGTCAGCCGTGTTCCGTGTGGTGGCTTTTCGTGAGTGGACACGATCGGATGACATCACTGGAGCTGACAAAATCAATTAACCTGCTGGTGCGGTGGAGCCCACGCCAGTCGAGATGCTTGGGCAATTTCGGGCTACCCGGTGGGTTCCAGTGGCCTTGGCGTAGTGGCACAAATTTACCACTAATTGAACAAACTGTATCCGGTTACCTCCGGGGGGAAGGGGAAGCGAGAAGGAATGGTCGTTCGTGGTCACTCTGCCCCCCCCCCCCCCATCTTCGCTCACGATGAGTCCGGCGATGGTGGAAGCCATTTCCCGTTGCATTGCTCATTATGTCGCCAATGTTGTCGCTCGCCCGAGTGGCCAGGCCGGTGCCCGGCTGTGATAGAAGAGGAGTGGATGAAACCGTAATCAAATTCATGTTTGCGGTTGCATCGGCATGCGGTAGCAATCAGGCGCAGTTGCAAACCTCAGTGCAGAGAGAGAGAGTGTGAGAGAGAGAGAGAGAGAGAGAGAGAGAGAAAGAGCTAGCCGAGGCCCGTGCGCTTCCGGTGCTTTGTTCGATACTGGCCAGGTTGGAGCAGTAGGGCGAAAATGCTGGAATCGATTGTGACATGCCGGAAAATTAAGCTAGCTCTACCGGTTCCTGATGCCGGATTGATGGTCCGGCCACTCGGTACGAATGAACAGGATACCGACGCACACACACACTCATCTTCGAGTCGTATTTCGATGCACAGCGAACCGGGCACGATGGAACAATACACTATTTTCGGGGCATTTTCCCGTCGATCTGAAACCCGCAGCTCAGCGCAGGAGGGTGGATGAACTTTCGGGAGGGTAACAAGGTCGAAGCTAATTAAATACCGTCGTTACGTTCCGAGTTGGAGCAACACTGTTGACCGAATGTAAAATGGAACTGTGTCGTGTGTGGCAGAACAGGATGGGAGATTATTTTTAAAAAATCTCTTTCATGATCAAAATGTTTAAGAGACGTCAGCAAAAGTAGGTGTGGCATGAAAATAATAGTATACATATTTTTATTCAGTTGAGCTAAAGATTTAAAGGATGCCTTTTTTTTTAATGTTAACTGTCCTTAAGCTAAGACAAATTTGTAAGCATTTTGCAATGCCACATCTCCCTTTTGGCATTTTTCATATGATTCAGATGAAATCCAGTTGTAAGAGTAGAGCTGTAGGTCTAATGCAAGCACTTAAAACATTACAATATTTACCGAAATCCCATTTTTCGCACGCCGGAAACCTGCCCACCAGTGTCGGCAAAGCACCACCGTGAATAATGCAAAGTAAAGAGCAGCTTTTCGACTTCCATCCCCAAAAACTATCTTATCTATTGCGCCGTGTTTCATTTGCGAAACCACTGGAATGTGGTGGGAAAAGGTCGGGTTTGGGATTTTCTCCTCCCGTGTTGGTCCTTTTCTCCGCCAGCGGCAGCAATATTCGACACAGCGAATCCCAGCTCCGCCACCCCGCACGATGCTACACATTCCCTGCAGTAATAAAAAAAAGCCACCGTGTCGTGCCGTAATGAAACCGGCAAAAGCCATCTGCGTAGACGAACCCCTGTGCGGAAGAGTTATGAAATATGCTCCAGTGTCCCGTGGTGACCATCCCCCCTCCCCCAAAGGGATCGTTTCGGGCGGGGGGATACGGGTCCATCAAGGGCGTTCGTTTCATCTTCTCACCACCACACACACACACACACGGGAGCACGAAGCGAATGTGGCAACCGACGGGAACCACTTCCAGCGCATAAATTAATGTAAAATGTATGTACGGTTGCGAGAGTTGTTCCACTCTTTTCCATCCCCGATGCGGGTGGGACGGCTACGACGACAACGACAACGACGCTGGCGGTGGTTCGCACATTAGCTTGGACGAGCAAACGGTACAGCAGTAGATGTGGAGAGTGATGATATGATTTTTGGTCTTTCTTCACACCTCGTTGGTCGCTGGGTGGAACGGTGCATGAGGGCCAAGAGGTGTGGAGGCTACCTTCCACACACCAGAAACCACTGGCCCTACCCTTACGTTATTCAACGGGAGCTTCCGTATGAGTCAGACAGACACAGAACCAGAAGTTTCGCTTTTAAGAGTTAATGTAAATTAGTAACAGTAACATCATCATCGCTACCAAGGGGCCACCCGCACGGGAGCCTCGCTTAATGACAGCTGGGACAACACTGACAACCCACTCATACACACACACGCACACCCACGTCCCAAAAACCTTTTTGGCCGTCCGGGCACGAGTGGGACTGCAATTCAAGAAAGCCACTTCATGCCAAGAGGGGCGTGGAAACGCTACCAGTGAATTATGTTGGTCGAGTTTGTACCGTCGAGTGGGTTAAACAGCACGGATGAAAGGGTTCCGTGCTGCTGCGTGGTGAAATGGGCTTTCGAACGAGTAGAAATAGAATAGGGCAAGTGTTCTGGGGCAAGGTAAGGTTAGGTTAGGTGTACAGGATAATCCATGAATTTGCCTCAGAATGTTCAGATCTTTTCAGCTAAGTGTTGAGTGAATAATCAATCAACTCCAACAAATACGCCTAAACTTATGCAATTCGTTACACCTAAGCCCTTTAACTTGGTTTGTTAATCGGATGTGTCTTTTTGTCTCTATGAAATTTTCTGCAATTTTAGAACTATCATTGGGGGCCTTCACGATTCTAGTTAGTTTTTTGTATGGAGTTTGACAGTTGGAGGCTGAAATCATGTAAACACTCCATACTAAACCACACAAAAAACTAGCCTGCAATTTTCAGTCTAGATTATTCTAGCCACAAAGCTAGAATTAGATTCGAGTACCTGCTCGAAAACACGTTTTTGTTTACATTTATCCCAAGGTGATGGAATCTGGAATCAAAGTGTATGTAGTCCAGGTGGTCTGATAGCATTTTTTTATAGCCAAATTTGAATATCACATTTTGACAGAACGAGTGAAAACTTTTGCTCAAACGAGCTTTCTGGAGGCTTGACGAATACTCATAACACTCTTAAAATCTTCATTAAGAAGCAAAAGCGATAAAAATCAGTCTTCTAAATTCATACACCTTGGGATAAGCCCACCTGTATATTATACTCACTTAGATAGCTGCTCGAAAACTGCTATACAATGCAAACAGCTTACAGGCTGAAATTTCAGCCTACGAGCTTCAAACGGAAAGGGCCCCATTATTGCATTTCTCCAAAATAATGTTGTAAAATCCTACTTCTAAACAAACCGAACGGTACGTGGATGTTTTAATTGTTTTGCTAATTGAGGGTCCAATAATAAGGGCCAAAAACCTTCCCTAAACAATGTTGTCCCGTATTAGGAGCGATTATTACAACAGCTCCGTGGTACAAAAATTTGCCTATCGACTATCAGTTCCTGTCTCGAGCTAAGCGCTGTTCCTGGCACAGTTAAGACAAATTCATTAGCATATATAGCTGAGCGAGTGAAACAAAAAGAAACACAAACAAAAGAACATGCTGGCAAGTGGGAGAAAAAAACTCAACTATTTCTACAAAATATGCAGACAGCTCATTGCAACCACGGTAAAGTGTTCTCTAAAGACTCTACCCGTGTGTAAATGGGACACTCTCCTTGACGATAAAGCCATGTCGCGGTGATGGTGTTTTGGGAGCGGACGTTTCATGTTTTTCCTTCAGCCTCGCCCATTTTATACACACACACACTGACAAACACACTCATTTTCGGTGTAGCGAAAAAAGAAAACAACTTTACTGCCGAAGCATATTCCCCGATGCGACAATTTGTGCACGAAACAGGTTCCTCGCTTCATCCCCGTGACGGTACCGGCGCACTGTCCTTGCAAAGGGCGCCGAGAATGAAAACAACATTTTACGGCAGTTTTGCATAGCCACATGGAGCAAAAAAAAACCGAAAAAGTGGAAACCAGCACACAAACAGCTTCACAGCGCCCTTATGGTCCCCGCGTACACGGGCCACTGCATTGTCCACGCGTACCGCGGTCCCAGATACAAATCATTTTTAAATAAA
Organism: Anopheles quadriannulatus; assembly: GCA_000349065.1. Taxonomy (NCBI): domain Eukaryota; kingdom Metazoa; phylum Arthropoda; class Insecta; order Diptera; family Culicidae; genus Anopheles; species Anopheles quadriannulatus. The sequence continues at coordinate 459,916 of KB667500.1, read as the reverse complement.
CCATTTAGAAGCTGTAACGCTATCTTAATTTCCCCAGATGCAAATGATTTGCCCGTAAAATATGTGTGCGTGAGTGGCAAGAGGTAAGGCGAGCGCTGCATGTGCTGTCACACATACACAAAACGTAATAACGTAACGGCACAACAAATGCGAGGGACAAAGAGAATAAAGAAAGCTTTACCATAACGTTCACCAGCGGAAGTTGTACTCGTGGTAGCGTTTTTGCTGGTTGAAAAAAGCTGGGGCGATGTGAGAAAAGTGCCTCGGGCAGAATACACGTCGCACCATTCCACCCCGGGTGTGAACGAGTGGACAGTTACAGGTTGACCGGAGCGGCTTCGGTGCAAAGTGGTGGCACGGGGATGAGGCACGTTCGCCTTTCATCACAGCCGGTTGGTGTGATCCGGTATGGGAGCTCGTTCCGTAGCTGGTAGCGATTCGGTTTCCAGCTAAACTGCCACGCTCATACCGGAACACATCCATAATGAGCCAGGGATCGTATAAATCTAATGAAATCCGATTTAATTTTAATGACTGTCAGCATGCGAGGTGCGCCAACCGTCACACACACTCGATGACGGCATAAGACTCGAGCAAAGCTTCCCTGTTTTTCGATCCTTTGCGACGCCTCGTGTGTTTGGTAGGCGTACGTGCAGCATGATGAAATGATGGATCAACGTCAATTGGTAGCTTTTCGAGTGTGCCGGGAGCCGCACTTAGAAGCGAACGGGAGTATGGAATATCTCGCTGGTCGAATGTAAATAAATGCTACCGCAGTTGAGCGTTGGACGGAATTTCGGGAACGCAGGAAAGCTTCCCCTCCTCTGGTGGGATAATTGTAATTCCCTCACGGTCGCAACCTTTCGGACACTTATCGTGTTGGCACGTAATTTATTCCGTACGATGTCCTCGCGTGGGCTGCGAGAAAGGATATTAGGGGCCCGCTCCAATTTTGTTCTAACAACGCAAATGATAAATTTATCATGTTTCCCGGAAGTAATTTAATGTGGTTTTGTAAATTATACAATAAGGTAACCTCAGTGAAGGGGCGCGAGGCATTGTGAGGAATTATGTATCTGTACGTGGTTCTCAGGTAGCGAAAGCGTTCGGAACGGTGGCTCTTATGAGCTAATCATTTGATAAATATCAAATGTCCTCTATTAGTTTAATATCCTCTTGCTGACTTTATTGAAACTGTGAATGTTTCACACAGTTTCACTGTATATTATAATGAGAAAGTGTAATGTAAAACTAAATTAAGTTACATCATCAATACATTGTAATAAATAAATGCAAGTTAATGCTGGAGTGCAAAAATTGTAGCAAAGCTGTACAATCAACAAACCAAGCAAAATCCAGCAAAGGAACAAATACTGTCAAGCTACAAACATCCAGTCCCAGATGCTCCACGGCAGAGTTCGCCGGAAGTTCGTTGATATCCGGAAGACTTTTTCGATCAAACTTTGTGTCAAAACTCTCCACCCATCAAGCGCATTACGAACAGAAAAACGACTGCTTCGCTGAACGCTTTCGTTCGACGACGCTTTCATTGCGGCTAAGTAAAAGCACGATCAAGCCGTGATTGTGTTCGCGAGGAAAAGGTAAGATTGATTAAACGATTTCCAGAGATTGTAGATACACTTCACTGCGTTGTGTACGTCGCGGTACCAGGGTGCGAGATATTCAATTCCCTTTCCACACTCCGAGGCAGAAAAACACGGCCTGTGTCGCTCTGTGCCAAAACAGGGCTCAAGTATACTCGATTACCACGGCCCGGGCAACCGAGCCTCACGCCTGCCGAAGGTGATGGATTCATTGTCATCGCAAACCGCTCTCCCTAATCAATGCCCTTTCCAGTCGGTTCGGATTCCAGGAACGCGGTTCGATCTGTTCTAGGTTTGGGTTCGTGTGGAAAACTTTCTCCAAAAAGGCATTGGTCCGCGCCTCCGACCTCATACTAGGTGGCTCTAGGGTTCGGTCGGTTTAGTTTGGTTAAGTTTGTGGTTTTGGTCGTCTTTTTATCGCAAGAGCTGGCAACGATGCGCTGCGAAGCAATCAGGACGGGCGAGAGATGGGTAGTAATTTACCACAAACACAAGGGACGAGCGGTTTGTTTGGAGGAGGAGGTTTCCTCTATCCGATGCCTGCCCTGCTGTGCAGGGAAACAGAACAGCAGTGGGTTGAGTTTTCCCAACCTGTAAACGAGCCATTTCAAGCCCCTTAAAAACAAGTCAACCGTTGCAGTTTTCACTACGACCCGCTCGGTGCCGAGTGTTTGTGTGTATGTATGTGTGTGAGTGTGTGAGTGTGTGTGGGTGTCAGCCCACTGCCGTTGGTTGCCTTTTTGTTTCTGCTCCCTCGACTATTTACCTATTCGGAAAACCCTTTTAATTTATTCGATAGCAACCGTACCCTACCGGTTGTGTCACTTTCCTTTCTTTCCTCTCGCGCATGCCTTCTATTTTCTCACGCCCTCCCTTCCACCCTTTGCTTGCCTTCCTGGTGCTCCAAGGTGCGCGTACGAACCGTTTGGGGTAACCCTGGGCTGGGAAAAACTGGGAACCTTCTGGGGTTCCTTTTGATGATCCCGGTGACCAATGTAAATAAGTGAAGTGAGCGAATGTTTGCCTAGCACGAAAAGAACAATACGGGTGTCCGTGAACGAATGTCAAACGGTCTGGCGTCAGGGTTCCCCCCTTTTGCTGCCACTACTGGAAAGCCTTTTCCCCCTTGTTTCGGTAACGATTTGACTGGAAATGTTCACCGTGCGGGGAGAAAAAGCGTTCCTTTCAGAAGCGTTCCTCAAAAGAAAATTCGACTCCTAGAAGTTCGTAATGGAGAGTTTCCCTCTTTTCCCTGCTGTACCATTTTAACAATGCAAAAAAGCCCTTTTCGGCCTGCGGACGACATTGGCGTGCCCGTAAATGGATCCTTCCCACACGGTGGCTTCCCATCGGGCAGGTGACAATTGTCCAGAATAAATTGTCCGTTTAGCGCATTTGCGTTCGTTCGCCTTTGGTTCTCAATCGTCCCGATTTCATTCTGCCCCGGCCGGACATGATAGTGGCTGCCAGGGGAGGGGATTTTCTTTTTTCTGTCACATCGCTTGCTCATCGCTTTATCGTTTAAAGGCTTTCCAGTTTCCGAGCCGAGATCGGGGGCACAAGATTTGCCCTTAATCTCATTTTACCGTATGGCCCAGCGCTTTGTGGGTTCTGACTAGTGTGTGTGTGTGCGTGTTTTGTGTTCGTTGTCGCTTCGTTTTGCTGAAGAAACCCGAAAATTAGACGCAAATGAAACGTCCGTAAAAGTGCAAAGGTCAGACGGTGAGCGTTTGCGTTGATAAAACATTAAATTAAATGACTCATTTGCATTTGCAATGGCTCAACTGCCCCGCCGGCTACGCATCTCGCGTACAAACGTTTGCCGCGGTATGAAAAGCAGTCAGCAGAACCCGGTACCGCGACACAATCTTGACAGTGCTTGCTGTCCGCCCGCGTAAGTGATAAGGATGCCCAACGGTTCGCACGATGGTTTTAGGACGGTTTGCGATTAAATGCTCCTTTTGCGGGAGCTTACTTACAGAAGACGTTTAATTTCATCGAAGTTTCCTTGGTCCCCCGCTTCACCAGCTCGTTCGTCGCCCGGCAGATTAACGTTTTGCCGTGGTCCTCCCGGGTCGGCGTGAAGCTGAGCGATGCCAGTGTGCTGTTACCATCCTCGGACGTCTGGGCGATTGGGCGACGAAAAGGGAGAGAGAAAGTGAGAGAAAGAGAGAGAGAGAGAGAGAGAGAGAGAGAGAGAGAGAGAGAGAGAAGAAACGTACAAACAAAACGGTAGGTTTACTTTCAAATATATCGTAATGGTGTCGGAGAAGCAAAAAAAAAATACATTTTGCCTGCGAATAGGAAAAGATTAGTGAATGAAAATGCAAATGAAGGTCTTTCGTGTGTGGGTGTATTCTTCTTTTTCTTCTTTCTTTTAAATGAATCTCATCGAAAACGAACAAGCAAAGCAACACCTCCGTGTATATTCCCAAAAGAGGGGCAAAGAGAAGAGAAGGCAGCTCGTTATTTGTGTCCCGTGCACAGGAAGGCAGACCCAAAAACAGAAAAAAAGAAGAAGAGTGCGAACGAGCCGCTTCTTTTTATCACTACAAGTATAGCATAAAAATTCCACTTCAGTTATGATGAAGCAATACAGGTGAGTAATTATCCTTTCCAGACAATAAGGGCGCGGTTGCGTTGCGGCAACAAGAAATAAGACCCGCGGCGACCATGCTTAATGGGGATGAATTTCTGAAGCTGCAGTGTGGGAGTTATTTTGTTGGACGAAATCGTAACAAGCAGGAATCTTGTGAGCGATGAAGACGGAAAACAGAAGATAAATTGAGACTCGTGTGTAAAGGGTGTAGTGCAAAGACGGAACAAACAACAAAAAAATGGCATGAGTTTCATTTTTTAATTCCATTTCTGTCGTTGTCTGCGATGGGTTGGGAGCGTTTGATAAATAACATCTCTTTATCGTACCGTCGATAGAGGAAGCTCACATTTCAGAGTTTTTTCTGTAATAAAAAAATACTTGTTCACAGTTACTTACATTTACTTGCTGGTGAGTTTATTGATAATATTCTAATAAAAATAAACCAAAGCGTTTCTTTATCTGGCTTTACTATTTCAACTGCTGCTCTCCTTGTATGAAAACTCAGTTCTACTAACAACCAGAAATGAGAACATATTACACCGCTACAGCATGTCGACTGCTTGCGGTGCTTGAAGCGTGCCGCATTTGTTCTTCATGGGCAACATTCGCATGACATGGTTACGGGGTTTCTTTTTTCAGACTCAGCTACCCCAACCAGAGCACAGCAAAGCCAAGCGACTGTCTACATAATAGCGCACCACCCCAGAGTCCGGAGAAAGATGATGCAAATTTCGTCACAATCTACATGACAGTGACTTTGTGTAGGGATAATTTTAATAATCCTTTCATTTTTCCTCGTAATGAATATCGCCTACATTATGCTGCGGTGTCCGCCATGGCTGTTGAGCTGATTTTGTTGCTGTGTTCATTCTTTTTTTTTGTACCTTCTTGCTAAACCCAACGTTTTGCTGTTCTGCTTGCCACTATAAAAAAACGAACGAAACAAACGAAAAAAAAGCACCCGAGCGGTCAGTTCGCTTGCTCGTCTCGGGGTGGTCCACGGCAGGCGCAACCCATCATCGGGTTGGAAAAATGGACGCCATAAATTAAATTCTCCTAAAAGGATTCGGGCGAAGCGCTGAAGAATGATAGCAATGCTGACCAAATCCGGCTCCCATTGTTGGGATGCTCGGGGCGGGCGAGACAGCAAGCACAAAACGGCAGTAAGCAAGAAGGGCCGAAAGAACAAGAAGAAGAAGAAAAAAATGCTTCGTGAAACAAAAATGAAGATTTTTCACGGCTTATCCGTTGAGATGAGATGTATGTTGAGTTAAGGGGGTTTTTTTTGCGGCTCCTGCGTCTATCGTTTAAGCGCAAGGGGTTTCCTTCCCTTTAATGTGGCTTAAAAGGGGTTGGGGGTCCTGTACCCGTCGAGAGGCAGCACAGACTGACACAGGCTTATGAATGATGTAACAAGTGATTTATTCATGGTAAAAGAATGCTTTTTCCCTTTTTACACCATGCAGCGTAACAAATGGTCTCGACGAAGGTTGTTTTTTTTTTGGACTCGGTGTCTCCTTTTCATGTCATTACTTTAGGAAACAAAACAAAAAAATTTGTGTCCTTTTTGGATCGTTCACAAACTCGATTTCAAAATGAGGTACTCGTTTCTGATGCTTTTCCAGTAAGTGCCGTACCCGTACCCGTTGGCCAAATTAAAAGCAAACCAACTAAACGGCTCAATCAACCGATTACGGCGCTTGCTTTCAGCGGGCATTCGGAAAAGTGTTCACTCAGTGCTCGGCCACCCACCCAAAACATATGGCACCAGACGGGGTGCCTTTCCGGGTTGCGAGGAGGACGCGATAATCGTTAAAGAAATGGGCGCCAAAATAAGGCGATGCAATTTTTAAAGGTTAAGCTAGGCAACGGGCCCAAATCGAGGGGCTTTTTTTCGGGGCGAAATCGCGTTCGGTTAGCTTCTCGTTAGCCATCAATTGGGTACAAATCGCTTCCCTAATGGATCGGCGCACCAAGCACGGGAAGCACTCGAACGGACCGATACGGCGCAGTGTTCTTCAGTGTTATTCTTTTTTTTTGTTTGCTGCTGGTACTGTAAGGAGCCTATCTCCTGTGCCCGGCAGCAAAGCAGAAAATCCCTATTTGCCATCGTTTTCCCTAGCGGTACGTACTGCACTTACACCGCACCATCGGGCAGGGGGTGTGTGTGTGTAGCCGGGTGTCTAAATGGTGAGGTCCAATTCACTCACGGCTCCATTAGCAGTCGTTTTTTGTGTTTGTGGATATGTGCCGTTGTTGCTCGGTGCCCAACGAAATTGGGCTCTTCATTCCATTATGGCTTCGGGTATGGATAAGGGATCGTGTGTAGTGAGTGAACCAAAAGGAGAGCAGAAGGAGAGAGAAAAAGGGTAAACCCCCGCATCGACGCTGCTGTATCATGTACGGAAGTGTGAAATCGTTGGAGGCAAGGTAAAATTAGCACACCAGCTGGCATGTGTGAGTGCGAATAACAATAACAGTACCATTACGGCGCACCCAGCTGGGAGGGATTTGGGTTGAAAAGTTAAATTTGACGAAGGTGTACAGGCTGCACCGAGCGTGATAAGGTGATGGCGGTGGCAGCAATTGGAGTTGAGGGTTGAGATGATGAGTCGTTAAAAAAAAAAGCGAACAAGCAAGCTATTTAGCATCAACGATGATGAAGGTTTCGTGGATTTTCTTTTTTGCAATGGAAACGATATGACGGGGCCTCGGGGATGAGTCGTTCGGTGTGCAAGTGGTGTGTGGGTAGCGTGTGCATTTTATGATGAAACAACGTTTTGTTTTTGAAGGTGTGAAATGAATGGAGGAACATGTTGGGTGTATTATGCAGCTAGTAGAATACATATTTTCCACGCCTACCGTTTGGTTGGTCGCTGTCAGCTGTACGCCGCCCATCCACCAAGTAATCTTGGCCGGAGGTCGCGAACCCACCGACTGACACTGCACAATGTAGCGCCGATCAGCCGACAGTGGACTGCTGCCGTTAACGATTTCCACCGCCAGAGGGCGTACTGCAAGTATAAAAGCAAAACAAAACAGTGAAGTGACACAGCTTTTCGCAACGGGTTGTGACAAACGCTTACATCGCAGCTCTATCGTCACGTTGGCCGTCACGTTTCTCCGGTAGAAGTTGCTCGCCTGACAGCTGTACACGTTATGCTGGTGGGCGCGGGACAGATTTCTCACCACGAGCCGGCTGCTGAGCGTGGACTCGTGCGCATAATCGATCATCGCACTCGGTAGCGTCTTGCCGTTGCTGGACCAGGTAATCTTCGGCGTAGGATTGCCTGCAACAGAGCGAAAGGGAGCAGAAAATCGAAACGTTAATTGTGTGCTGACAGGATCAGAAAAATGGCAAACACCACGGTGTGGTGGAATTTTGAATACGGCAGCGATTTCTTCTTCTGTACACTTTTTCTTAGAAATTGTTCTTCCCAAAACTCAAGAAACAGACTCACCCACCAGTGACGAAATAGTGTAAATATTGACCGAAATGTTATCATTAAATCAATTACAGCCGTCCGCCCGGAACGACCCACCGACCCCGTCGGTACGGTGGATAAACGTAACGGCGCTAATGATACCGCAATTTGTTCCACTTCGGCGACGAGATGTCGAGCGGACAGTACGGTGGTACGGCCGAGGCGCTTTAGGGAGCTCCTGCTGGGCGGCGTTGACGACAAATGGTTTCTCGTAAAATCGGAACCAATTAGATTATCCCGGCTCGACGCAACAGCATCAGGCAGATAATTCATAACAACTGTTTAATTTGGCGAAATTTAGATTTATTGAGCTCTGGTTCAGCTGCCCCTATGGGACGGCATTTTCGAACTTCTTAGTGAGTGGTGAATTTTCTAAGCGTTACGTCCGACTTCATTTTTGCGAGTTTATTATGTCGTTCGAATTTCGAGAACATGTTTGTAAGAATCAAAGAATTTCGCCAAGAACACTATTTGAATCCCCTGTGAAACTTGTCACTCAAATTAAAAGCCCTTGGCAATGGTTCCTTTGTAACCGTGGTTATCATCGGGAGCAAAATAAACCATACACAACCTCACAATTTTCCACCTTTTTGAGTGCGCGTATGAACCACAGTTCCGGGGTGGAAATATTCCAATCTTTCCCGGGAATGGCAGACACGCTTCGCACCGTTGTGCGCACAGCTTGCACCGGAAAAAGCAGGGCGTTCCTTACAACGAAAATCGCGCCCGTTGTTATGGGAGATAAAATGCGGAAATTCTAGACAACGCACCGTTCGCGCAACGGTGCGCCTGAATGGTAGGCAACCCCGCACGTACCGATAGAAACGCGTGGTGCGGGATGGTGAACCAGGAATATGAAGGCAGCCGTTCTTCTGCCTTCCCGGGTCTGCAGTGGCACGCGACGAAACTCAAGAGGTCGAGAGGCTTATTTATTCGATCATGTTTATTGAAATGTATATTTCCACGAAAAGTCACGAGAGTGCGGGCGGTCGGAATAGGTGAAACAGGTGTCACGAAGTCTTGGCAGAACGTCTAGGTTTACACGAGGGAGCTACCACATCCTAGCCAAACTGGGAACGGCAGATAGACTTCCGTGCCAGTGCTTTGCACCGTTGATGAACTTTGGCTGATGAGAATTGGGAATTGGAAACACACAAACACACGCTCGAGTCGCAATGTTGAGGTTAGAACGAACGTGGTTGCTCCAGCACGAGGGGTTCATGGTGTGCAGGAGGTGTAGTGTTTCTCGACGACGAATTGCTATAAAGGTGCATGTCATGGCTCGGAACATTCCTCGGGGATTTTCATGTTCTGCACTTTTGTGGCGTATCGTTTGATAAATGGGATAATTTACAGACGATCCGTAGGCTGATATGCAGGCTAGAGCTGCTACGCACGAGGAGGATGCGCTCAAGGTGTTTGCTGCAAGCAACGGGGTAAACCATGCTGCAACGTTCACGGTATCAGACAATGGAAGGAGAGATTTTATGCATTTTTGGGTACAGTTGGGAGATGGATTTCACAATGTATTTGTGACGTTCATTATGTTCATACCTGCTGAATACAATACATACTAGCACATTGATTCTTATTGAAGAATCCATAGTTCTTCACCCTTTTGAACGCTTTTGAAAGTCATACATAAAATCGTTGTGTATTTATATTATAGTTAAGTACTTGCCAGAGCTCCTGTTATGTTTCTAATAAAAAGACATTTCAACCCTTTCAGTTGCTCTACATTAAATCATTAATCAATCTGTTAATGTACTATTGGACTTCCCCAGGGCAAAGAAAAATCATTCATTGTGTTCGACGTTTATCTGGGTAGATAGGATTTCTTCTACTCTATGTGTGTGTGTGTGTGTGTGTGTGTGTGTGTGTGTGTGTGTGTGTGTTACCAGTTAAAAGGCAGAAACTGTGAAACAAACGTTTCCATTCTACTCGGCAACAATCCGCCCGCTGGCCACCGTTGGTAATTGAATGAAGAAATATTGTAAACAAAATTGATTGCGTGTTAAAGTTCACGGGTTTATGTATCGGACCGTACAGTTATCGGGCTTCCTTTGGGAGGGTGCGGTTCGGTAAAGCTGTGCTTCCGGTTGTGCACGTCGAACCGGCGCTGGTCAGCCTCGGCCGTGAAGGTGTTGGCCGGAATTGCTACCGTGAGGAGTAAAGCAGGAAACAAAGGAAAGAAAGTACCCGTAAGAACCCACCGGTCGGAAACAAGAGCGGCTTCCAGCAGGAAAGCGAAAACGAAACGCGCCAAGTGAGAAATAATGTAAAGCTGACCTCATCTTACCTCACCGGGCGGGCAGGGTAAAGGGACAGGAAAAGCCGACACAGTCGGGGCTTCGTTGCTAGGTTGTTTTTTTTTTTCGTTGTTGTTGTGGAGGTTAGGTTTCTATTTCATCCGTTTTAATGCTCCCCGAGGAGTGTAGGAAGTTTTGAGGTTTTCTCTGGGAGGAGCCGTGGCCATGGAAGAGCGACCACAGCGGCCAGTAAAGGAACTTAATAACAAAAGTAAAAAGAAAGGAAGGAGACCAATTTTTATTGATCACCTAAGGGTAGCACCACAAAATGGATAGAGAGTATTGAATGTTTGCCCCGTTCTCTCTCTCTCTCTTATTTCGGGTGAGGATCTTTAGGGAATTTACCTTTCTCTTCCCCGGCGCTATTTTGCTGGCCGGAAGGTGGTAGGAAAGTCGAGTTTATTCGCTCCTAGCCATTCGCAGCACACTACGACGTATCGAGCTGACCTTTCACACGGCACACGTTCTTCGGCCCGGTTGCGGCGGCAGATCGGGTGTTCTCGAGCTTCTATTTTTCCAACTGGTGAAGAGTACGGCTTAAGGCTTTTGGCTTGACTTCTTTTAGCTGCTGCCTTTATAGTATTTTATGGCAATGGTGCTTTTGCCTTCCAGTTCCCGCTCAATCATCATGCGGTCGGTTCTTGGGAGGGCCGGTTCTTACCCGAAGGGTGAAACATCCACCCAACCGTGCCGACCGGAGCGAATGAGCGGAGGAAAGTCGAACGTACGGAACGGTCTAGGCGCACATATTCCACACCATCATAAACAGGCAGATGGTATGTGTGTGTGCGGGGCTGTGACCTTACGGCCTCCAAACCATTCGCTGGCTGGTTTGTGGAAAGGCATGGAAAATCGATATAAATTGTTGCGAAAAGCCTTCGCGCCCAAAACCCCCGTTTGCGATGGTTTGCGAGAGTGCGGAATTTTATTCACTTCAATCGATGTCGATTGCTATTGGCGAGAGGTGTGCTCCGATTTTTTCTTATGCAAATAATCCTGGAAAATATGTTGAGCAGTAGGTTTCGGTCGGCACGTACGCATACGGTTTGCGAACACTTGCTGCAGTAAGACGCACCATAAATTCCACAGCCCGGAAATATTTATGTCACAATAAGAAAATAATATCCTGATCAACTTCCAGCCTATCCCGTTTACTGATGCCCGGGATGTGGTGGGAGTTCTATACAAATATAGGGTAGACCGTGCAATAAAAAAGCCACTTAGAAAAACTTGCAAACCTGTAGCAAATTAATCTCTTCATTTTCGATTATTATTATCCTGGTATGGCTATCTGCTAATAAAAAAAAAGATCACTCAATTCTTGGTTGATTTCCAACGCTCAAGCAAACAGAACGGTACGGGCAGAGGAACTGATACTTCCATTCAATATTTAGGGACGAGAGGCAGCGGGTGGAAAGTTTCCATCAGACATCCGTTCAGGCACTTAACTTCCGCAAACAGTTCCAATCTTCAATTAAGATCTTCTTATTGGCGTGAAATCTGATGCTTACGGTGAGGTGGTGGTTGGAGCAAGTGAACCAACGCCAGGGCGGGTCCGGGTCCAGTCGGAACGGTTGCGGAAATACTTTCAAAGTTCATCTTTCTCTCCCCTCGGAGACTGAAATGAAAATTCCCATCCCCGTTACAACGAAAAAGGGACCGATTTCTTAAGAAACACCGACACATAGGGAACATTTCCCTAACACACAGACATTCACATAACGTCCGCAAACCGTGACAGCAGGACAGGAAATCTTTTCCACATCGTATCCTCTAATGATTTCCATTCCCTCTGGCTGCTCTTCACTGTCTTGCCAATGTTCGCTATTCCAACCATCTACGGGATCGCTCGCTCCCCACCAGGGAATCAAATCGTCAAACGAACGGTGTTCGGCATCGGAGCGAAAATGAATGAGGCGAAATTAATTAAATCGTAAAATGACTGCCAGTCGCTTTTTCCAGAGAGGCCGGCCGCTGCGTCCTTTTGTGTGCCGGCGCCTTTCAGAATAATCTTTTCCACTCACGATCCATTCACTCATTCAACGGCCCCTCTTCTTTTCATGCCATCTTCGTGCCGTTGCGGAACGGGGATGCGTGTTTCCGGTGTGTCCGTCCGGGCGGGTCTCTGCCTAATCGACCTCCCAGCATCCGAACCTCATCATGCATCATTTAATCTTAATTATCGTGGTGACATTACACCGTCCCGTACGCATCCGTTCCATTCGCCGTGCTTTATTTTCCTGCCCTGCTGCAGCGCAACCTTTTCGCAGTCTTATGGCCGTCGGTTTTGTGTGCGTGTAGTTGTGGGAGTTTCTTTTTTGTATGTGGATCGGAGATTGTGTCATCCACATGGTCAAATGGTGAATGGCAATGGTCTTGATGATGAAGAGTAACGATTTGCTACGAGCGTGTGTTCTGTTTCCGTTTGCCCTTAGTTCGTATGAGCAATGTCTTGCTTCCGTAGCGAGCATGTGAGGTTACAGGATGGATTGGAAGCAGAAAAAAATGGAATGACAGTGGTCGCATAAGAAGATTAGGGGGACAATTTCTTTTTTTGTTGATTTTGTGCCACCGTGCCTGCTGAGGAAAGCAATGGAATGAAACAAGTGCCCGATAGCAACATGATAGTTGTAGGATGGCATACTTTGTGATAGCATTGCATGAGTATGGCAGTATTGCGAAACAATGCCAGTTATTTCACAATCATCGTATTCCATAAATACACCTCAAGTATTACGTCTGTATTAGCTGACCGAGACTTGTATAATTGACCAAATTAAACGAAACGAATCGCAATGACGTTTTGGTACGTGGTGATGACCTTCCTGTACCTCATTTAGGTACTTTGCCTGCCCTTCAACGAACTCATTGATGCTAGCACAATCAAGCAGAACGGAGCGTACGGAATCGGACCGAAATAGTTTGACCGTGTGGCTCGGAGAGGGCTAATTGCTCGAAGGACTGATTGCTGGCGGTTTTCGTTGGTTTATTTACCATTCTAACAGTGCAAGGGGACTGCTCACTTGATCTGTCGAATGTTACTACTCATACTGACCCATTGAACCTACACTGCTAGTAGATCGATAGGGCATTGTAGCACTAGTGGCGGTAGAAAATAAGATATTTTTGGACACTGTACTTTCCTTTGCTGCTAGTTTGTTTTTTTCTATAATGAAGCTCCTTCTTCTTGCATGACAACCAATTTTGACAACTTTCATTACTTTATACTTCGTCTATTGATTGGAAGGCATGTTCCACCACAAGTGTGAAAGATACGTGGGTTAACCCATTACTCAAACAAAGAGTAACAAAATTATTGTGTTAAGCAACCAGCAACAGCATCGAACATATGTTTGATTTTTAGGCGAAACTGCAACAATGTTCATGCTCTCTAGAGCTTTGCTTTAAATGTTTAAACGCACTGCAAAACTTGCTTCAATTAGCAGTTTGCAGCCAAAGAATGGTTTAAAAAAAATGGTTACCTTTTATCAAGCCCACTCCACAGGTCATTGGGTTAAAGTTTCATCCATGCACGGTACCCCCAGGGATGAACCTTACACTGCACCACCGGCTCCCGGTGCTCACCTTTCTCCTGCGCTCCCCAAATGTTTACGCTCTGCTGCTGTGCTATAAAAATTCATATTTTATAACACAACAACGGCAGTGGCAATAGCAGTAACGGCAACAAAAACTCCCCTTTCCGATAACCATTCTCTCCCCGTGAGCTCGGTGTGTTTATTGTGGCAACCGGTAGAAGGCTGACCTGTTTTAACCGTACCTAGCGTACCTTTCGGTGCCCGCTGGGTGGTGGGATATTTGCCTCACTGCTTAAAACGGACTTACCGTGTAATATTATACACTTCTCTGGCCAGGGTCAGTGTCGGTGGAGCCCCGGAGGGCAAGAAGTACCGAGAGTAGCAACAAAGTAGCAACGTACACCGTTACGCTGCACTGTAGGGTTGGGTTAGTGGAGATGATTGTTGGTGGGTAACAAACACGCAAAAAAAGTTTCTCATTCAAGTACCGTGAAATAGGACTTTATTCACAGAAAAGAATGAGAGAGAGAGAGAGAGAGAGAGAGAGAGAGAGAGAGAGAGAGAGAGAGCGAATGAAGGAAAGAGGAAGTTCTGTGGTACCGTGTTTGGCTCCATGCAGTTGTTCTATTCAGCAGCTCGGTAGTTTTGCTCCCTCGATCCATTCGAAGGTGTTGGGACATTTGATCGCATTTTAAGTTCGCACAATGACGAAACTGTTACGGCCCGAGTGTTTGATTGGTTGAAAGTCCTGTTTTTTCTATTAGCACAATCTCCTAACTTTCCCTTTTACGCAATTTTCTTAATCGAACGCTATCCCTTCCTTAGTCTCTCACTGATCATTTTCTTCTCCCCCCCCCCCCATCGTGGCGACCCCATCATTCAAGTGAACCGAATAATTCGTTCAATTTTCTTCCACTTCAGGAAATGTTCCAACCCCAGCAAAAGGGTAAATCAAAAATCGATTTCCTCCTGCCAATGCGTCCCTGCTCGGTAATGGGTTTATCCGCAGTGTGACTACCGTTAGCGAACGGGCTACCGGCTCCCCTCGAGTCGTAACCCTTACTAGATGGCGCAACGATCGAATGAAAGGTTCGTCGGCAAAAAAAAGGGGAGGGTCTCCATGGACAGACAATTCAATTTTTACATCCACCCCAAAACCCTCGTAGCTCGTTGCGAAAATCCTAATCGAAACGCGACACAGAGAAGGTAACAAACCGATACGGTACCGGACGGCATGAATCGATTCGATTTAACCGGCCCGAAAGCCAAAGTGGCACTAAAGTAGATGCGCCATTAAAACGGGCCCGTGCGCTGCAGCGATTCTTAACCTCGACGGGCGAACCCGCACCGAGGGACCCACCTCGCATCGGGAATGCGCAGCGGCAGCATCGCCTACCCGAACTAATCGCTTAATTAATCAGCCATTAAAGATGTAAGCCGTCATTAGATACTAATTGAATTCGTTTTCATGAGCTCCTCGTGCGGCTGCTGGTTTGCGTTTTTACTCCCTTACTTTTTTGGGGCCTGCATCGGCATCGGTTGGCACATTCTTTCGGCACACGAAAGCGGCCTAACCGTGTGCCTTCGTTTTTGTTTTGTTTTATGTGACGGGGTTTAATGCGCTCAGGCGCTTGTACGCGGAGCACCGGTCTGACTTCATCATGCCAGAATGGCGCCATTTTAGCGCGAAACGCATAGTGACGGCGACGGTGGCAAAGGTGTCGGGAGCTAATGGTGATGCTCGCGATGCTTTGGCACGGTTAACAGTAGCATGCTAAGGAAAGGTGCCAACAGCATCCTGTTTGCCAGCCGTTGCCACAAAGATGGGAGTGTGGGTGAGTGTGATAACAAAAGGTGTGAAGTTATTTGGCGCTTTTTACATCTGCAGAGAATTGAACTCACGGGCACACCGGCATTGCCGTGTTTGCTGGAGCAGAAAGCGTGTGCTGCGAATGAAGTGAGCGTTGGGCGTTGTTGCGGCGTCAGCAGGTTGTTCTTGTCGTTGTTGACAGTTATTACGATCTAATGCAGATATGGGAATATTTGTCCACCGAGCCAGCGATAAGCTTTAATCAATGGAAATTGCTTACAATGGAGCCATAACAGAGAGTGCTATTATAAAGGGTAAATTATTGGCCAATGTTTTCAATGTTAAAGCAGTTATGTTTTGTATGTTGTAGAATAACGAGAATGGAACCTTTTCATAACGTTTTCACCTTCATTCCGTAACGTAACACACACACACACACACAAAAGTAGCACCCCTTACCTCGATGGGTAAATTAATTGAAACAGGACGCAAATGAAGATGTAATTATGTGTTCTTCTCACTTCCCACCATCCACAGCCAGCGAAACGCCATCCGGCAAACAGCGCAAACGTGATCGAAAGCAACGTGTCGCAAAAAACTCCCCGAAGTGTTGCAAAGCAGTTCTTAAGCACTGGGGCACAACTCAACCCACCCCACCCACGGGCACTGACATAATGCTAATGACCGACAGGCCTAACAGGGTGCTACAGTGGTGCTTTCCCAGCGCTCATCTGAGAGTTAGCGAACGGAGGGCCCTGCTCGTGCGGCACGAGGACCATTCACTGCAGTGCGTTTTCTTTTCGCTTTCCCGTTCCTTTCCCATCGGCCCGTCGGGTCGCGAGGCATCAAGGTCGCGCGGAAAACTGGTACAGCAAACATGGAAATTCTTGCGCACTGGCGCATTCCAGCACAAAGCGCGAACCGACCAGCTGGATGGCGAGCGGGCGGTGCAAAAATTAATTAACTATCTTTGCGCGTTAAACCGACGGGCAAACACTCCAACACCACTGGGGACGGTGGGGACCGCCGGGGGCATGACAGACGGTTACCGTTACCAAAGTGTCCACCGGAGACTTTGGAACACTGGCGCGCTGGCTATCGGAAATGAGGTGCTGGTGCAGGTACTGGCCTCTTTTTTGGGGTGATTTAATCCCGTTTAAATGGTGCTTGAAAGGTTCTCACGATCGTTTTCGCGAGAGTGAGAAATGGGGACCAACGTAGCGTCAATTAGCTTGAAATCGTTTAGGTTTATGAGTGAGAATGGGAAGGCAAGTCGAACGGTAGTTTAGTTTTATGAGTTCTGTTTAAAATAAGATTGGCACTTCTTGCCTGCTATCCTTGCTCCTTGTGAGTTGATTCATAATTCGATTGCCGTTAAATCTTAGTTGAAACTGATGTTTTACAATTCAATTTCGTCTACAATTTTCGTTCCAGATAAAATGATTCTTAAGCAATACGGCCTTTTTGGACCGTTACTCCTGAATAAAAAAAATAAAAAAATGAAAAATAATCTATAAATTAATGGAAGCAAATTCATCAGCAGGTTCACAACCAATTGTTTGATGTTCATGAAGAGAATCTCACTATAGGGCCAATGAAAACAAACCAAATGTAACATATTTCCTTCTACAGTTGAAATTTGCACCCACCCAGAAATAGACAAACACAGGTCACTGTGTGCCAAAGGTCGGAAAAAGTTCGGACATGCACTGCTCAGAATGAAATGTAAATGTATTCCAACCATACCCTGGAGAGGAAACTCGTGCCCGCAAAAATCAGTACATCCCATCTCTAGCAGGCATACAGTAAAAAAAGCAAAAGCTGATGCCGTTTGCCAAATGCCAAAAATAACCAAGGAAGAGAAGGACTACATATCCAGGAGCGAATAGAACGAAAAAAGTTCACGCTCAGGCAAAAACATTTCCAGCAGCCAAACATTCCAGTGAACATTGTGTACATATTTTAAGTGAAAATAACAACAAATTCCACCATTACCCTCACGTCAACGGCTCCTCCAGCTGCCAGCTGGTTCGCCGTTTCGCTCTCACTCTTTCTCCTCCCATCGGTCCAACCCCCCCAACGAGTGGCCGTGTGCCGCACCGTTGACGGAGAGACGACAAGCGCAAAAGCAAAATAAAATATGCTGCCAAGAATTAAAATTCGTTGAATGATAAGGGTTAAGGTTGTTATGCTTAGGTTGCGGTGCCACCATCATTGTCCACGCTTTTCACACAGCGTCCAACGGTGCACACCTTAACACCGTTTCGGAGCAGCTCGGCTCAGGCAGCCGAGGAAAGATGAAACCTATTTACATTTCGTTCTACAAACAGCTGAAAACTATGTTACATACACACACACACACACAGCCACCTACAGTCCAGCGACGTGAGGCGGTCCCCAGTGGACACCAAATTCAAACAAACAAACAAAACACAAATAAATGGAAACAGGGGGGGAAAATAACAAGCCCAGAAGGGGAACGATTGCAATTTTCAGTTCTTTTCTCTTCGCCTTAGAAACGTTCACAGCAAAGTGAGTGGCAATTTCCTTTCGCGAGAGCCAGCTGTGTATTTTTTTCTTTATACTGTACCCAGCATAGGGGTTTCCCTTTTTTTGCCATTCTGGGAAAATGGTTGCAAATCCTTCGAAAAAAAGTTTTCCTTTTCCCACCAATAGCGTACAAATTCCTACAGCAAACGGTTGGGCTTGGAAGAAGGTATAAAGTCAGACGCATACACACGAAAACGTACACACACACACACACACTCACTCTCTCTCTCACACACACACACACATACACACATACACACATACAGGCGATACATACCTCCAGTGACGACGCATATCAGCACCAGATCGCCACCCTCCTCGTAGGGTCCGGCGTGGGATGGAAGCACGACTCCAGCCTCATTATGAATTTTCGGTACATCGGGCGGTACTGCGGGGGTGGGGAAAGGAAACGAAAAGATCCGAAAGAGAGAATCATTAGAGTAAGCGTAAACGAGATAAAAGTAGACAGTAAAACGTTTAGGTAATTGGTTGCAGGGTTAGTCAGAGTCGACGTCTTTTTTTTGTTGCCTGTTAAGCTAGACGAATACATAATCTACGGTGTCAGTTGGTCGGGAATGGGCACTGGAATGGCATGAATAGGATCGAACTGTGCCTTACGCACGCCAGACAGTGGGTAGGATGAACGATGTAAATATATCCGACCGGCTTTGCCGACCGGTAAGCATATGTCAATCGTCCCTTATCACCGACGTACGCCACGTGAGATCCCGTTTCGATCCACGACACGTTGTTAAGGGCCGGATTAAGGATGATGGTAGTAAAAATAGTAACCATGTTGTCTGTATTTCAGCCCCTTCAGCCTCTAGATGGCCACGTGAGCAGTATAACACAAGTATCCAAGTGCTATTATTATCCACATAATGATTGACGAAGGTTGTGTTGTGTTACGAGATAAATGATTAAATACAGTGCTGAAGGTTAAGCTATCTTGCACTTATCAGTTTAATTCAAACAAAGCAGTGGAGGCTGGTATGCAAACACGATTAAAGGTTATTTCGCAACGCACTGCTTTAAACTCCAAGCGATTGATCGATTACAAGTTATTTTGATAATCAAATCTGAAGAACTTTTAAGACAATTTCCTTCTAAGTATCTAATAAAAGTATTAAACAGAGATTTAAAGTTCTAGAAAAATCGGGTTGCTGATTCATTTTACTAGCAATATGCTCACTTTGGCACTCTGTGTTGATCACATTTGTCAGCACAGCTGCACCCTATTCAAACACACATTTTGATATAGCACACGGTTCAGTTTTGGAAATAAAAGTGTGTTTGTTTGCAAAATCTCCGAATAGAGGTCCGAAAACGTCTCAACGATTGGCCTTTGAACATGTGTACCACATGTCCCAAATGTCAAAAGAACCTTTCCACCCGTGCTGCGCCCAAGGTTACTTAGAATGTCACGAAACACACCAAGTTACTTGCTGCTTTGCAACGGCTTTCCTCGGCTCTGTTTTTCGGCTCTCAGATGTTTAAACAACTGGCAAAACCCCTTTGTCAAACGCCTCCACGTAGTCGTCCCATTTGCGCCGGTTTCCTTGTTTGCGAACAAAATCGCAGCACATTTTTATCATTCAAATGCGAAGTGAGCGCGTTACGCTAACTGCTTAAAACGTGTCGCTAAGTCGCTGGCACCATTACACGTCTGCTCGCTGCGTAACGCAGACACGCCAGTATGGCTAAGCTCGTTGCGTTTCTCGTTGTGCTGCTGTGCGGCAACCTGGCTGCTGCCGCGAGCGCAGATCTTATATCCGTGCTGGAGCAGCTGTCGGAAGGTCCGCTGGCACGGCTGCTGGATTTGAACATCGACCCACCGCCCCGAACCGCCGGCTTCTCTACGCTGCTGCCCCAGAAAAGCATCCGCTTGACCTGCACCAAGACGAGGGAGCCCCGCTTCCAGGAAATATTGTACGGCGATGTGAACCTGCAGAGCAAGCTGAACTTTTCGCTGCCGCTGACGATCGCCATCCATGGCTGGCAGGAGAGGAACCTCTCCACATACAGCGCGCTGACGATGCCGTACCTGCGCTTCGCCAACAACACCAACTACTGCCTGCTGGACTGGAGAGCGTACTCCGAGTTTGGGTATCAGATCGCGGCCCGCCAGAGCGTACCGCTGGTGGCGCAGTATTTGTTCGGATTTTTGCAGAACCTCAGCCTGCTGTACTTCCCGCTCCAGAGTGTGACCCTGATTGGGTTCAGCATGGGCGGACAAATTGCCGGACTGACGGGTAAGCTGCTGCCGGGCCGGATCGGTACGATCTATGCGCTCGATCCGGCCGGTCCGCTGTTCTCGCACCCGGTCGATATTGGGCCCAAGCGCCGGCTGGATGCGTCGGACGCACAGTACGTGCAGGTGATCTACACCTCCCGCTACACGGCCGGCTTCGGGAAGGTGCTGGATGGTGCACAGAACTTCCTGCCCAACAAGGGCTACCATCCGCAGCAGCCCTGCACCGCAAAGGGCGACGGTTTGAGCGAACTAGCCGGGGCGCTGCAGTGCAGTCACCGGTACGCGGTGAGTCTGTTCGTGAGCAGCCTCGACCCGAACAACCCCATCATCGGCAAGAAGTGTCCGACGATCTTCGGGGCACGCGTGTGCCTAATGCCCACGAAGGATCGCCTCGGTATATATGCGCAAAGGTAAGGAAGTGCTCGAGCTTGAGCGGTAAGCCGGTTCGATGAAATTATTGTGTGCTTAATGTAATGCAACTTTTTCTTTGTTTTTCACAGAATTCGTGGCGACTTTTACTTGTAAGCGGAGTTGTAAACGCGCAAGCGAATTGAAAATGCGGATAAATCTTGCTCAAACATCGTATCTTTACTTGTAGTAACAAGTGCGACCATAAAAAAGACCTTCCGTACGATCGTCCTCTTCCTACACTCATCCGAAAAGCGGGAGCGGGTGGAAAATATGCCCGAAAGTAAGGGCGCTAAAAGTATGGAATTTAAAGCTTAAGAAGCGCACTTAAAAGCACCACCATAAAACACAACGTGTGCTTCAGCAAACCCAACAGGTGAATAATGATGATTATGCGGCAAGCGAGGAGAGCGTAGCGCGGACGAGAGTGGGGTTTATTGTTCGCAATCACCGAAAGTGTACTGCATGCTTTGCATTTGCATAATTTAAATGTTGAGCTGTCGAATCGACGCATCGGCGCCTGGTGGGGGCGGTGTCAGCAACAGGGATGGCTGG
Organism: Anopheles quadriannulatus; assembly: GCA_000349065.1. NCBI lineage: Eukaryota > Metazoa > Arthropoda > Insecta > Diptera > Culicidae > Anopheles > Anopheles quadriannulatus. The sequence continues at coordinate 438,806 of KB667500.1, read as the reverse complement.
GTGGGACGCTTTTTATGCTTCTTTCCCGTGTACATCGTATCTCGCGGAATTAAAGAACGCTGCTGCCATCTTGATATGTGCATCGCTCTGCATCTCTTTCCTCAGTCATTTCTCATGTACTAAGTCAAAGAGAGAAAGAGAGAGATAGACAGTGTGAGAGAAAGAGAGCGAGCAAGTCCTTATGGTGGCATGAAAAGCAATTTCGTTGATGATAGCCACACGCTGATGATTATATGCAGTAAAAACCGGCGACGCACTCACGGAAGCTCCACACGGGGGGATTGGCAAGCCATCGTTTGATGTTGGTTAGCACCCTCACACACACACACACACACACACACACACACACACACACACATAAGGCACGGTATGTGGTGCAAAAACGGGCTTAACTAGCAAACGTGTGTCCGGGTGTCTTTTTCATTGCCATTATATTGGCGACGCTTGTGCGGTTCTGCTGCCACGTGGTGCTCTGGGCATGATGATGGTGGTGGTGGTGCATCATTTTAATGCGAACATGGCAAAAGCGGCTCAACAGATGAGCTTGAAACATATCGTTTAATGGCTTGGCAGCGATGCCAGCGATGGTGGAAGGATTTGGTGCGGTTCTGCTGAGTCATTGCAATTATTTTACAAACGCTTTTTGTCTGATTGCGTTGGACGTTGCGCTGAAAGCTTAGACACACTGCGGATAAAAATAATTCATTTCCAGCACGGCGAAAAGAAAGTGTTTGCTTCACTGTTTGGCGGTGGCTTCGGCTCGTCGTAAGAATGCACACCTACACACCCACAAACTCACACGTACACAATGCAAACACACCCGCCACGAGAAGCCACAGTTGCACACAAAGCATCCTGGAACACAATTAAGCACCACACAGCGGATACGCATTGTGGTCAGCGCTCGTTTGGGGAATGGAAGTCACCTCTTCTAATAATCATTTTCCGGACCCTGGGGTGCATTGTTGCGCACGCCTGAATGCCAGCCCTGCAAAACCCCCTGCCCGGAACTACGGCTGCGGTGGTGCATTGTTCCTGTGCAATTGTTTTCCTCCGAAACCGGGGGCTTCCCAATTAAAATCCCCCCCCCCCACCCTTCCCGAGGGAAAGGTGCAACAAACCTGTGACTCGTGTTTCAAACAGAATGGCTGTCGAGCGGCCGTGAGTGAAAAGCACCCATTTCATTCATTTTAGCACCCAGTGCTTCCCAGTGCTATTGTTGCGATGCTTAGCGGCGAGTAGTATTGGTGCTTTCCGGACTTGAGCCAAACCCGGTCCTCCGTTCGGCCGGAACCATTGACGGCAAACAATGCGCACCGTGTACAAACCAAACCACCGAAGCTACGAAAGAAAAGAAGAGCGTCGCATATAGGGAGCTAGAAACATAGCTCCCCAGCGGTGATTGCAATTGTCAGGCGTTCTTTTCTGTAGTTCCGCACGTGTTTGGTAAAAATAATAAAAGAAAGAAACACAGCGACCGGGACGTTCAACAATGGAGGATTGTGCACTCTGGCAGGGCGAGGGGATAAAAGCCGGAAAAATGGAGCAGTCGAAGATGTATATTTCCGGATTTGCGTGGCGTGTTAGCTGTGCGTCACGTAGTTTCGGTGCGATTACTTACCCACAATTTCTAGATTTACATTACTATTTTTCGTAGGTGATAGCAAAAAGTCGACACGGCAACGAAAGATTCCGGCGTCCTTTTTCTGTAACGAGGCGAAAAGAGGGAAGGGAAGAATTAGAATGAGAGTAGTGGTTCCGTGTGTATGTGAAGCGTGAGCAGTCCGTCGGAAACGGATTCAGCGATACGGCAAGCTGTTTCAATGCGTCTTGTGCACTTATTCTTCCGGCTGTGACGATATGAAAAACACATCTTATGTTTGTTTTGGGTTTGGAAAGTATTGGAAATGATAATAAATGTGCATGAAGATAGTTGAAATGTAAAATGCATGAGAAAGCCGAGAAGACGCTGTTGAAAAAGTATGATTCAATTAAATGATGCAGATTGCTTTAACGTTCAATGTCAGGTTTGTAAAGTTCATTGATTCTAGTCCATTTGCTGGAGTTCTATTGCAATTTGCTTATTAATTCAAATAACAAACATTGATCCAAGATCCCAAAAAAATTGAACCCATCTCCAGCTTCCAGCAAGACCGTTTGGGCTCGGCTAGTCAACAGACGGGCTACCTTCGTCGTCCTTAAGCTCCGCATTAGTCAATCCTTCGGCTGCCGAAACCCAAATCCTCAAGCTCATCATCGCCTTGCCCACGGCGGTGCAAATGGGTGCAAAATTGGTCCGAAATAAATGACCAATCTCCCCGGACAGCAGCAATTGAAATCTCGTTTCGCCGAAGCTAATCCACACTGAACCGAACTCGCTGCAGCCGCATTTCTTGCATGGTTGAGTGGAATTCCCTAATGATCGCAATATATTTTCTTCTCCCCCCCCCCCCCCCCTAGTCCCGTCGACACTCTCTCGCCAATGAGTCGAACGTCTCGGCAAACGGAGTGCTGGCGCTGGTTTGTCGAAGAAATAATCTTTCCATCCCCGTTGCAATACTTGCCTGCGTTGGCAATGGATTGGTCCTGGGGCAGAATGGAATGGAAGCTAAAATCTGTTTTGCGTGTGTATCTGTGTGTGTATGTTGAATGAGGGCTCGTATCGATTTGTGAATCTAATCGACAGCAGTCGTGCTTTATCTCGATGCTGTGTGTGTGCTTTCGCGCAGTAGCAGCAGCAAGAACGAGGGACTGAAATGGGTCCGGGCCAGTCAACCGTGGGATGCACCAATTAATCGTCGATGAGATGAGCAGCAATTGATTTCGATTAAAATGCGAAATAATGCTCCCACGAACGTGCCGCCTACTCACGGAACGCAACCATCAAAGCCTTAGACCGCTCGTTCGGATTGGTGTATTGTTGTTACTGGAGTGCTTTTTTTGTGAAACGTATGTAATATTACTTATTTCCTTTGACACGCAAATGCTCGGGTGAGAAGAAAGGCGTCCAAAGCTATAAAAATACCAACGATGCAATGAGGGAGAAAGCATTTAAACTGCTGCTACAATGAACGCTACACTTCGAAAGAAAATGGGCTAACCGGCCGAATAGGAGCATTGCTGTGCGGTGGGGTAAAAAATGAGACAGAAAACAGGGAGAAAAAATGGCTACTATTGAAGCGAAATGCAAATTTGTGCTCCCAGTGTCTTGTCCATCTTCTCGCGAATTTAATTCCAATCGTTTTTCAATGTGTTTTTCTCGCGTGGTCCATTCTTTGCCTTCAGCTGTACAGACAATTTCCAGCAGGGCGCATGGGATGGATGGCACTACAGAGTGGGAGTGCCGCGGGTGCAAGGTGGGTGGGAAGTGATGGTGTGTAAAAATGGAATTTCAATTCAACAGTCCGGTGCGGGGACAGAATCTTGTGATGGCGTAATACCGAGATGAATGGAAATCACTGACGCTTGAAGTGATTGAGTGGCAGGTTTCGTTGGGAAGTAATTGGAAATGGCGGCGGTGCCGAATGGCACGCGAGGAATAGGATCGCAAATGGGATGGACAAATATTGGGGCGCTTTTTTTTTACGTCAACGTTATCATCTGTGATTGGATCTTTGGCCAGAGCAAAGCGGTAATGATGCGTAATTGAATTTGAGATGGAGAATTTTCTCGATGAGTTTGATATTTTTTGGTTAGATTTGTGCAATTTTAAGATATTAGCCATTGAAATGGTGATTGAGAAAGCTCTATAAACAGTCAAATAATTAGAGTGGTTTTATCTGTGCGGCGTTGTGATCCGCTCCAACTGATTCTGCTTATTACTTCTTGCTTTGCAACGAGATTAAACTGAACGTACCTGTACAGGACTGATGACCAGCACCGCCCGGCTTTGCTCGCGTGTCGTTTTGAAGTTGGCACGATCTTCCAGGATGGCGACATCCTTCCAATGAGAGGGCGAGTTGACGTGCGGTCCACGTGTATCGTAGCTGCCAGGAAGAGAGAAAAGTAAAGGTACGTGAGCATGTTTTTTTTCCCCCCTGCAAGCAATATAGGTGATGAACTTCCCGATAACATGTCGGCAAATTGAAATCGTTAAAAGTTACGGGCACAACATTGGCGATGGGAACAACAGTCGGTCTGGGGCTCACAACAGAGAAAAAGAAAATAGCCCTATTCAACGCCCCGGAAAGCACCAACTCCCTGTGCTGCACATCCCAAAATCTGTTCCCAAGGATTTGGCACGGAAATGGGACTCGTTATGATCCGGGACGAATCGATGCTTACGGCTATCGGGCCCGTATACCCGTGAAGTGTAGGAAAAGTCGTACAACTTTATGTACGTCCCTGGTGCGCAGTGCTATGTGTGCATGGAAATCGATTCAATATCCTCCCAGTAGCTGCTGCCCAGTACCTGGCAACATACATTTTATTTCCGCTTGCCAAAAGCAAATACCTTCCTTCTCTAGGGTGGGCGAGACTATTGGGTCAGAAGACTTTTGACATTTCATTCTATTGCGCTGACATGTCGTAGCAATCTTCCATGGGATCGAAGGAGTCCCGTCCCAGGGAGTTGTCACATGAAAGCGGGATAGTGATTTGCATCGAGCAGGAGCTCGAGCCCCGTACCGTTTCTGTGCTGCCCGGGTACCATTCTCAGGTAGCTATTACCTTCCTATCTATTTGGAGCGGGGTTTTTCTTTTTACCGAAAATAGTACGATGACGATGAAGTTCCTGCTGTCGTCCTTTACCTTGCGAATGCGCCCGTTGGGTTCTACGGTTTACCAACCAAACACCGAAACTCGTTAAGCACGGTTCATGCAATGGAAAAGCAGCAAAACAACTCCAAATAAAAAAAGGCAACAAGATTCAATAATCTGATTTCTGCCGGGCTGATTCAAACGGACGAGACCAAAGTAATATCCCCTCGAAACGCTGGTGGGACAAATGAAGACGTTTTTTTTGACAAATTGCTCGACTTTCAATCCGGATAGGGGTCCCTGTTGGCCCCAGCAAGCTTCTTTTTTATGCATCATTTTGTCCTAATTGTGTGCTCGATGAAAAACGACGCAAGGAAGAGAGTTGGCTGGGGGTGAAGTCCCCAACACACAGGTCGTAGCAAATTAGAACGATGCAAAAAATAAGTAAAATTGTATTGAGTTTCATCGGCCCATCAATTGCGTTGTCTACCAGCTACTCGTCCGGACAGTTCGTTTTCAACTTCTCAAAGCCCCTCGGCTAAGCATAGCGCACGGCCCATTTCGGTTTGTCCTTGCTTGAGCGAAGAAAAACTTTGTTTTCACCCCACCCGCCTAGAAGCAACGGCGGTATGTGGTATTGAGTTTTGTCGATAAATTGAAGTGGTTTTGCAGGATTTGCGTACCGTTTGTTGGCCACCACATTCAATGTAGAACAGTAAAGGCTTCCAGCCTGTATGGTGTACCTTTGCCGATTCCCAGCTCTGCTTGACTTGGCGCCAAGCTTTCCCCCCGAAGGCCTTGACCTTATTTGAATAATCTTGCTATCGGGAGGGATCAGTGTCGATATCGGATTAGCAAACTACCCGGCCGTGGACCTGTAGCACGTACATCAAGCGCACTAGCCTCCGATCCGGTCGCTACCAATCGGCCCGCCGTTCGCCTCACCCTAGCCGAATGTCTCGAGCTCCATCCATGTGTGTGACCGGTGTGGAGTAGTGTACCGTACGGTTTCGTGCTTCATGCTCCGTATTGAATTTCCTGCCCCCGGCCTGTTTGAAGTGTCTGGGCAATGGCAAGCTGGCTTTCGAAATCAAGAATTCATACCACCGCATGGTCCACACACTTAAACCGTGGCGCCGCCTCCCTCACACACTTAAACAATCGAACATGAGATCCTCCAACAACGACGGAGTGGTTTGACAGCTTCTCAGCATCATCTTGAGAAGATGTTGCGTCTCAAGTGGGTTTGGAACCGTTGCCCGGACCGAAGGAAAATGTATCGATACCGTACGTCGATGAGCACTCCAAGTGCGAAGTGGAACTGTTGCAGGATGTCGGATAACCTTGCGGGGCCTGCCGCCTGTACGAGGTATCAATTTCGAGAGGGCATCGGCTCATTGCCAACTGTGTGTTCATTAAGAAATTCGAGCTACCGGAGGGAAATGGTTCGAATTACAGGATGGATATGGTTCGCTCTCGGTTTGGCGCGGCAGAATCTGTTACGTCTGAAGGAGTGTTTGTGGCTGCGCAATAGTAATAACAGGAAATGATTGTAATCGAATCGAGTTTGATGGGAAGCGTGTGCTACAATCCATCGAGCATGGAAACAAACGCGTTTCAAGGTTTGTTGGTTGAATTTCATTTTGCGCTGTAACTGTTAATAGAAATATTTTCCTTGGAAGAATTTTATTTACTGATCTACAAATAGATTTCACGGGAATGCATTAGAGTTAGCTTTGAACGTGTCCCCTCCGAGGGCCGGAGATGTGAGGAAACCTTAAAATTGCTCTGCTAACCTGCAGCTCGCCGACTTTTCCTATTAATCACCTTGATTGACAGCGTGCTCGACCATTATTCCGGAACATTATGCGGAATCGATGATCTGTTCCCCGTCAGCGACGTTCTGGGAAAGTGGGTTCCCGGGATGAAGTTCATTGTTATAATCAAGATCGTCGTTGTGTCGTTGGCTGCGGTGGGACGTTGGAGATGGCAGCCCGCAAACTTCCATTAGTGTGACCCGTACCGTTTCCGCCTGCCACGGTACCCCACAACAGGGCACAGGGTGCTTTCTTCTGTACACATGCTCAAAAAATCCACTTCGTCACTTTTTTGTCTTCCCGGACCCGTCGCCGTGCTGTCTTTGCGGAAACCGTCTGTGCCTTCCGCACGATAAACATATTCAAATCCATCCGCTTGGCACTCCGGCCCGATGAGCTTCCTTTTGCCATGCGTTTGTGTACCTTTGTATCTGTATGTCTGTGTGTGTGCCAAGATGTGTGTATGTGTGTATGTTTGACTTATATGTGGTAGCGAAAGATCTTCCCGCACGCCCACAAACCGAGGGCGAACAAATCCATTTATTTAGAAGCTCGTCGTGTTTTCGTCATCGATCACAAAAAAAGGAGCGAGGAACAGAGCTAGGTTGAGTGAAGCACTTTCTGGCGAGCTTCCGTGGCAGCTAAGAGCATTTCCCTTATTGCATGTGGAAAACGGTACAGCAAGGTAGAGTGGGGGTAACCTGTTCTGTATGTGTGTGTGTGTGTGAAAGCCACTCAATATCACTATCACTTACTTTGCGTTTTACTTTTGGGCAGGGGGGGGGGGAGCGTTTGAAAAGCCTCCGAAAAACGAATCCATAGAAAACGAGGCAGCACGGGACGCTTGGCAAAGATAGTCCGACATGTAGACGATCGATCAGACGACGGCAGTCAATGGCGAGTGAGAGGGGAAAGGCTCGAACGAAAAAACAAATTCCTTGCTGCTATTGCCTCCCCTCAATGGATTGTAACAAACGACGCACGGCGACCTGTGTTATTTTTCTTCACCCGTCGCGACGGTGGTGGCGTGCAGCGGGATGAAAATTTATATCCAGGATGTTCCAGGGAGATTACGATGTACGCCGTGGCCATGTATTTGCTCGTGCTGGCTTTGACGTTGCTTGAACCGCTTGCGTGCTTGCGTTTTCCCCCCCCCCTCACGTCAAGGAGCGTGTTATAAGCTGCTCTTTAAAGCTCTGAACTGTGTGTCATTTTTAAGTGTGTACGGAATCCTGGTCACGGCACCAAACACTGCTGATTAAAGACGAACGGACTAGCAATGATTTTGGTGGTGTAGAAACACTCCATTTTGAATCCTGTATACACTTTACTTTTCGTGGTGGGATGTCAAACTTTAATCAAATTACCATCAACAGACAAAAATGGTTCACATTAGGCAAATGCAACGCAGTTTAATAGTTCTCATTGGCTTCTCCAATTACATTTACAATTAGTAGTCATAAATGTTAGAAAAAATGTCACAAGAGAGCTTAGTAAATGTATATAAATAACATTACGCCTACAGAAGCTGCTCCAGAAGCTGTCTAGATTGCAGGTTGAACAAAATACTTTATATTGCTATGCTAAATATTAGATATGCATACATCTAACCCTTACACCAGAAGCATCTTTTCAGCTCCATTTTCACCGCCTAAAACGCACAAGCTTACACATTAGATTGACGAAACAACCAAGTCAGTTCCTCACGGGCAAGCGAAGTAGAACGATGGAAACGATCGGCAGCATATAGGTAGCAACACAAATTCGATGCAAAGCCATCACTTATGAATACACAAGTATCACACCCTCAGCCCACCAACCACTCTCTCATTCCTTTCCCTCTACTCCTTGTCAACCATGTCACACGTGAAGTCGATACCAAGCAAAGGCAACCAGTGCGTATTTCACCACGCATGGCGGAGAGCAGAATCTTGTTTGCGATCCTCATCACATATCCAATCCAATTTGCGTTTCAGTGGAGAGAGAGATAGACAGAGAGAGAGAGCGAAAGAGAGGGCGCATATTGTGCGCACTGGGAAGGAAACCCCGTTGGGCGTTGGGCTAAAAATCTGAACGCTCTGCAGGGTGGGAACGTTCGTTTACCAGGTGCGTACATGAGCGTTTCCTGGCTACGGGTACGTGTTTGATGCTATTCTTACTCAATATTATTATGAAAATAGACGATATGTTTATGCTAAGGACGCTGCCTACTGGCAATGGCCCACGCAAAGCATGTGCATCCGTGGATCCGTGTGTGAGTGAGTGTACCGGTGGGGCTGTGGGAATCGTTTTTCCCCGTTCTCACAGACTGTTAGCTCCTCGGTGTGGGCTGATGCATGGTTGTATTTTTATGTGAGATTTTTATGCAAAAAAAAAAACGCACACACACACACATCTTTACTTTCCTACAAAAACAACGCTTAGACATGGCACGGAGCAACGGTACGAAGGAGAGATGGCCGGGTGGGGTGAAATATGGTAGTTAGATTGAAAATTGTTTTTCACCCCGGCGCTGGGTGATGGTAAAGTGGCTGTGATAGCTTTGTGAATAGCTTTCTGCTTTTTTTCCTCTCTCTTTCTCTCTCTCTCTCTCTCTCTCTCTCTTCTCTTCGGCTGCTATGAGCTGCGCCCTGTGAATGTGTTGATCTTTTCATCAGTCCCAAGCTGCCGAACCAGTTTGCTACCGACTTTGTCAATGATTTTGTAGGTGGTGGTACATAAAAAAACCGAAATTTTCCTCTCTCAGCACGACGAATGGAACGATGCGCTGGATAAAGTTATCGATATGTAAATTATTTTTACCCATGCTTGTCCCCCTGCCCCGAGTATCGAGATTGTCATCCCATCAAGCAGTGTACGAGGGTGCTCCGCGCATGTGAGTGTGTGTGTGTGTGTTTGTGTAGGAGTTTAACCTCCCTTTTTCTGGTTCCAGTCCCACTTCAAGTATGGCGTTTCCTGCGATACCCGCGCCCGCACGCAAGCGGGAACGTAATTGGCGATTCGGGTTTATCGGCCCGATTGCCTGGCGCCCCAAACGCTGACGCTTTTCATTCGACACGGCCACCGGGTTCGCTCGTTCGGTCGTGTAAAACGAGAAGATTGATGGTTTGAATATTTTACGATCATTTCGTCACCATCGTCAACGGAAGCAGCGTGGAAGGGGGAAAAATGGCAAGCGCAAAATGAACGGCAGCCAGAGATCAACGTGATAAGAAGGTTTCAAGCAAGACATTGCCACCGCTGCCTTTGTGTGTGTGTGTTTCACTCAAAGGTAAGGCCACGAATTGGCCAAAGACAAACCAGCCACACGGTAATAGCGTCGGTAGCGGGCAAAAGCGCATGAATATATTTACTCACGGGCACCCTCCCGGTGAAACGGTTTGTTAAAGTCACGGGAAGATACCCGGAGGGCCATGGAGGAGAACGATCGTCAATACGTTTCCGCTGCGATGAATCAAGTCAAAGGCACCACCCTTGAAGTGTGCAACGAGATTAGTTGCGCCATTCCGTGGGGGGAGGGGGGGGGGGTTTGAAATGTTGTTTCTGCTGCATTCCGATACCGATCAGTGAAAATGTTGGTGAAATTGCTTCGTCTTTTGCCGTGGAGCCGCTTGCGTGTGCCCGCTTTGCGTTCAGATCGTTTAATATCGCATTGTAAGCTTACCTGTAGATCGGCACGTTGTCCTTGTACCACACCACTAGCAGGATGCGATCGTTCGTGAGATTGGACGAGACGTCGCATTTGATTTGGGCCGTCTCGTTGACCAGCACCTTCTCCAGGTGAGTCGGCACATCTGAAACGATGGACAGGGAATGCGAAAGGAAATGATTAAATAACCGGGTCAGTGAGCATGGTCGTTTGCGAGAGGGAAAGCTTCCACCTCCGTCCTAGTCTCTGCATCATTTTATTGCACCCACATACACAAACACAGCTCCAACCTCAATTTACGTGCTTTATAAATATCACCATTGACATGCTCGAAACCCATCCATCACGACTGGTCCGCTATTAATTAGGTCGAATTAAAGGTGATTGTTCTCGCAAAACAAAGCGTGCGCCACGTGGACAGCGTAAGCCTAAATTCCCTTCACTTTTTACCTGTCCTTGTGTATTTGTGTGTGTGTGTTTACGTCACCATGGTTGGTTGATTGAATGATAAGCACCGAGAAAGGTTTTCCATTCTCTGTTCGGTCTTTCATACGCCCGTACGCTTTGGCACGGAAGTATCAATGCGAGGTCAAACTAACTGCTCATTACATGGGGCAGATAAAACGAACTGCCTGACCGTATAAGTCCCTTTTCCGAGCAACGATTGATGAATGGCACCGCACGGGGATGTCCATTTGGCTGTCGTGCCTAATGATGATAATAATAATGTTTTCTCTCGATGTTCGTAGCAATCATAGCGATACTTATCATTAGGCTGGGACCTTTTGGGGTTGGGTCCATTATCGTACTATTTTTGCTACACAAAATTTTACCCCAAATTTGCCATTTTATTGATTGCTATGATGATATGCTGTGAAAGCTGGGCAGATGGAATGTCTATTAATTGTAAAATTTCGTATGACATTTATGTTTAATCCTCAGTATGGTAAAGCATCGCTTTTTAAACCAATTTGTAGCTAGAATTCAGTATAAAATAATTTGTCCTTCCATTGCAATTCTTTCATAGGACCATTCATAGCCCATTTGCGATTTTTACAATCAGCTTACCTCAAAACGTTTTCAAAAGGTTACAAAACCGTGCGTGTAGGGAAACCGCCAGCGTGTAGGAAACCTCTCATTAAAATGTGTTTGTGTTCTTCTAGCACAACTAATGTTTTTTTTAAAATAATTTTCAATTGTCATAAGAAGAACCAAAACATGAACACCTAAACACGGACACTGTTTTCACCCAATTTCCGCAGTTGTTTTCGAATTGGGAAACAAAAACAATTACAGCAGCGTCCACGTCAACAACAATTACTCCTTCAATACATTGTGCCACAATTCCCCCCACAGCTTTTCCATCTTCTGAAAGGTAAAATTAGCGAACCAACAGGCAAACAAATTTCCTATCGGCAAACCTAAACGATCAAAACGTCTGCGGTCTTTCAACTACGGGCCAACTTTGCCAGGGGGGAATGTATGTTTCACGACAGGCTCGTTAAGTGGAAATGATGTTTTAAAAGTTGCTTTTGCGGTAAACCATTCACAGCGGGCAGGAGACCGAAAGCCGGTAAAACGGTAAATGTGTAGACGCAAAATGTAACAAATTTATCATCAGCGAACGATTGAACCTCCTCTCCCCAGGCTGATCCGGCCGCCGGCTCTGGCATCTAAATCTTGATCCACAATACGGAGGAAATATTCTGCTAGGGAGTGGGTCGCTTTCTTCCGCTCTCTCCCTCTCTCTCTCTCTCTCTCTCTTGGCAAAACATACTTCCGTGCACGAACCAACTCCGAAAAGCCACAGTTGCGAAGGCCTAGCTACACGCCCTCCCGCTGTGGATGGGTAGATTACAATGTCAGCCTGTTAATTCTTGCTGCAGTATGATGTTGGCGATGAAATATGAGTGCCGTGCCGTCTGTTTGTCCGATCGATGGTGAGTGGGTGGAGAAAAAAAAGGGAGAATGGGTGTGTGCGAAGGCTCCTCCCATCTGCCAGTTACACGGAAGCAAGTTCACCCACCGGGGGACAAGCTACAACATAACACAGCACAGCACAAAGCAGATAGGAAAGTACAGGCAAGAGGCTTTTCCTCCCTCCCCGAGCGCCAATGGGCGACAGCTCCAAACCGCCAGCCAGCAAAATGAGCAAAGGATGGACACACTGGGGCACTGTAAGGCGACGGGTAAACGATGGTAAAGCCAACGGGCAGCTGGTACCAGCTGTCACCTGATCCACCTGGCCCACCTGGAAGTGACTTATATTTAATCACAATAAATATTATTGCACAAAAGGTGTCCGAGTGTCCCCACGAGTCCCCCTAATCCGATGGATGGTAGGCAATGAATGCCGTCGCTTGATTGAGCATGCCCGTGGAGGTGTAAGGTGTTGTTGGGTGGGCGCTATTGGGATGGCGAACGATGGGCAGGGTGGGTGGTTTGTCCTGTCATCTTGGACAATAGCATAAAGCCATTTCTGCAGGCCATCTCCGAGCGAGCGTAAGCGATCGGCTGAAGTGGACCATGTTGGAAGAGAGAGGTTGGCTGCTGTTGGTAGCTAAAACAAAACCAAAAAAAAGGTTAAATCTGACACGGAAGGTATCGACCGAGCACGGCTGGTAATCGGTTTCATCCATCTGGTTGTATTGGATTAGCAAAAGCAACAATTGCCAGTGCTGGCGGCAGCAGCGGTGGACCAATAATCCTCCCATTCTAGGAAGGTGTCGATTTGTGGGCGGGGGAGAAATTTCATCATCTAATCCATGGTGGAAAGGATGGAAATATAAATCCAGGATTGCCAGAGAAAATTGTATGTGGCTTCTATTTGTTTCAGCTGTCAGGTTAGGAGAAATAGTGCTTGTATAGGAAAGATAAAATCTGTCGTTGAAACAGTTTAAGTAGTATGTAACCAATCGTTTCCAAGAAGAAAATGCATGTCTCATTGATTGGTTGGAATTTATGTTGGGATTAATAGTGCAACCGCGATCTCCAACAAAACGAAAAAGTGTGATAAAAATCTTCTTCTTCTTTGGCTCAACAACCGTGGTCAAATTAACATATTTTATTTTCATCCATCAACCAACAGTGATTGAAGAAAGTATTCACTCACCGTGTTTTTGTCAGCACAAATGAAAGGATTGGAATGCTCTTAGCTCACATGCTCGTGTAATAATTTGTCTTTGTCAGAGGCTTCTTCAATTTACCACAAATATGCAGAAAGCGTTTGATTTGCCCCAAATCCTCACGACATTTCTTCAAAATCCTTGCCTACTGAACCATGTATAAATTCGAACGTTTGCATTTGCCAAACAACTAATGGTAAGATTCACACAACTAATTGCCACATTGGCACACGCAACCACCTGACGGCATCATGAGCAATGTTGACAAAAAGACGAAAAAAGAAAACAAACCCCGATACAGAAAGCCTTACGCTATCTCAAAGAGTACGGGAGTTTAGATTGAAACACCAAATTAAATGCCTAATTGCCATTCATTAGCTGTGCGGCGCTTCCTGTTTTTAGGCAAAGCGGTCGCGCGAAATAGTGTATCCACGCCCGCTGGCGTGGTATCGCCCACGTGGTAGGGGGTAAAGGTATTTTACCGTGTAAACATAATTCAAATAGATTGCTAATATTTGTCATTCGGTTAGTTTTCTGTCATCAATCCCAACAGTCCCACCGTCAGCCCGCTCCAACTCCACTGCCCCACAGTTAGCACAGATTTTGCCTCGGGCGGTAAGGTGAGTTGTGTCCCTGGCTGATGTTGAGTGTTTGGTCGGTTGGAATCTGTCATCCGTTGCGGGGCACGGGCACGAAACACTGCGCACACACTGTGCGGCGGCTCCTTCACGGTAAACTCGTCGCCCGTCAGCACCGTGGGCCACCGCGGGCGTATTATGATAAATAGCTTTGAATAAATTAAATGTCAACAGTGCAAACCGGAAGTGGCTTGTGACTTGAACCAGTGCGTCTCATCGGCTGCTTCCTGGGCAATGGAATCGTTGCGTTTGCTTAATCCTTAATCCTTTCTCCAGCGGGTGTGGTTCGGTTTTTTTGGCCTTGGTTCCATTTTTCTTTCTGGTACCGCTAGCCCGTGCAACCGCCGTGTCGCGCCATCGAGCCGAAAGCTTGACGCTGCTGTTTGCCAACCGATCGATGGATGTGCGTCATTCGTCGACCTGGTTTTTTTTGCTGCTGTTGTTGTGCTTACTATCGGTAGCTCAGCGGCGAGCGTTCCACCATCAACGCTGCTGACAGTCTGTGATGCCTGTGTCAATTTCAACGCACAACGCAGACCGCGCACAGCGGACGCGCTGCCCCTTTTTGCCGAACCCAACCGATGGTGATAAATTGATCCCAATTTAATTTTGCGCATCAAATTGTCAAAAAATACGACCGGAATCGCCGCAAACGAGCGCGAACGGGCTGCTGATTACACTGATAGCATTTCCCGGTGCTTCCCTTTTCTTTGTCCCTACCCCCCCTGTACCTGTGTGTTTATTTCGCTTCCATCGAACACGGAAAGGACAGTGCAAAGAATACGTTTCGCACAACTGTTCGGCGCCGCTAGGAGGGGCGGCCATCAACACGCGGCCCGCTGTGTTTGCCTTCAATTAGTGAAGTAATTATGTTTGATCTTTTAAAGCGATCCTCGGTGCCGGAACGCCACGCTAGCCTGATTGCGCCGTGCGGTGTACGATTCCGTTGGGCAAAACGGGAAGGTTTCTTTCGGGGCGGAGGACGCTCGCAGACGCTAGATCCAGGAAGTTGGGGTGCCTGGGGACAGCTTTGTTTGCGCTGGCAGCATCGTTCGCACGGACTCGGATCTGTGGCCAACGCTCTCACGCCTTGATTGGTGTGATTGGTTGGCAAATGAAATCAAGCAATCAAGCGCCAGTCAAAGAAGCCCGGAGTTTGGTGTTAAAAATAAAAAATAGTTTCTAACTGTCGATAGTAATGATTAGATATTAGAAAGATCTGATTCTGAAGCGCTAGAAATGTATTGCTGCCGTTACAAATTGAGGCAGCCAAACTCCGCAAAAACCACACACACACACACACACTAGCGATGAGCCATTCGAATATGGAAAGCCACCACGAGCACTTAGGAAAGACACAACTCCTGTTTGGTTTGAGCTTAACGGCAGAATCTACTTTACGGCACAGTACATGGAATGAATTTTAAGTTGGTTCCTTTTATGGCACACTACATGCCACCCCTAACACAAAAACACTTTCTTGCTCGCTTAAAAAAAATGCAAAGTTTCCCTCGGGCGTGCGCGCGAAGGTGTGCTAATTTCAAATTCTCGCAATGTCACAGCGTTCCCCAACATTACCGAGCCCGATCACGATCGAAAAAGTGAGCCATCCATCATTGTGTAATGAATTCATTTTCTCATTTGAAAAATTATGAGACACACTTCCGAACCGAGGAATGGAGGGTCTCCCCCGTTGCGAGTTTCAATTTTGTGCACATTTTCTTCCACGCGCACGTTTTGGCATTCCATTTCCGGGGCCTCAGAACGGGAGACGCCATCGATGGTCACTCGAGAGCGACGGAAAGGTGGACCAAAACACGACGAGAGAGAAAGAGGGACTGTGAAGGGGCTGCAGGATTGATGAGGTGGAAAGTTGGCACATTATTATGCTGCCCGCGGGGACTGGCGCTCGCGCACAGTTTGCTGGTCATTATTTCTTGCGGCTCATTGGCCACGTCCGAAAGCTGATTGGGATGGATGTGTTTTGGGCTTTGTTGCTTGGTCTCGTTTGCTCTAAAGTGGGAGTATTCTGTTTGTTGGTTTCTGATCACTAAAGAACCTGAAGCGCTGGAGAATGTTTCATTCTACATAATCCTACTATTACCACGGTTTTAGCATCAGTAGAAATACACTCTTCTTTCGCTACGATGATAGCACTTTATACTTTGTATTATATCACCATAAAATGTGGATTTTATAACATGATTCAAAAGGTAAGATATCTTATGTCGAAAGGCGAGTGAAACGTACTGATCGACAGCAGCCAACCGTGCTAGTAAGCACTCCCTAGCACCAGACACAGCTCAACCACTGCTACATTCAATTAATTTTGCTCAACGATGTGTTAAATAATGTATTTCCAGGCAGAAAATAAAACCCCTTCACTGCGGTGGTGCAGGAAGCCGTACTCATCTGCCCGTTACGAGGCGAGCGCCACGGCATATGCTCGGTCTGGTGGGAAAGCAGCACTCATCGAAAGATGGAAAACTCGCAAAGCACATACGATTGGCATGTGGCTGCCGCATTACAAGCACCGTAGCAGCAGCACAGTAACAAAACACGTACACAGAAAGAGGGCCATCAACAGTATCGGTTCGTGCAGAGTGAAACATCTAACAGAGAAGGTACTATGGCAACATCTACCATAGCACACACACACACACACTGTGCTGTCTTTAATTGCATCATATTTTATTGTTGTGCTCTGCGGCCCCTGGCACACAACAGCTTGACGATGAAACGTGCAGCAACGTGTAGCGCCGGAGGATGAAAGGATGATGGTTTTTATTGCCACTCGTGAGAAAGATTGCTTCAATTTACTTGTACTAACGCTATCCTAATCGGTGCCGTTGGAAAAGCACAAACCACAGCACTGTAACACACAGCACAGAGGCAGTTGGAAGTAGCTACACGGGATTAGTTTTCTCACCCCTCCTGTTGCTGGTAGTTTTCCACCCATGGACTGCAGCCAACGTTCAATGGTACCAACTGTCTGGATGGATTTTAGTTTGATGTTTTAAATAATTATTTATCAATTATTCAACATACTTTGTGTGTGTGTGTGTGTGTGTGTGTGTGTGTGCGTCTAGGATAGCACATGAACGAGATCATCTCAATGTTCTCTACCGTTGTAATGGGGGATCGTAAAATATAATCCTGAAATACTGGCACTAATTACGGTGCCAAAACAGAGAGGGGTAGAAGATGTGTATGAGCTCCTTTGTGAGGTAGTACGTAATCCAGATTTCAAAATCATCAGTGTTTGATTTGATTTGTGAGGTTTTGCTTTCATCTTTTAATGTTTGGTTTCATGTATGCTGCGTTGTATAACCATGCCACTCATCATTGGATTGATTGGGAGTCAGTTCAGCGTGGCATCATGGTTGAGGGCTGATGGTGGTAGCATGTTCAAGTAGAATATGCACAAATTATCAAAACTTCCTGCACACGAATGGAATGCGACACTCTGCAATTAATCTTGTTTTAAATTTGTGGGAGGGTGCGTCAATCAATTGAAGCACCTCTAATGAAGTAGTGATGCTGTATACCCAACCATGCGTTTATTCTTTCAAATGTTCGCGAACTGTCTTCATTATAGAGAGAAAAGGTGCAGATGAATGCTATGAGTGAGTTACAAATCCTTCCATGAAATTCAACCCTTCATGAGCCCGCGATGAATCGACGTTCGTTTACATATTTTTTAGGCTGAAATAATTAAGGTTGAAAATTGAAGGCTCGTTTTGCGTATGCTTTTGTAAAGAGTGTTGACATCAAGCTGGACGAAAGAGATCGGGTGGCGGAATCTAGAGCATTTTGACAATTCGTCACTTGACTTAAGGTTCCTAGGATTCAAATCGTTGATTATGTTTTTTTAACTTGTTCAGGCATTTTATCTGCAACATTTTTCAATTAAATATCTTTGGAAACATATTATGGGGTTTACGAGTCTTATTTATCATAAAAAACATATAATGAATACAGGTATTGCAGTAATCAATAATAATTCGAATGCTATTTCGTCAGTTTAGTTTATTCATTCATTGTGTTATCGACATATTTAAGGATACATACAACTAAGATTTTTTTTATTGTACATATTTTTATATTTATTACTCATTATATATGAGACATTTGGACGATCTGCGTGAAATTAGTACTCTTACTTACTAAATTTTAGATTTCGTAACTACAAAAATCATCAACTCTCTCGCTAATATTACTCATTTTTCCTACCAGTTCAATAAACATACAAAAATAATCAAAGAAATGTGTTTTTTTTTGCTATGTTTTGTTAGCAGAAACCAATCGTTAACGGATCCCTCACAGTCACAGTGGTACAGTCATCAACTCGAACGACTCAATAACATACCTGTCATGGGTTCAAGTCTAGAATGGACTGTCCCCTCGTAGCAAGGATTGACTATTCGGTTGCGTGGTAATGAATTAAGGCTCGTATTATTTCTCACATAATACCATTCTCTTTTATCCACCTTTGTTAACACGATTTCAGCCACCAAGTGTCAAACTTCATACAAAACAGCTGACTGATATCGCAAAAGCCTCTTTTATTAGATTGTGCAATAGTATTGTGTAAAACATTAAACCTTTTACTTGAACATTTGTAATTATTAAACATCCAAACATGAATGCTCTTAAGTGTAGCATGTAAATCGAAGAATTTATACAGTCTTTCAATCTATCTAACTGCTGTTTACGGCACCACCCCTATAGGCAGAGTGAATTTCTTCACCCACCTGAAGCTCAAACACACCCTGGTCGCCCGCTCCCACGCGAGTGAAAATAAATCTAATACTGTAAAATGTTGCTCCTGCGTGTGTGTGTGTGTGTGTTTTCTCTCCTCACAAATCCCACCGGGTGCGACGCATACGGTGGTGAGCACTACGGTCCCGGAAATACTTCCTTCCGACCCTCATTCCAACCCGTCGGGACGCTCGGCAGCCAGGGCTAATCATTCCGGACAGCGTCTTACAAGATAATGGTAAGTAATCACTCGGGCCAAAACGGAGACCGATGTGCTGCTGCTGGACCTGAAACGTATCCGTGTCACCTTGCGTCCCGCCTTGCTCCCTTGTTCAACCCGGCAACTGAGGGGGTCTGCCTTTCAACGACACGTTGGTGTACGGGGGTGCCACATTCCAGACATTCATTAGATCCAATTCCTGTTTGTTCGGTACGGGTTTGCACCTTGTCGCCGTTTCAGCCCCACCCGTAACTGCCGTCTTGCAGACGGCGAAGCAGACCATCGTTTTGGTCGAGACACTGCCGTTCCCTACGGTCGATGCTTGTTCCTGCTAAACCGTTGGCAATCACCTTGGTAAGGATTATTTATACAATCAGCCTCACCGCACCGCACGGCTCGAGCGTGGACCTGCCGAGCTCGTTCATTTGGTTTCCATTTTCTAAAAGGACAACGAGCTTCCAATCTAACGACGCCGAGTTACCTTCTTCGCCCTGCTCCTGCGTCGCTCCGTGCTTTCGGTGCGGTTGTGCCATGTCGTCGGACGGAGCTTGGCGGTCTATTATTGAAATGTCTTAAATATTTCCCGCTCGGTTTCGGTCCTGTTTGTTACATGGTCGTTCGATAGTGTGTGCGTGTGTTGCCTACCCTGGAGAGCATAGGAGCAGCGTGATGGAGCGAGCGCACAGCTGGATCGACCGATTGCTCCATCGGTGGATGGGAAATTATTCCGACCACATTCTTATGTACGGTCCGCACGTCCAAGTGCGTCGACAGCTTCGTCCTCCGCATACAGCTTGTTGACGAGCAGTACGGCAGCATGCCTAGATGCGTGTGCGGACATTTGTGTAACGGGTAACGCCGTACTATTTTGCCCACTACTCACTCGACGCTTTGTGTACCCCACTCACCGGTGTGACAGTTCGACGCTCCGAAGGTTTGTGTGTTGGTGCTGCCAACGGGAAACGATCCCGCAGCATAATCCGGCTACGGGGCGCATTATTGTGGCAATAAGATTATATGCTAATTCGAAATAATTAAATTTGAATCTTATTTGTTTTCCTTCGGCATCGTACGTGGTGGTGCGGTAATGGGCGCAGGGAAACCTCAGCGACCGTAGTAATTATGCGCACCGACAATGGCCACAGGGCGGCTTCGTTTCGGGCACGGCATGAAGTGCTGAGGAGCCACCGAGCTCGTCTACCCTGTGCTGGTGTGTGTGTGTGTGTGTGTGAGTGTGTGCGTACGTGTGTGGAAATTTAGTAGCAAAGACTTTGAGTTCGGCAAAACAGCGCCTAGCACACGATGATCACGGTAGGTGGCGACTCGTACTGCAGGTAGGCGTAGGTGGTGTTTGCTTCCGGGGCTAATTAAAACTCCCTAAAAAGTGGTCCCCAGCAACGATCTATCCGCAAGGCTTTGGCCGGTACAGGTGCTAATCCAGCTTGAAATATGTGTCCAAGGCAAAGCGAACGCTGAGAAACTCACGTACCGTGTGGGCGAAATTCTGGGTACGCTTGGCCGGTACATGATGACTATCTGGATCTAGAAAGGCGTCCCAGTTTTATGGAGCGGACAATTTTAACCCAAACTAAACGCCGGCTCCTTACCAGGGGAAAAATAAACAATTTGTTTGTTTGTTTGTTTTTTCGTTTTGCTCGGTTGTATGTGAAAAGTGAAACCTCCTCGAGCATAAATAAAGTCGAAAAATATTTGCTGCCTCCAATAATGGGTTGGCAAAAGTGCTCCCACGAACAAAACACCGAACGAGCTTTAAAAGCTATCCCTTGCATGCCCTCTTACCCCCCTTTAATCGGCAGTATTTTTGCAAAACATCCTTTTCAAGGACAAGTACCGAACGATCATGGCCTACTAAACGGTTTGCTCCCATGCTTAATATTCCCCACCAGAGCCATTACCGGGTTTTGCAGTAATATCTAATTAAAGAGCGACAGCGCCAAAAAGGCCGGTTGGCCGATAAAAATGGCCAGCTAAAGGGAAACAAACTAAAAGTTTTCCTCCCGCCCGGTCTAGGAGAGGGTGGAGAGTGAATTCCCTGGACCAGAAAACCCCGGAAGCTGCTGTACCACTACCATCTTCCATCCGAATAACAGCAACAGCAACAATATCCTTTAAATAACGAGCTCTAATGTTTCTGTTTCAATTTGCTAATGGGCCCGCAGAAAATTCGCCTTTTCCATTAGTTGGTTTTCCGACGGCGGCGCAAACAGTGGCGCAAATCGTAATTTTAGGACCTTGTTTTGGTGCGCTCATGGTGATGCTTTAAATTGTGCTCAAGGGCGAGACCCTCGTTGGGAATGAAATTCTTTAATAAATGTTTGCCCATTTACTCGCCCTCGCTTTCAGCCGGCACCTCTTGACTGGAGTTGCCATGACTAAACTGTTGTTGTGACTTTGTGCTGGGCGCTTTGAAGCCATACTATTTGCGCGCTTGGCTGTCTGGCGGAAGCTTGAGTTTTGTTATTTGAAAGACAGCAAGAAAGAGAGAGAATAAAAGAGGCGCAGAGCTGCGAAACAATTGTTTGGCTTACGTTTGCTACACCAGAGTGCATATCATGGTTCGTTTCTTCCTGGCAGCCTTGGCTTGGCGCTTAAAACTATCAACAACAGTCTGCCGTGATAAATATGCAACTGTTTTTCCTTCTTTTTTTTGGCGAAAACTTTGCTTTCAAGATGAAAAACATGTGTGTTTTTTCTCTCCTAGCTATACATTTGATGTTGCTCGGACCGAACCGTTCTTGAAAGGGCTGTTTTTCTGTTTCTTAAGCACGAACATGCAACACTCGATAAGGTGTGAAAGCTGCATGATTTTCTATTACGGTTCCCTGTTCTTTACCGAAGAGTCATCTGGGAAAAGATTATTTGCCGCTTAGTTCTTGGCCCTGCTGACTGACTGACTGCTTTCCCCTTCGGAAGCTTTCTTGACGGTTTGCTTTAAACGATTTATTTGCTTGTTGTGTTGGAGTTTGTATTCATAGGGTTACTGTTTTTTTAAGCGGTTTGTTTGTTAGTATGTTAGGAGAAATTGTGAGTTTGGTTGCAGTTTACGTTAGTGATCTTTTATTTTTATAATACGACTGTAATGGACAAGATTGTCAGTAAGATTTTGTAACATTGTTTATACATACATCTTTACTATAGGTATCATTAAGATTATCTTGATTGATAATCTGATACATTTTAAAAACATACATCTATATCATTTACCATTACAAAAAATACTTATTTATTAACATGTAGACAAGAAATTAATGATTGCATGTTCAAAATGCATTAAATAAAACGCCTTTAAACACAGCTCAAAAAACTCAAACTCAAAAAAACACACACAGAAATGGGTGCAAACCTACCGATGTACCCAATACCTTACTTATTCTGCACCAATCGTACAGCAGTTGCTTGTTTATCGCTCTTGTTATTTAAGGTGAACGGTTTTCTTACCTCCCATGGGGCTATCTCGACAAAAAATATGTTTCAAGACAAAAACAAGCAAAACAAAAACCTGCCCCGGTTAAGATACTGCCAACCGGCATGAATGGTCGGGAGCAAAAATAATAGTCCAAAATTACTCTCGCAGGACTTGGAGCACGTGGAGAAAATATATCGGAACGTAAAACAGAAGGTTAGTTTCTGTTCGGGTTTACCGCGCGAGTGTTTTCCCCGTTGCCTCCCACCCGGGCCGAAACCGTCACAAGCGCTCACAGGGAGGAAACTTCCCCCAAATCCGGAACTCACAATCTCACCGAAGCCGAAGGATTAGCTAGCCTTGCCGGAAGCGCCGGAGGAGCGGTAAAAGGCGCCGAGCATATATCGAACTTTTTTATCGTTTCACTCGCCTGACCTCTTCTCGCCTTCAATAGCAAGAAAATCCAGCACAAATGTCCCGAGTGCCGGACTGTCGATTCCCCCGGGCGCGTATAAAGTGAGTGCAAAAGTTTATCCATTTCTTATTCGGAATTTTAACCCCCCGTTTTGGGTGGGGTTGGGGTTGCAGTGTGTGTTTCTTTTTTAAAGGTCTTTTTTTGTGACGTCCAACCGAGCGGTTTTGGTGGTTCCAAGTGTGGTTCCTTTTCCCCACATTGAACCGACGAAGGAACTGTTGGGAATGCGGTCTGGACGCTTTTTACTGGGTCACCGTGATCTAGGTCCGAAGTGGACTCGACCATTTCCCGGATCATCAGCACAGGTGTTGGTAGGTATAAAAAATGGGATGAAGAAAACGAAAAAATAGCTGGACGGATACCGAAAGTGGACCGGAATGCAGGAATTTAGATGGAAATCAATTGGGAATTTTACGAGTGAATGGTCTGTGTGCGCGCGGAGGGGATACAACTCTACATTTACTTGTGTATGGCAAGCGAGTGTGTGTGTGTGTGTGTGAGAGAGAGAGAGAGAGAGAGAGAAAGAGATCGTGGGACTTGGTACAGCTGCAAGTGGTAGCAGGATGGGCAAAAACCGCAACATCCCCTCGGGTTTGGCAAAATGCACCAGCGCTACTGGCTCCATTTCGCTGGCTGCCGCATTGGTGTGAATCGATTGTGTGGCGGAAAGGTGTGTGGCTTCACTGCTCAGGGAAACTTGTTGCTTTCATCTTTGCAGCAGCCAGCTCCAGCACCGCCACCGCCGGGTATGTAAAGGGCCAGAGGATGGGAAGAAGTTTATTCGACTATTAAAGTGATTCAGTCGGTTGTAAAACCGGGGGGTTGTCAGATATTTCGAGCTCGGACAGCTATCCGCAGCTGTAGCTGGCAGCTGGGTGGACAGCCCGGTTTTGCACGACCCGGAATTGCGCAAATCAACAGCATGGTTGGATGTTAGGTTTTGTGGTATTGGCTACACTGCACTGCACGAGCGAGTTAATCAATTCACCGAGCAAATGGGGCGTGGTGCTAGTAAAAAAAGATACACACACGCGCTAAGCAATAGTAAAACCATGAGCCGGGTTGAATTAAAAAGTAACCCTTCAAATACTGGCGCAATTGATGCCGATTTCAATGGTATGCATTTCCGATGAGATTAGAAGCTTGTTGAGTTTCATAGTGTGCTTTTGATTACGCTTATCAGCGCTTGCTTTTGTGGTACGATCAAAGCATTTGTTTTGATAATTTTGCCCTTTGTTTCAATGCGATTGGTGTTTGAATACGGTGCAAGTGAATTTTAATTGTGTTTCATTCCGGCGAACCAACTTTACAGTGAGTTCCGGCGAACAGAGATAACGAGAATGCAGCCGTGGCGTTAATTATGCATTTCTGTGAATAAGCTACATTTGAGTGGACCTGATCACCTCGTGCACCGTATTCAATGTGTACAAATCCTGGAAGCAGTATTACCAACGGTGGATTCCACATCGACCGGCTTGTGAAATTTAAACAACTATTTACATTGCGGCCTACAGTGACATTCTCGAACCGTTTAATACATTTCAATATCATCGCAACAAGCGTCTAGCTCGGAGCAACATTCAACCATCATCGAATACATTGCTACCTTGTAACACTTTGAGCGGCGTAGTATTTGTAGGCACGATATCAAGTGTGTAATCGGCGTACGTAACGCAACACCGCTCACCGTTTTATCGTACCCACTGACACACTGGTAGCCGGCGGCAGAGAAGACAATGTAAATATCATGCACCGGTGCGACTGGTTCCGCGTCGTGCGGAGAAGTAACTGTACCGACTTTTCCTAGGAAACAGGCACTCCAGCATACATCACACAGCAACGCACCAAGCTCGACCGTACTCAAGTGCTGCGGCGCTCTGTCATCAAAGCGCCGTCGCCGTAAGTGCCGTACCGTTTCCTTCGAAGCACACGCGGTGCCGTTGGAGTTCAATCTGTTCGACCTTTTTGGTCCGTTCGTTCGAAAACAATACCAATATACCCTGGCCTAAGTCAACACGGTACGGTGTGTGTGTGTGTGTGTGTGTTGCCTGACGGCTATCGAAAAGGAAAATCGTCATCGCCAGTCAGTGCGCTGCGAAACCGGGCGCCCGGCACTTGCCTCCCAAATGGTGCAGGCCTATTGATTCCTTTGACTTGTTAAATGCCCTTTCCCAAAGCACTGCTGATTTGCTGCTCGGCAAAACGGGGATGGTGGGTAGCCCGGGTGGGCCGGGCGCTGGGAACAAGAAATAAGAAACCGAATGTTGACCAAATGTAACCGGCTTAACGCTTGGCAAAGCGACCTCAAAGGCAGGCCAGACAGCGCAGCCGATGGGAGGATTACTTACGCCTCGGTCGGTCGGCATCGAACGCGCCAAAGGTGCGGCAGTTTTTCCAGCTCGTTGGTCGGTTCGTTCGAGCGGCAAGTGCGTGCCGCAACCGTCCTCTGTTCCCTTGGGGCACCGTTTCGGGGAAAGCACGAGCGCTATCGCCGCGTGGAGTGCTGGGCGTCCCAAGAGGTATGGTACGGCGTTGGCCCGAAGCATCGGTTGCAGGTGGACCGAGGGATAAAAGTTCGATCGAATTTCCATATTGCGTTCGAATCGAACCCTTCAAAAGCTACTCCTTTGCCCCGGAGTCGGGGTTTCGGGGAAATCGCTCCTCACACACACACACACACATCCGCTTCACGAGCGTCTTCAAATTGTTTTCCTTTTTTTTTCGCTCCCCGTTGTTTCGTTACACTTTCGAGCAGAAGACCGGCGCCGGAAAGAAAAGATCGAGGAGCGTGCGGGACCAGAGCGTTTTCTCTGGCCTGTTTTCTCCCTCCCACCTCCCGTCGAAAGAACTTTTCGGTCCGGGAACGGGGTACAGGGACTTGCCGTAATCGTCAATGGGATGCAAAAGGAAAAAGTAAATCCCAAGAGATTTGCGGGTAACAAATTTTGCAGCTTCATTAGCATGATTGTACAGGGGGTGATGGCTGGCTAGGTGGGATCGCAAACGGTGCTGTGCGAATGGTGAGAAAAAAAAAAGTTCGTTCGAAAGTGATGGAACCAAATGGGACAAACGAGTGTTTTATTTTATTTCCCCATTTCGTTTCAATGTGCTTGTGTGGTTAGCGTGCCCATTTTGCAAATTGTGTTCCATGTTTCTCACATTCTCATTACTGTTCACATCTGTTTATCGTGGGAAATGCTAATTTAATGGAGTGCTGTTGAAGAGTTTCATGTTCGTACATGATCCAGCATTCATTCACCTCAATCAAATCAAATTTATTATTTTACACAATTTTTTATGATTGGTAGAAGTATCATCATGTGCCATTATGCATTTTATTTAATTTGTTTAATTTAAGGAATTGGATGGATTTGGTAAGCTTTGTTTAAAACTTGTTTTTATTCAGAAGGAATGGCGTCGGCCGTATTTATGTCTAAAACATTAAGCCTTTAACAAAAGCCTTCATCATGTTGTTAAAATTATTTACATCATTAAAATTCAAATAATATCAAAGGAATGATAGTATTGTTTGCTTTTCTATCAAACACAACATGGTATGTCCTTGAGATATAAAATAGTTGCGAACATACGCTTGCGTCACACAACCCAGCACATCAGCAGAAGAGATCGGACATGAGTGGGTTGCTTGCCGTGCAATTAACGTCTGTTACAAAACTCATTTCCTCTGCAATGTTCAGTGCCGGTACTGCAAATCAACTTCAAATCAAGTGCCAATGGCTGCAGAGAAAATTTCAAATCAAACCGAACATAAAAAGGAAACACTCGATCGTCTGAAACTTGACTCAGCCCCGAATGCCACCCACGTCCAGTGCTTGCCCGGCTGAAGCTGATACACGACCGTACCCGGAGATTGATGTCCAGTCGGCTTCATAAATAATCAATGAAACCGAATGCCAAAGGTTTCGATGTCGGGTGTCTTGTTTCGATTCTCTCCATTTTGGGGGAATAAGAATGAGGCCCATTTCCCCGGAGCCCCTTTCCGCACCGGTTCGCTTCAAAGTGGCTTGGGTGGTTGTCTTAAAAACTGATTCCATCCGGAAGATATCACACTTGCTCCCGGGCCCGGCAATACCGAACAATAGAGGAGCAACCTTTCCACCACGCAAACCGAGACATCGTTCAGGATGCGTGAAGGCATCCATGCGAAAGCTCGGATCCATTTCCTTGGCATTGGGTGTGGAAAAAGGGATTCGTTTTCCCAACTTGGTCGTCGTCCAGGTCTGGTGAGCTGAGCATTCATTCATATTGAAACAAATTGATTGTCCGTCGAAGGACCGGACAGGGGAAAAAGGGATCGAAATCAATCAATCCTTCCCTGGTAGTTGGAACGGTAGCACCTTGCCCAGGCAATGAGCCTGGGGATTGATTACATATTGTTTCACCGGCAGCTCGAACAGCTCGGAGAGGGCAGGTGCGGACGATAGTGGCGAGATGACGAGCTGGCAGCGGGGAGCTTTTAAGGGAACTTTCTTTGATTTAGTTTGTGGGTACCGAATCAAGTCAGTCGTCGACCGACAAACCCCCTTCTGGGGTTTCCATCACGATTGAAGTACAGGTGATGGATCTTGGCACTCTGGCACTGGCGCTGGGTCCCTTCACACCGAGGGTTGGGTCAGTTTTTGAGATGAATATTGAAATTTACTCACCAAAACCCTTTCGCACCCGTGAGAAGCAATCGAAGGGAATTCTGCTGCGAGGACGCCCCTCGTACCAAACCTGCTTGCGAATTGTCCAATCGGGCATGGAAGGACGTAGTTAAGATTCCGTTCGTTGTCTGTTCGGTTTCGGTCGGTCAGTTGTGATTTGATTGCAACCAATTCGATTAAACGTGCCCGGTGTTTGTGTCTGTGTCTGTTTGTGCTCATCTCCTTGGTGAAGGTGATGAATTCCGTCGGTCCTGTTTCGAAGCTCCAAAGGCTCCAAAGGATACCGCAATACCTTTCGGTGCTGATTTGGATCGGGTTTTGCGGATCGTAAATTGTCGTGAATTCAATTAAGCGGGACATGTTGCTGAATTTCATTGCGGCAGGTTGTTTGATTGATGAGCCGAGGTCGTGTCTGTGATACGTTTTTTCCATTCGAATGGAAATTAAAACGACCTGATGAACAGTGACAGTATCGAACAAGGGAGAAAATGTAATTTAAAATGGCACTCCCTGCTGCCCACCCATTGTTCATAGCAAGGATGAATTAACTCGATCATGCTTATGCGATTGTGGGAAAGCGCAAACTGTTGATTGTACTATGCTAAAGGATCGATTAAAACTTTCTCCGGCTTTTGTGGCAGTGAGTGGAGGTGAGAAATTGCCCTCAAACTCTCACAATAATGCATTGAACTTTGGGTTGGCGAAAGAGCAAAAAAGGCAGCCTTGAAACTAAAGGAGAGCATAGTTTCTTGCGGTTCACTAGGAAGTTGAAACCGCAATATGCAATGGGACATTAAGAAACCAAAAAAAATAAAACTCATTTTTATCCAGTTAATAGCTGGTAAAGGTAAGCGCAACCCGACTTTGCTGCAAGAAGGATTACGTATACCAACGCATTTGGAGTACGTAGGAGGCACCGTTTGCTTATCTTGCACTTTTACCTAACGCTGACAATTTCCAGTTTCCCGCAAACCGTCCAATGGCCTTTCAGGCCTTTCTTACAAGTTTCTACAAGTTCCTTTTTTTCTATTTAAAATTGACCCTTTCCGTTTTTGTTTTCCGTCTAGGTAATGCTCATTGTTGCCGGCTGACGATGTGAAAGTCACATGGAACCACATTAAAACTTATCCTCGATAACTCATACCAAGAAAGGAGCTGCAGCACGGAAGTTGCTCTATCGCCAGTCAGGCTCATCAGGCTACTGGCGAGCGATGGTGGAAAGGGCAAAAAAGGCTTTCACCTTTAAAAAAGACGACAGCAATAAAAAAGTAACCCCTTGGACATGAAGTTCCTTTTGACGAAAAGGAAAAGATTATTATTCTTTCATTGGGTAGCTGAGAGAAAATGAGTATTATGCAATGAGAGAAAAAAAAATAGCATAGAAGAAACATTGGAAGGTTTCCGTAAACGGCTGAGGGAGGCAAACAAATGGTCGAAAAAAAAAGAACACTATACGTAAGAAGCAAGTGCAAGGCTCAGTTTTAAAAAAAGTTTCTTTGGCAAGAGTTGGAGCGAGAGAAAAAGCTAAAGAGCAGAAATTAAAAGTGAAAGATGGACACCTGCTTCTCTAACAGGTGACAAAGTAACAGGTTCACAAAAGGTGGTTAGTTGGGAAAGTATCCGTTCTTTTGGCGTGCATCGTGATAGTTTGTTCAAACGCTGTTTCATTGCACTGTGGATTAATTAAAAGTCAAAGCAAGTGTTGCTGCAAAACACAACGCCACAAGCTAGGTTGCTGAAGCTGTTTGTGCTATTTTTGATCAAATAACTTTGGGCAATAGTAGCAAGATACGACAGTTAAAGTAAAATAACTTTTGTGAAATGCATAAATTAAGCAAATAAGAATACCGTACATTGCACCGTTCCGCAGAGACACTACTTTCCTAACCTCTGTCCGCTGTGCCGTTTATGCAACGATGAAGCCACTCTACGGCGAAACAATGGCTGCTGCACCACGGCACACTGTCACCTCGCAGACAGCAACATGACGGTGAAGGGTGAAAAATTAATTAAAAAATTAAATTACTTCCATTATTTCCGTACCGTCCGTCCCGAAAGCCCGCCCCATGGCAGGCGGGATGCAGGATGCTGCGCGATGAGTGGCCAGCTGCGAATGCGACAATGCAAAGCATGGGTGCCGCGGGCTAATGCTGACAATGCATGCCCGTGCTATCTCGAAACAACGGACAGCCCGGAGTCATTCGCACGGTGAACGTGTCGGAGGATGCACGCTGCTGCGACACCGAAAGCAGAAACGAAAGAAGAAGAAGAAGCCTCGAAGCAAGGTGCGATAGACGTGATGCAGAACAAAGGACACCAACCATTTTGCCAAGCCCGCGGGGCAGAGGGTACAGGCACAAGACGGTGTCCGGGGTGTGCGTTGGCCGGAAGGGAAAACTTCATTACACAAACTTGCTCTGTCGATTATGATGCTTATTTATTTGGCTCGCAAGGGCACAGTTTGGGTGGGACAGGGTTCAGTGTGCGAAAAAAGTAAAAGAAAAATAAGGGTAACAGCCCAAGTACGAGGCCCGACTGCAGGGGTTGGATTTTCTCCCTTTACTTAGGCACCACTATGGGCAGCATCCAGTCCTGTCGGAGTACCTTGCTGCTGGCAGGTGAGCGTCTAAATTGAAAATAATAAAGATGAACGGAATTTAATTATAATATAAATTGAGGTATTATTATCCCTTAATCATTAGCCCCCGAGGAACGGCCCCGGCTGTGATGATGCTGTACAAGCGAACGTTGACAAGTTGCTTTCAAATGGCAACCTTAACTCGAAGAAGGAAAAAAAAACACTAGGCGCCTCCTTTAAGGGAAGAGTTTAGAGACAGGCGCGGCGGCAGGCTGCCAGCACGCGTGCAAACGGAGATGATAATAAAAATAATAAAGAGTCATAAATTATGGTTTTTATGCGCCAAACCGAGGAGGGGTGGGACCCAACGAGCGGGCAAGGTCGCGGCATCATCCAACGATGTGCTTAGGCTTATGACGCACCGTGACGGCTGAGATTTAATGCCGATGTAATGCCGCTATCGTAAAGCCGAAACTCCACTCTACGGAGCTGGAGGGTGGATTAAGGGCTACGAAGGGTAATCTGTCGAACGGGACCGTATGGAAGAAATCCCATAAAAATAAGCCAAGGAAAGGAGAGAGAAATAAAATAAAAAAGGGACAGAAAGATGGTGAAATAGCACGAGACTGACAACATTTTGGGCCTTGAAGCTCCCCCGTTTCCGTTTCGCATTGAGCAACTGAAACCGTTTGAGTAATGCTGGCTGGTGGCTTGATTGGTGTGTTCGTGCGAGCAACTTATGATGGTGGTTATGATCCGCAAAAGAGGGCACACATAAATTAAGACGCAACAGTGCGCGTGGCGAACGTGCGATGCGAACGGTGCGCGATACTGCCACACGAGCCGAGCCATGAAATTAAGCCATTTCGCTGCGGATGTGCCGTGTGATCGTACCGGCAAGAAGTGTTTGTAATTAAAACTGCTATCCCAATCAGTGCGGTTATTTTCATTACAAGCTGAGTTGAGTTTATGAGTGCAAGAGCAATTGGAGAGCCCCTTGGCTCCTGCCCTATTGGCACCAATTGGCTGTGTGGGATATATATCAAACCGGGAGGAGTATGAAGGCAAAAGTATGAAACATTCGTTTTTCAAACGGATTTTTCATTTTTAATATAACAAACAGCCTAAAAGTATGCAAATTTCCTTTGCAGACATTATTGAGTACTTTTTTGTTGCAAATTATTGCACAGAAAGGTAATCAAAACCCGTAGCCAGCTATACCTTCCCTAAACCGACTATAATTTATAGTGCTAATGATAGCACTAACTCGTCCTTTGGCAATAAAATCCCCATTCAAAGAATGTATGAACTGCTATCCACAACTCAACCTTTACAATTCGTCGAATCAAAGCAAAATTGAAGCCCTCATGGGTATAAGCCTTCACGTTCTGGTTACTTGTTCTTTTTCCGACCCAACTACCCGGTGCCGATTCGCACTAACGAGCATAAATCCACAGTCGCCGTGCAGTGTAGTCGTCCTACCGAGCGCTAGTCGTACCTGTAAATAGAGGGAAAAGAGAAACTGCTGTCAGTTTTGCGAAATGATCGTAGCATGCACCTTTCCCTGTTCCTGGCGTCCTGCGCTCTTCCAGCCGTCCCTTGGTGGATGGAAATCATAATCAATCTTCACTCGGTCCACCCTGCAAACCACCTTTGAGCGCAACCCATCGTGGACAATGTGGCATTAAAAATTTAGCAACCGAAAATTTGTTCCACCATTTGAGCGCGACACGAATGGCTGGTGGGAGGAGCTGGTGACCGACGGCCAATTGGCCGGCAGCGTCAGTGAAATCCCAGCGCCAATCAATCTGAACTAAGCTGAACGTCCGAAAGGAAGCTAGAAAAAAAAAGCGAGAAGCTCTACCCGTGAAAGGGTGGCACAAAAAGGGATGCCACCGCAGCGAAAGGACATAAGCCGCTAAAACCATGCCCAGAGCCCGGTTGCAGGCTACACCAGCCAACATGCCGGAGGTGGTCCATCCTTTCCGGTTCGCTTCGGCGGAATGTGGAACGCGTTACAACGTGCGCGCGCGCGCGTAAAGCCCCTTGTGTTCCGGAGCGTTTCATCTGCCCCGCTGGCATTGAAGAAGCTTTGCTGACCAACTGGGGAGCGAACAGTGAAAGACGCAGGGCAGCGAGCAGGATACCGCGGGAAGCGAAAATGAAAGGTGAAACATGACGCCGCACGATGTTCATCATCCGCTGCGGTGGACGAAAAAACCGCATTCTTTTAGTACGGCTACGGGTATTAATATTTCATCTCCATTATCAGCTACCGCTCGGTGTCGGCGCTGTAAACGGGTATCCATTTTCTTGTACCTTTCATCAGTTGCGGCCCCGGTTTCGTCTCGCAAACAGGGCGGGCACATCGTGCACCGTACTTGGGAGAAATGGTTATATTTTTTCCCTGCCATCTAACAACTGTGCGGATAAAAAAAGGGGCCCACCGTCCCATATCCGTCAGTGTCCGGTTCGATGAAGTCCGAAACGTGGTGGCGCTTCTTGTATTGCGTTCTTGTTTTTTTTTTTTGTTGTGCTCACTTTTTCCCATAATCTTCTCGGGAACGGGTGGTCGGCAGAGGGATGAGATTTCACTGCCTGCCTGGAATGGCTTAAAAATGAAGCGGGAAGACCGACAGCTTTGCTGTAACCGTTGGGTGGATCTCGTGGTGGTCGCATTGCACTTTAGGTTCACGTTGCTGGTGTTTGAGGCCAAAACCTCGTTCAATGTGGAGTGCAAGTGTTGGATGGTATCGTTCAAAAAACCCGGGAAGTGGTCAGGAAATAAGTCCCCGTTGTACGTTTGTACACCAAAAGCGAGCAAAGGAAAGATGCGAAATTTAGATTGATTTTGCTCTCAATTTTCAACCAGCCGCTGTGCCTCACAGGACCCAGTTCCCAGTGTGCAGCGTGGAGCAACAACAACACCCATCGGCAGAGCAATTCGGCAGGGCTACAAATCAGACGGAGCTGAGGAGGTGGGTACTTCACACAACGAAGTACAAATATCAGCCAAAAAAAAACCAGGCAACCAAGAAAAAAATCGAAAATAACAAAAAAAAACTCCCGAAAAAGGATAACTTCCTCCATCGTGGCCCAGATAGTGGCTGAAGTCGGTTGAGGCAAAACAAAACACAAAAATCTGCTTTTATTTTTGGGCCCACTCGCGTTGGAAAGGGAATGAAATGATTTATAAACAAAAGGATTTCCACCAGCGATGGCGATGGTGGGGCGGTGGTCGCAACGTCACGACGAAGCGGCATTCTATCTGGCCTTGGATCTCGGTCTCGTCGGATTTGATGTTTCAAAACGCGATGGGTTGTGTCCTTGGAGGGAGGATGAAACGGAAGGCAAGCCAGAAGGAAGGAAA
The DNA here is from genome assembly GCA_000349065.1 of Anopheles quadriannulatus. NCBI lineage: Eukaryota > Metazoa > Arthropoda > Insecta > Diptera > Culicidae > Anopheles > Anopheles quadriannulatus. The sequence continues at coordinate 405,384 of KB667500.1, read as the reverse complement.
GAGAGCATTTTTCCAAACGGATTAAGGTAATGGAAGGCAAGAGAAAACACTCTCCCAGCAGGCGGCAGAAGCCTCGCTTGAGTAAGGTCTGGGTAGATCGCCCAGCCCCGGGGCGATGGCCTATTTCGCGCGTTCGATCGGAAAAGCTGCCCGGAAGGGATACGGAATAGCGTCATTGATTCGTTAACTTTACTGCTGATGGTGGTGGTGCTGGCGCTGGTGGGCATGCGAGGTGGGCGAGATTAAGCGGCAAAGATAACAAGCAGAAAGGAAATGAGTTCTCGGCACCGCTCGGGTTTGCTGCGGGATGAGCTTCCTGTTCCGGCGCGTTGGAGTGTGGGCAACAAACGCCGAAGCGAACAGCGAACGACCGAGCCCAAGGTAATTGATTTTATCTGTGAAAGGTATCGGGAATTTAAAAACTTTATTTCAATAATCCTTTTTTGGTAGTTTGGTAGTGTTTTTTTTCTCCATTTGCTGGAAACACTCTATCAAATTTCAGTATTGGAACAAATTCAGTTGCTGTTAGGCAGAGCATGAAATAAGTTGGTTGTTTGTTGTAATTCGAATTAGTCTGTTTAGGCTAGTACAATATTTATTTTCCAAATATGAATGAACCAAGGTTTAAAGAATGAATATTATTAAGAATGAATAAAAATATTTATTATAAATATTCTTTTCACCAATTCATATTAGGTCACCCTCTTGCAGAAAATACTTGTTCCGCCTTTACACAAAAAAAGGCAAAGGGTAAATCGTTTCGTTTTGCTCAAAGGAAGGTTTTCCTTGAAATATCAAATGAATGCACAAGATTTCTTATACATGTTTTGTTGGCATAAAGCGTGTTGCTGAAAGCTTGCCTTTTTCGCCAAAAAGATGAGAAAAAATGTTGCAGCATGAAATAACTTTAAAGCATTGCTTTCCCTCCGTGCTCAAATCTGCGTCCCCAAATTGTGTTGCCTAGAATTATCGCTGTGGAAAGCGGCCCAGATAAGCGGGAAACCATGCTTTCGATGTCAAAATCAGAACCGTTAACGTTCCGATTAAGAGCGTCTTTAAACGGCACGTTGAGCAAAGGGAAGCAAAACACGAGCGGCGCAGCAGGGGCGGACCTGCACGGACCGGAAGATAAAATTTGCTGACAAAGAATATGATTAAATATTTGTGCGGCGGGTAATATTTTCATTCCACAAAGGGAAGTCTTCCTCAACAGTCCGCAAAGGCACTCCGCGCCACAGTTTTGCTTCAGTCAGCTTACAACCTCCACGGCTAGAAGGCCGATGCCAAGGCGACGATAGTACGGTCGGTGGATCCTGCCAAGGCATGGCTCGGGCTCGAAATGTTATACGTGGGAGGAAATTATCTAATTCCTCTTGCTGTTATTTTTTTTCCTTCCCTCTTCTCACTGTTGGTACGTAAAATTTGCCCGTTTTGTCTTGCTCCTTCGTTCTATTCAAGCCCCTGACCGAAGCAGTTGCCGCTGCTCGGGCACCGTTTGAGATAGCAATCGCGGTTCGTTCGCTATCTATCGGAGTGAAGCACGCAGGATCTCGCGTGCCACGGGACCTCGGTCGAGCAGGAAAGAGTAGGACGAAGACGGCACAATTCAAGCAAAACTTCCTTGATTCAAAATTTATCTTCAATTTCCTTTACCATCCATGTCGTGACGTTTCCGGGCCGCCTCTTGAGACGGTTTCCACGTCCCGCCGAAGAGAGCTTCTTTTTGGGGGAACATGTTACTCTCGCTCTCTCGCTCTATCCATCTTTCACTTCCCTACATTTGTGTGAAGCGTGCAATTTGCTTTAAATACAGCGCGGGTGAAGGTGGTTGATTTGGAAATGAAATTATTTCCGTTCGAGAAAAGAAAACGACACGGAAATGTGAAAAGTGCACTCCATCCGCATTTTCCATCGAGTTGAAATTTAAAGAACGGGTTTGAGAACACATTTTAAAAGCTTTAATGCACTTGTTTACAGGATCTACTTTTACAAAAGTGTACAGACAAAATGAAGGGTAACAACGGGTTTTACATTTGTCATAAATTTAAAATATGTTAAAGCATCGCTTCATGCACCCGTTGAACGAGCATCCTTAACAGTCGTTTCTGTGTTGAACGATGCCGAGCGAAGCCAGAGCCAGAGCGATGGTTTCACAACGACACTTTTTGCGGTCACCCGATACGAAGCCGGTGCGTTTTAAAAACTCCCTTCCACTGTGCACAACACCAGCACAATACAGATGAGGCAAGCCAGACCGTTTCAGCACAATGCGCCATGACAGAGTGCCTCTCGTAGCAATGGAGAAGAATAATCGTTCCATTTCTTTTGCAGACGCCTTGACTGGTTGCTCGTTTGTAAGTGTGTGTGTGCGTGTGTGTGTGTGTGTATGTGTGTGCAAAATGGTTAACGGCACCAACAATCGCTGCAATTCTACTGTTTGGCTTTGTCCTTATTTCTTGTTTGCCCGCAGCTCTTAGCAGGCGCCTCCTTGTACACAACAGCAAGCCACAAACCCATGGGCGCGCGCCGTTCGGGTCGAGAGTTTCTGCGGTTGCTCATGGCGGAGTCAGGCCTGGTCAGGTTGGCCGCATTGTGCTGCTGATTGTGCTGATCCACTGCCGCCCCACTTCACCCGGTTCACCCGGTTGGAGAGTCAAAGCGGTGAAAAATATGAAGCATGCTGCGCCACACTCACACACAGACACACACACACACCCTATCTCGCAGCACGTCCACAACAGATAGCGACCCCGAACGGTGGCGAGAAGAAAAATGTCCCCCAAAGCAAACAAACGGACAAACGGCCGAAAAAACACGACAAAGGGTGAGCAGAACAGAAAGCGCTGACAAAACCGCAAGTCACTCGCAGGGAGTAAAGGGAAAATGGCCCTACCGGCTGTGGCGTAGGTAGTGCATTTAAAGCACATGAATGAATTGAGCCAGGTTTGCGTAACTGGTGATGATGTACGTTGGCTTGAAACGGAAATGATTGAAATGAAAAGATTGCTTGAACTTTCTACGAAATAAGTATTATAGTTTTCGCTATAAACGTTTTGCGGGATCGAAACTTCATAAAATGTTTCTGCCATTCCTGGAACAATTGCTAATGCCAGCTTATGCGATTGTTGTTTGCCTTGAAGATGCTTCTGATGAATCGTATTTTTGTGAGTTACAAAACCTCTTTATTTTCTCCTTATTTTGATATTATTATTATTATTATTATTATTATTATTTATTCCGAAAGTTATCCAGCTGGCATAAGCTTACATAACATACTTATTTCTATAGTTAATGCTAAAGAACAGTGCTAACAAAAACGCATCAAAAAACATAACAAGTTTAACTGTCAATCAACCAAATAAAAATAAAAAACAACATAAACTGTGGAAGCGTCAT
>KB667500.1:319380-401939 GCA_000349065.1 Anopheles quadriannulatus | reverse complement strand
TAAAGGATCGTTAGATCCAAAATTAGTCGATCTGAATTCTGTGTTAAATAATGTCCTGGTTCTTAACATTCTACTGGGGGCCTGAAAGTTCAATTTACTCAGAATTGACGGGGCGTCTAAAGATCCGCTAACAAGTTTGTGTATAAATAAGCACTGTGCCGTCTTTATTAAAGAATAATGAATATGTTTTCTGTAGCTCAATGATACTTTTACAGGCAAACATTTATGTACTCCATGGAACAAATGAATGGCACAGAGGCATTACACTAGTTACTCTGGACGCGCCTAGAGAGGAGCGATTGTGAAGAAAGTTTTATTTCTCATTTATCATTTTCATTCCTCCGGCAATGTCGCACAAGTGCCTTGCATCTTGTTGCACTACACTTCATCCAGCTTAGCAAGGCAAAACACAATCACCTACAGACTCCATCACACACCCAATCGGCAATGCAACTGGAGCCCGGTGCAAAGGCAAAGATTAATGCATTTTTAAAGCATGTCCATCAACCCGGTACGACACAACCGATTGCAACCAACTGTGTCTGGTGTGCTGTGATGCTCCCTCAACCACACATCTAACCTAAGCCACATACCCACACACACACACACGAACGGACATGCCGAAACTGCAGTTGCAATCATTCTTCTTCGTTTCCCAAATTTGATTTACAGTCAGCTTGATTGCGGCGAATGTTAACCGACGAGTTCCGGTGTTCCGCCCGGTCTCTCCCACACTTTAGTGCAGCGGAAGGGCACCGACCTTCCCCGATCCACCATTTCGCAAGTATGCAAGGAATCAAAATCAAAAGCAATCTACTATCCGGCATCCGGCTGCACCGCTCGCTGCACTGGCACTGCACAGTCTCCGGTGTTCGTTCGAGCGGGAATTAAAATACAAAAGACACTGACGAAGCGAACGACACCGTGGGGAGCAAAAACAAAACAAAAAAAAAAAGGTAACACAGTTTGCAAAACGCCCAGAAACAACAACAAAAACAAGCAACAAGGAAAGACGACTCCCTTGCCTCGGTGTGCATTTATTCGCTCGTATTTCAGGGCAAAGCGAAGCATGAAACGATTGCTGACTTCGTCCATCCTTAATCGTGCCTTCCGTGCTGAGACAAGAGCCGCAATGGAAAGGTGAATGCCGGGCGGGGAGGCAAATCCGGATTCCATTTTTCCGCCAGTTTTCCCCGGGGGCACGGGACGCGGGGCAAAGCGGTCGTGACCGCCGTGTTGAACGTCAAGCGAAATTGAAATGTACTTTATAGTTTGCTGTGAGGTTTTCGTCTGGCAAATCGCTCAGTTGACTGCCTCTGATGCACTTCCACACGCACACACACACACACAGCCACATAGACCGACTCACATGCACGCTGACAGAGACTTTGCTGCAGTCGTTTATTTATGCATCAGCAACATCATTTCCACCTAGTGACGTTTTGTCCTTACCGTCTAGGGCGCTTCCAGGGCGTGGGGCACCGTCATGCGATGCGAAGGTGTGCAGGCGGTGGTGTGGCGATGGTGGCATGCTGATTTCTTTTTTTTTTTCTTTTTCCTTTGCGTGCTGCTGGAACTACTTTGCTGCTTCGCTACCTACAGCGCGCAGGAAAGGCGATCCGCTAAAAGGGAGTGCAACCCGGCCCGCGGGTGCTCCAGCCAGGGCCGGCGTTTGAAGAGGAGCAAAACGATTTTCCACTCTCGTGCCCCATCAACCGAGGCGGGGCCACTGGAGTGTAGCTAAAGTGGCAATGGAGCGCTTATTGTTTTGTTTGCTTGCACACCCCAAAGCCCAGAGGGGGGCTTCCAAGTGTCAGGAAAAAGGGTGTAGTATAGCGCCCATCAATAGACGCTTTGGCAAACGGTTTGGCAGACGTTCGCTTGTTTTTAATGCTTCTAACCTGAGCCTAGCAAAAACGTCGTGAATGAACGCCTGCGGAAAGGTGGTCCTGTTTCGTGACGGCGATTTAAAAGCTGCTAACAATCCACCACGCGATGCCACGGGGGAAGCGTGAGTGGCCACATAGTTTGAATCGTTTTTTTTTTTAAGCCGTGGACGGTTTGATGCCTCCGTTACGCACATCATTGCAGGCTTGTTAGCGGATTTGAATGGCGCAAATTGGAATAAATGCCGGTAAAAGATAGGCTGGTGGGAAAGAGCCTTCACTTAACGATGAACAACACTCTGACAACACACGACCAAAGTGCACCAGCCTTATTCAACACAACGCTTACGCCACTTCATATGAAACATGACTTCTTCACGAAAGAGCGTGCTAGGGGTGCTCAAAGGGGTTCATTACACACTGCACCGCACTCATTATTCGGCACAGCGACAGCGTTGGAGACCGGAGCTGAAAAGGCTGCCATAAGGTAATTAGCTCGACAGTTTTGATTTACCGCCGCTGAAAATAGTTCTACATGACTTCATTGTGGTCAGGTGAGAGCGCTTAGCATCGTCACTGTAATCTCAACAGAAGAAAGATATACATTGCTCAGAGCAGTGAATCCCAGCAGTGGATGCTACTCATGTATTTGGGCCATTCATTTCAACTGAAAAAGGATGCCGGTTCCTTTCAGCTGTAATGAACTGCACGGTACATTTGAATTAATGAATGATGTTGGTCTATCCAAGCTGCCCATCATTCTCAAAAGCAAGGATCTATGGCATTGCCAAATTAGGCATTGCAACGCCTACAAGTATGCAGCATGCAACAAGACAAGCGATATAGTTTCAGAAAGGAAACTTGAGTTTACATTCACAAAGAATGTTTTTATTTTATGTTGAGCTAGAACTAACCCTTGACGATTCATACATACACCACATACACCATACACATGCTTATAGATACAGCAATATTTAACAGATAAACAAGCCCTCTCCTTTGCCATTACGGGTCATAATAAACCCCCTAACAGGTTCTTTGGACTGAATTGTTTGCCATTAATCGAATGCTTGCCGATCTTCTCAATAAAGTTGAGCCACATTGGGTGCTAGTCGGCTGTCCGAAACAGGTGTGATTGTTGACTCTAACCTGTGATTGTTGCGTTTGTCAATCGAATAAACGAATGATAACGCATTGTTGGAAGTTCAGTGATCGTTTCAGCTAAAGTATTTTTACCAAACCATTCAGTAATCTTGCAAGCCGACCAAAATGACAGCTCGATTACTGAAATAATAGTATAATTTTTCGGATATCGGGGCCTTTCAGTCTAAATTATTTCAGCCTCAAAGTTAGAGCTAGATTCGAGTACTTGCTCGAAAAAAAAGTAAAAATAAGGTCGTGTTTTTATATATCTCAAGGTGAATTAAAGAGATCATTTGGTGGAATCTAGAACCAAAGTTTATGTAGACCAGGTACTCTCATAGCCTGTGTTTTATAATCAAATTTGAACGTCACTTTTTGACAGGTCGGGTTAAAACTTTTGCTCAAACAGGCTTTTTCGTAACTAGACAAATACACAAATAGACAAATAGACAAATTAGGCCGGTCTAGTGGTACAGTCGTCAACTTGTACGACTTAATAACATGCCCGTCATAGTTTCAAGCCTTGAATAGACCGTGCCCCCATACGTAGGACTGACTATCCTACTATGGTAACAATAAGTCACTGAAAGCCAAGCTCACTTCACCAGTGGGGCAGGCAGGCCTTGACCGACAACGGTTGTTGTGCCAATGAAGAAGAAGAAGAAGACAAAAACACAAAACACTCTTTAAACCTTCGTCCACCTGTCCACCTGTATATTATAACCACTTTGATAGCTGCACGAAAATTTCTGTACAATGCAAACAGCTGACAGGCTAAAATTTCAGTCAACGATATTAAAAGGCAAAATGGCCAATTGTGCAGTAATTAATACGGATTCAAAAAGTGACGACAAAGTTCATTCAAATTAAGCGTTCTATTTAAATTAAGACAGAAAGTCGGTTCGTTCAGCTCAGTTTCATACATGTTTCATCTTGTTTTCCGTAACCAGTTTGATGTTTCGGTAAGCATGAATTGTAGCAAAGATTTTACACACCATCAGCACGGCGGCCAATTCTTTCAAAGCAAACCCGCAAGCCGAAATCTCTCCTGAAATTTCTTCAGGATGAATGCCAAGCCTTCAAAAACCAATATTATCTATCACTGAAGAGTTTTTAGTATAAAAATAAAATATTGACGTGAAATTAGCTACGTACTATATTACACGCTCTTTGCTTGGGATTGACCATTAACAAAATTTCAATATGTCAATACATAACAGCAACCCCTGTGTTATTCCTCTACTCATAACAGTTCCCCTCTACATTGAATTTCGCCGAATCCGTTACGGCCAAAATGACCCACTCCTACGAGCGTTAGCCACCTTCAATGACCACTCCGATCTCTTCGACTACCATATCCCACCCTCCCGTTTCCGCTCCCTCCTTCGCAACACTATCACCCTTCCCACTCCATAATTCGTTAACCCGTACATTCCTTCCTCTCCTTAGTTTTTAAGCAACATATTGTTAAGCCTTTGGCGGACAATTTAATTAAATAAATAAATAAATAAATAAAGTTCCTATTTAAAACAAACAAACAGAAATCCTTAACATAATAAAAGTGTTGCAAGTGAGACTGCCATCGTCATACCGGTGCCAAAACAATTCCACTGTGCAACAGAAACATTATTCTTGCAGCATATTGTTGGTGCAAAGTTTGACCGGGATCCAGTTGTGATTCCCGTACACTCGCATCAATTCACCAGGTCCAGCCCATCGTTTGCCACCGGGCCGTACACACACCATTAAAACTTAACTGTACCAACTTTTCGCTCCCCACCGAAGCACCCTGGACAAGGAAGCACTGCATTGCAAAAGGACTGTGTGCAACAGCTGAAGGTAGCCTGCCATTACCTTAAAGCCCTGCCCAGGTAGCTGCATTAAAGCTACGACCACCCGGACGTACCCGACGTATGGTGGTGAGCAACGTGCAACGTGGTCCCCGCATATGGGTGGTGTGTATTTATTTGCTGCCGTTTCTTGAGTTAATACTTCACATCCACCCCACTCCTTGAAGACATTTCGCTTTTCAGTATGTGCATTAAGGGGCACCCCGCCCGGGGGAAGAAGACGGAAGGAGGAGCGAAACAACAAAATGGTTCCCGGACCCTGCGGGCCATTATTAATATAAACTACAATTGCTTACCGGGCTGGTGCTTGACGCGAGGAAAAGAAAAGTGTAGTAACATAATTGCAATCGTTTCTTTTTCTTTTTTGTCTTCCACCAGCCTGCACAGCCACAGTCGACAATATGTTGCCACTTCGACCGTGTGAGTGCTGGCCTGGCGGACTCCCTTACACCCGCTCCTGCCGTTCGGTTCGGTTCGCTGCAAGGTCGGTCGGAGTAGGTTCTTTACGCGCAAATGCAGCCAACTTGTACCAAGTACGGGCAGTGTTGGTTGTCAGTGGAAAGAACTGTTAAAGTAAGAAACAAAAAAAAACCCAGAACCATAAGAAAACTCCCCCTGCACCCATGCGAGGGCGAGGTAATGTTTCCGCGGGACACAGCCAAGGCAAAGCCAGCTTGCGCGAGGTTGCGATAATTTATGGCATGTCAGAAACGGTTAGCGGTGCAACTTTTACTGCAAGAACTTTGTTCGGCCCACTCGGTAGAAGGCCCCCAGTTTTGGGGCGTAAAAGTGCAGCAAATTGCCGCTGCTAGTGCTAACACGGTAAGGGAAGGGATGGGAGTGTGGATGGGAAAGTTGGGATCCAACCAGTGCTCCGGCCAGTGCCAAGAACCGGACCCACACAGCCGGTATGGTACGGTAGCTGGCACAGGGAAGGTAACGGAGTGGAAAATAAGTGTTTCTAATTGCCACCAGCGAACAGCGCGGTGAGTGTGAAAAGAAAAACGCTACCGTACCTTACCCATCGAATCGATGCAGGCAAGCCGAGCGGTGTTGCGTTCTTGTCAGTCGTTTTGGTTGTTTTAGTTTTTTTTTGCGTGTGCTCGCCTGGCTTCAGTAGCAAGTCTGCCAACTGCTTTCAGGGCACATCCTTTCGGCAAACCATTCCATCACGGCACGGTGAGGGTAAGAACGGATTCACTGACAAGATGGCTACAACAACAGATCCAGCGCACCACACACACACACACACACACACACACACACACACACACACACACACACACACACACACACACACACACACACACACACACACACACACAGCGGCTGGCTGGTTGGAAGCGAACGTTGCCACTTGCAGGAATCGAACCGCATCGGTGCAGCGGAACTTCATCCGTTGAGTGATGATTGTTTAGTTTTTTTTGTTTTGTTTTTAACCTCCCGCTTTAGCTATCGTGCTACTGTGCCGTTTTCTCCGGAACGATCGATCTTTGAGCTCAATCAACTCAATCCCGTTCGCATCTACACTTCAGGGAGGGCAAAAAAAAATGCCGAAAGCTCATCTTTCCCGTCCCGGGAAAGCGGAATTGAGCCGTGCGGAATTCTTCGAAAGCAGATTGAGTGCAACCCCGTAACCGGATGCTTTGCTGAAATGCTTCCGTATGTGTGTGTGTGTGTGTGTGTTGAGGAGCTAAGGTGTGTGAAATTTAGAAAGAGCACAAACACCAAAAACAAAACAAAAAAAACGCAAACACCATCCTCGACGCATCAACGGCAATGATTCACGATCGACGATGCATGGGGCCGTGAGGTTCGGTGCATGTTTTCTCATTTGTGGAAAAGCCTCACTCGAAACCGGCTACCGGCTGAGTGATGGAGTGGGCGGGTGTGGCCGTATAATACCGACGTATCAGAACGTACTATCTCGGTAATGGATGTGTGTGTGTGTGTGTTCTGGTGAGAAGTGTTTTTGTTGCCTCCGATCGATCCGTTCGACGTACGTTGGGATGGGCGCTTTTTTTGTCTGCCATCATTTGCCCTTGCTTGTGGCCTTTTTCTGACTTTTCCCTTCTATCGGTACCATCTGCGACCCCCGTATTTCCATCCTGCTTCCCTGTGAGTTCGTGTGTTGGGAGTAATTTTTACTATTTTCCACTTCAACCAGCCCCCTCAACTCGGAATGAGTTTTTGCTGTGCTCTACGCCTACGTACAGCGAGCGGGAAACTAATCAAGGCCTGCTGGCAAGGTCGAACGTCATTACCTCTACAGGCACGTTCCGTTTTCCTACCATTCCTTACCAACTTTCTCCAAACGCACGAGTTGCTGGCGAAAGTCATCGAACAGGTCCGTGGCGAGTGTTTGGGCCTTTGCACCGCTGCACATGAGTGCTTGGTTCTTTGCTTCTGGGCCAACAGTCGGTTCGAACAGTGGGTGTAAAGGCATGCCGTTCATTAATGCGATAATTGTTGCAATTTTCTACCCCACCCCGCGTGGAACACAGTGGGCTGATGGGAGGAAAGTTTGAGAGGCTATACAACAACAACAAAAAAGCGATTGGGCGCCAGGGAACGCGAAAGGGAACACGCAACGTGCTGTTTTGATGCGCATCGCTAAAGCAACAATCGTAAACCGCATGTTGATAGCAACCAATTATTGCGTCTGTAAGTGGTTTTTGCGTGTTCGGAATCAATTGCTAAACAGTTCGCGAGGGGGAGATAATGATGAGCTGAAGTGTGCTAAGCGCTGTCATAAAGCTTGTTGAGTGTGCTGCGAGCACCCAACTGTCGTGCCATAGCTCCGAGGCAAAAGCAAGCACACACGAGGAAGATTATTCAACATCGAAAAGGGTAGCCAATCCATTCATGCGATATGGTGCGGATGGTGTCTTTTATGGATCTTCTTCCATTCGATGTGTGCCTAATTGCAATTGCATGACTTATTATTGCTTACTAATCGAGAGCATCGACGTGTTATTATCGTAAGACTACACTCCCACGGTCAGCTCGGCTCGGCCAGGAATCGGCCTGCATGATGTTCGCATTACGAGATTTAAATATTCATGCTGTGCCAACCTACTGCCAACATGTGTTTCATGGATGATGCACAGCAGCCACGTATGCAAAACAGCTGGCAGTCGCATAAGAAAGCGTTTCGAAACACACAACAGGCAAGGCTGGTGGGCGATTGTGTGTTGGAGTGGAAAAGAACTCCGCCTGCTGTCGGAGTGGAGTAAATTACCCCGCCCTAATTGGGCTTGGGGATACCCAGTGCGTTCATCATATATGCTCAGCCTCTAACCCCGCCGATGACCCAACCCTGCGATTGTGTGCAGATTGGATTGGGGCGGGCGGCGCTAGAGGCACTTTATTGCTGCGGCCATTCTTCTTCTCACCATCTGTCAGCTGTCGACCGGAGATTGGACTAATAATACGAGCATCACGCCTCCCCCTGGCTACCTCTGGGCTCGCATTCGTGGCGGTCGTTGCGGTCGTAAAAAAGTTAATTATTTTATATGAGCTACGTGACAAATCTGTTCCTGCTCGCCCGGGCGGCTCCGGGCCGCCGGTATCTCTTATCGTCCGGGGGCGCGCTTATCCGATCCCTGCGCGCGGTAGGAAGTGTAATTTGTGTGACCTTTCCGCCACCTCAGCTGCGCAAAACCCTGTTGGTACGGTGCAGCCCTTTTGCCATTGTGCCAGCAACGGGCCCAGCCCAGCGACGGGTCACGAAGGCCTTAAATCTCTAACCGTCGACCCGGTTTCGGTGTAATTACAAACGAGACACTTCCCACCAGGGGACCTTTTGCAGTAGTTGAAGGCAGAGGAAATCGAGCAACGAGCTAATCGTTCACAAGGTTCTAGTGGGAGATAGCCTCGTTTTTTTTTCGTTCACGCCATTCCTAGAATAACGTTCCATTCATTGATCCTACACCACGGCCACGGTTTCGTATGTGCGGCTGAGCCGATAAAAATAGTTCCCTCCAGTGTCTACACCAAAAGACCGAAAGAGATAATGGGCCATTCCGTTGTCTCGCTCTGACTGGTCGGTCAGTGGACAGTAGTTACTCCAACGGGCCCACACAGCAGCATGGTTCAGGTTGGAAAAATCGTAACCTAACCTTTTTTTTCATCTCCGACCTTCACATGGGTGTCCCCATTTCCAGAGGCAGCGGTGCCGCAACGTATCGTCCGACCGAATGGGGTGAGAAAAAGTCCCTGCAGATAAATTTATCTCACATGAAGGACCATTTTTTCTACCAACCGATGCACTTTTCACCCGTGTAACAATCGTGTGTGGCAGCGGGCAGTAGGCGGGCAGTGTCAGTTCAGGGTTATGGGTCATCTTTAGCTCCCAGGGATAGTTTCCACATTGGGTGGGAATGGTTTCGCTCCTCTCGGACCTTCACAGCGTACAGGAATGTGGTAGAGAGTGGGAAATAACACACACACACACCATCCCACGTGGTGCAACTGTAACCGGTCAGCAGCTACAGTCCTTCATATCGGACAACCACCGATTGCCGAGCATACGGTCGCATAGCTCCGGAAGGGATTTTGGCCAGCTAAAAGGATCACCTCCTGCCCGCCCCGGCTCTGCGCGCTAAGCGGAAGCGGGAAACTAATCCACTAAAGCGGGGATGATGTGGTTTGTTGCTCGTTTCACACTACAGGTACGGGTCGATCGGTGGGCGGGTGACCTACCGCCCGGAAGCCACCGTATAGCCGGACGAGCGCCGGGTGAAAGTCGTAACGGTGGAAGCGAAAGCAGTAACGCCCGTCCACCATTAACAATGCATGGCGGAATTGTGTGAAGAAGCGTTCGCGGTGAAGGCTACAGACGGAACAGTTGTCTGTAGTACGGCATTTTGGATTTTGTTTTTTTACTAAAGAATGTGGTGCCTCTTGCCTGCTTGAAGGGCAGCAAAAATTGTCCATTCGCGAGCAAAGTGGAGCGCAAAGTTTGCGCAAAGCGTTTCCTTTAAAAACGATGCTTTAAAACGGTAACAAAAACACAGTGGCGCCGTTTTGGTGCTTTTTGGCGCAAAAAAATGGATCGCACACCTGCCTATTGATATTGGGGCACGGTGACACACAGGAGGGGGGGTTAAACTTTGATGGGGAAGCACATTTTCCCAAGCCACGTTACAGACACATACACACACAGAGACACAGAGAACCACTTTGAAATGGTAACAGCTTTACTTTCGCGCAACAAGGAGCGTTGTAGGATAGGGGAAAGTTTTTTTTTTTATTTCGTTTATTCGACAATCACAGCGACATTTTGCATTGGAAATCGATTTCACCGGCTACTGTTAGCAGGGGCGATACAGTGCGCTCGATATGGTGTGAATGTGTTAAAACATTCGACAGTACATTGGAAAGCTATGGTGCTCCAACTGATTTTATTTTTAAATGATTATTTTGGATTTTGGAAAATTGTTCATTTTTACAGGATTTCAATGATCCACTTCGTGCACGACAGTTCTTTTGTTCATCCAACCATTAGTTAATGCTTCAATCGTTCATCCATTAGGTCGTTCGTTTACTCTATCATCCGTGTGATTAGCAATTTGCATCAATTGATTAAGATGAACTGCAGTCAAACGTATTATTAACCGAAGTTCGTTAACATACCTCAACAAACTGAGCTCGTTCATTCGTTTCATTTCTAGATTCTATATCAGCTCACACTTCAAGAGATTCGTTGGAAAAGAGAATAACGCTCTATCTCCCTACTAGTGCGACTGACTTAAATTTCGGTACGAGTGTGCCGTGATTAACCATTCCCCTTGATGAGATTCACATTTGCCGGATGATTCGAAATCATGCCGAGCATGCCTATTAAACCTCATCAGACATTCCAGCCTTCCGAACATCTAGCTGACTCGCCAACGTCCCAGAGTGGGTCGTACCTATTGCCGTACCCTAAATGTCAGAAGTTTCTGAGTTTTGTTTTCATTTGGGAAAACTATCCTTCTCCTAAGGCAGCCTACCCGTTTTGCTCCGCATCCTTTTCTAGTCCCCGAACTTGTTAACGTGATGAAGGGACGGAACCAAAAACTCCTCATCCATCCCATCCTCCAAGCCCGCTCTCGCAGCAACATTCCACCGACCGACGCATAACAAGCAAGTTCACATCCTGCAAGACTCTCCAAAAACTCCAGGTAGCCTGCGCTAGCCGTGGCAAAAACGGCTCAACAATCTTTGCGCCAAAAATCTTGTGATGAGATTAAGCAGCAAACTTCGCAGCAGACAATGGGTGCAACCCTACCCATCGCCATCCATCACCACCGTGCGGGCTCGTCAGTCCAAGGCAAATGCCCCGTACATTCCTTACGGCTGTGCTAGTTGGCGCAAAAGTGTAGTGTATCAAAAGTTTTTGATTTATTTTCCACTCCTCGGGCTTTTCGTCGTCGTCCTTTCCGCTGCTTGTGAGTGGCTGAAAAAGGTGTAGGCTTCATCTAGTGGAATCTTCTCGTTTGCGTCGGGTAAATGTCGGCCACGGGGGCCCAGGGGGAAGCCAAGGAAGCGGACTGAAACCCCGGGACAGGCTGATAATGAAGATACGATGTTCGTTGAATTGTTAAAGACTTTCGTCTTCGGGGGCTTTGGGCGCGCGCACGCTTGTGTGTTCTCTGTTCGTTTGCTTGTTGTGAGGTTTGCGCTAGTTTCAGTTAGGCTTGCCAGTTTCGTCAGCCTTTTGCCAACTTCTCGGTTGAGGCTCTCGTGGGAAAACCCTCGTATCCACCACTGCGTACAACATTCCGTTCGCAGTCCATCGCACATCTTCATCATGACTCTTGCTGGGCGTAGTAGTTGTTATTTGGGGAGGTTCCGGCACCAAACATCAACCGGAATAAAGCTTCAGCGGTGCCGTCCCGTCGTCCCTCGTTCCTATCAACCGAGACGAGGTTAAGGTTGCGAGGATTGTTTCGCCCGCCCAGCTGTGGTGTTGCGTTTCGCTGTGCCGGTTTACCGTGCGACGTTGCAGTTTAAGTGGAATTTTAAATGTATTAGAAATTAAATATTAAGCAACAACGCTTGATGCGTTCTCCGCGCGCCAGCCGCGATCCTTGTCGTCAGTGCAAACCATTATCGATTTGTTTCATGCAGCAGCCCTGTTCTTGAACCGCCAGCCAGCTTTCAGACGCGGTAAACACACATCACAATACATTCTGGCGAACGAGAGACGACCGAGACGGTGACATCAAGGCTGGAGATCAGCAAAAGGCGTCAGGTGTAGCTCACATTATGTGCGACGCGTACGGCGAGCTTAAGCTTTGAACACCTCTGGAACCGTCCTTAGCCTCTCTTGAGCGGGTGAACCTGTCTGTGATTGTGGAAATTCCTTTCGCAGGTACCGGATGCACAGGCACGCCACGAAATGGAAATTAGAATGCTCCTTGAAGTGAATGAAAATAATGAGCTGCAATTTAGCACCAGCTGCCGGTAAACTCTCGGCTCTGCCAAGCCGGAACCGGTGTTTGTCGGCGATAAACCGCACTTTGATGCTCGGTCTATGTGTTTTTGTGTGTGTGTGAGAGAGAGAGAGAGAGAGAGAGAGAGAAAGAGAGAGGTTTCCAGAGAGGCAGCTGCTGGATCACATTCGGTGCTAGGCAGCGGTTAAATAATTATATAACTACAGGGCTCTCGCGGTCACCTTTCTGGATATGAAATTGTGATGTTTTACAGATTTTATCAGCCAAGCAAAGTCCTACTGCTGCTTTGCCGAGACGTTTGAGCGTAAAGTAAAAGAGAAGAAAATCGAGTTCGGCTATTCAGGAGATTGTGTGTAAAATTCTTTCAAGACTCAAGAGGTTGCACTAACGTGCGTGTGGCGCTGATAACGAACCTGCAGCTGCGAATCATTTGTGTGCATTTAAAGCCAACACATTTCACGCGTGTCGCGCGCCCTCGCGGGTGGTGTGAAAATGCTCCTTGGTACCAGGGTACCGGCAGGCAGGTTTCTCCTAATTTATTCTGATCCGTCGCCTCGGATGTTTAATCTGCGCTTATGGCGGAAGCAATGAGCAAACCCCTAATGCGATTGCATCCGGAAGCGAGTCCGATGTGCCTGGAAAGCGGGGTACGCTCAACGAGGAAATCGGCAGATGATCGTTGTGGGAGTGGGAAACTCCGGAAGCACTAATGAGCGCTTTTGTTGTATTTTCCCTTTGCATTTATGCATGCGAATTTATGCTGCCTACGAGTAAGGTAAGTAAAAGTGCGTTGAAAGTCGTATAACAGTTATATAAGCCGACGTGAAACAGTGCATTGGATTATCACAGTTGCGTTGCGTGGCGTCTGTTAGTTGTCGCAGGAAGATTCTTAAACATGCTGTTGGGTTATTGAGCGGATGTGTTCTTTTCTTGATGTAAAGTAAAACAAAACGCAAAAGACAACAAGAAATCAATACAAAAACAACTCCTTACTTCGCTCAGTTGCTCGCCAGCTGTGGTTTGTGTCATTGAATTGCTTTCACATGGCAGCAAATGTGTTAAGTTTTGAGAAAGTTGAGCAATTTTTGAGCAATGAGATTGCCTTCATTTGGCAGAACAAGGTTAAAACGTTTTAATTTTGCATACTCAACAGTAAAGTATGATAAATAAAAGCAAAAATTGTGTTTATCTAATGTTGTTATCGAAATGAAAAGTATAATGCTACTAAATTTACGATATCTTAGGAAGGTCTGGCCAAACAAACCGTAAAACTAACAGGGATGCTAACGGCTATGAGTGAATCGCAAAATCAGTACATTTTGTTTGCGTTGTCTTGCTTGAGTTTCTCGCATTAAAGATGCGTACAGTTTTCGTCACCATAAAGCACCCGATTGAATCGGGTCTTCTGTTGCTCCCGAGGTATGGCAGGATATTGAATGTTTCAGTTCTCCAATTTTGAGCCCGTGCTTGGTAGCGTTTGACAAAATTCATTCCCCAATCGGCCAACCGAAAGGTTCTAATTTTGGAAAAGCGTGTCAAAATGGCTGATGCCGGAAATTGCGTCTGCGTCTGTGTGGTTGCGGGCGAACAGGGCAAACGATGACCTCGGTGGAAGTGAGTGTGCGTGTGTGAGTGCAAATGGGACGCCGGGCGAAACGTAGACATAAGGAGCATCTTTACTCTCCCTCCCTTCCCCCCTGTGGCAGCAAGGTTGCACTCGTCTCGTCTTCGTTTGTTTCCCTTTCCTCTTGACCTCTGCTGATCAATTCCTGCCCGCCCGGGGTTCAGTTTGCTCCCAGGATCAACATTTAGCTAGCCCGGGAGACACACTGGCAGCATTTTGGCCAGGTGGAAAAACGCTGTTTGCTTTCAATTTCCACCTGAGTGCGGATAGAGCGTAGGAAAATATGCGTACACTTGTACAGTGCTGTTTTTGGCCCGGTCCCTTCACTGGACCCCTCACCGGCAACGTGCGGAGAGGCAGGAACGGCAGGATACACGGTTCGCAAAGGTTCAATCATCGATCAGCTTTTGGCAGCGCACGGGAGCGCTGAAGCGAGCGGAAGCGACCGCGCCGATCCGAACAGTGCTCGAATAAATTATTCCGCCGGTTTCAACTGCGCCGACCCAAATCGTGCCCTTTTTTTTGTCCTTCTTTCGCTCTTTCTTTGCTGTGCCGGTAGTGTTTGTGTGTGTGTGCGTTTGTTGACTGATGTGCAGGTGAAAAGTGATTTAAATAGAATAAGCAAAATGATGCTTTGCGGCTCGAATTTTGTGCCCGAACGGGTAAAACCGGCAGCAGGAAAATCAATACTTGGTTTTTAATATTTTTTTTCTTTTCTTTTCTTGCTCCTGTTGTACATACAACACCGACAAAGCCCGTCCGCACATAGGGCACACGTTTTGCAGCCTGCCACATACTGGGGTAGGTTTATTCAACAGTGCATATTTATAGAAAAACAAACCGATTGCTCGAATAACATAAAATCAAATGTTTTCCAATTTCGTAGTTGCAAATAAACAGTGCTAAATGAAAGGCAAATAATGCTGCTGGGATGAAGTTTTAAGACCGAACCGAAAAGTTTTAAATTGCAGGCTTTATTGAAACATACAGTGAAATCTCTCTTGGTCCCGTCAGATTCCATACATCTTTTGTCTCTTCAAGTTGCATATCTCTGTAATGCGAACATTCTCTAAGTTGCAATTTGATAGCTAGAAAACCACCGTCTTGAATATTCACCTTAGTGAATATCTAAGATGATTTGTTGGATGATAGTGTACACAAATATTGGCCAAAGGATGTCAGGCTTTTCCCATGGTTTCTTGAATACTTCGTGGCAACACCATGAACATTCTGCCTAGAGATACTTCACTGCGTAATGGAAATTGGGAAAACGAATGCTGGGTACTATTGTAATGAACAATTAATTACATATTCGTTTCATCTTTTTAAGTAAAATATCGTTGCTGCTATGTTCTGCCACCCTAATGCTTACATTTACCTCAATAAAAACAAGCATAATATTTGGACACGTTGAATAATACGACACGAATGTCGCCTAATAGCTATCCGATCACGAATACCACTTAGCCATCGGTCAACGGTTGGTAGACTGAGTCCTTTCCCTATTCGTACACCCTTTTCTCCTTGGTTCCATTTCCATTCCCCCCCTATCACCCGCTTTCACCAACCACTTAGCCCCCATTAGAGACATTTGTTATCGTAGCGGCACAGCTGGCGCGTGGAAAGTTTATGCGAATATCATTGCTTTCCAATAAGCCCGCGTCGGCCCCGGCACTCATAAATGTATAACAAATTCGATATTAATCTTTCACCCATCGGCCGGCCCTCGGCAAGCATCGGTTGTCTTCCGCGTGTGTGTGTGTGTCTGTGGATGTGATGTGCGCCCGCCCCGAGATGCTAGACCACCGAACCGAACCACCAACGAAACATCAAATGTCACGTGCAGGAAAACGTGTGAAAAATTCATGTACGAAAGCCATCCACCGCTGCTCTATCCTGCCGGGGGGAAAAAAGGGAAGGCACAAATAAATAAATAAAAAGCGCTCGAAACGTTTTGAAGGGTACGTCGTCGCGGACGTAACGGGTGCGGAGAGTGTGAAACCCCGGGGGGGGGGGGGGACGCAAAGCACACTTCTACCGAATGGTAGGTGACCCTGGGTTGGTGCCTCCGCTCTCGACAAGGGTCACCGAAAGTAAAAACAACAACAGGATAAGCCGTCACCAAATGTTGCTACTGCCACCGTACCTGGGTCTGGCCAGGGTGTGGGGTGGAAGGGCCCGCAGGCCTTCAGCACATACTCTGCCTGCAACATCAAAGGATAAAAGTTTGTGGGGAGCGGGAAGGATGGGTAGCAGCGTCGAGTGATACATAAACATTGCTTATGGGAGTCATTTTTTGTGTGTTGCTGCTGTCGTTGTCTCTCATCACCCGCGCTGTTGGTGGTCGGTTTTTTTTTCTAGTTTTCTTAGACATGAGATGTGTGTGTGTTTTTTTGTTTTCTTCATGCCCACGTTACAGATATTTCATCCTTTTTCGTTGCTTTATGCATGGCTACACGATAGCCCAGCTTGTTTTTTGTATGCAGCTCAAGTGGCCATTCAATGACATGTGCGGGGAGGAAAAAAAAGCTGCGACAACAGCTCGGATCGAGCTCTATAAAATGTTTATCTTGAAATGGCGGCATCCGTCGAAAGCCCCTTACCCGTACGGCGGCACAAATTGTGAAGTGAGGGAAAATGTGCGACGCACATAAAATCGACAAAACACTACCCAAGCTCCGTCACCATTGGCCGGAATATGATAACGCAGCTCAAAAGGCGTCCTCCAGCTCCTTGAGTATGCGTACTCCGTGATGCATGAACGGCACGATGAGTCAACAGTTTCGGGACCTGCTGAGTGTCTTTCAGTCTTTTTTAAACACGCACACACAAGCACACACACAAACACACAGTCTATTCATTTGTGAACGAAGCAGCGATGTGTTGCATTTACGGTTCATTTCTAGCGTCCGCTTGTCAGCCACTACCCCTGCTCTGGTTTGGTGGGACAGCAAAAATGACAAAATGTACTTTGCCTCGGTGGAAAAAGCATCTCTTGGCCGTTGTTTCTGCAGCGGAACCAGTGCCAGCGCACCTGCACCTGCCGGTAATAAGCTTCATCTACTGTCGGGTTTCCTTAATTGAAAGCTTACCCTTCCGTTGCAGCGGCTGGCACAAGTGAGGGTGCGGGCACGACCCAACGCCTCCAACGAACCTCGGAGGAGGACGTGTTTATGATGGTAATAAAGTGACATTGACCCTAAGTGCATGACTTGTTCGGTTTGGTCGGTTTCTTTGGCTGCCTGTTACACGGTGCTAAGCTGGTGGCAACGTTTTGCTCGTCTCACGTTGCATTGCGCCCCGGTCGGGGTAAGGTTTCGCAGATTTTCACACCCACACAGCCGGCAGATGGGTGGGTGGGAAGGGAATAAGTGAATGAATATGGTGCACTGCACGCACCATTATTTCGAGCGGCTAGTGAGCTGAAGTATGGACGCTCAAGCAATGGACGTGATATACCGTTCAGACAGTGAGCACCATTGATTCGAGGAGTGGTGTAAAAGAAAGGGGAAAAGGCAACAATACCATTTCACACGAAGTAGCAATTCTATGAAAAAGAAGTAGATACTGGAGGATACAATTGGGACAATTCAACAAAAGTAAGTGAATGTCGACAAACAAATGCGAAATGATATCTTGTGGGAGTGTTCCGAGCTTTTGTATTGACCTTGTTACGGCAAGGGCTTTTATTCAGTTTTTCTATTTATCAGCTATTCAAGCTGTCATTTGAAGTATGTACTGCAATCGTTCCTGTTGCGATAATTGCCTTTAAATTATCAAAATAAGCATAAGTAAATACAACAAATTTGTTAGCAACAGCTTAATAACCTCATGAGACAGTTTACAAAAATTGAAACACTCACAATACAACACACACGATCAGAAATCAATCAGAAATTCTTCCGGCAGTTGATTCACCGCGGAATCGCTGCGCTCATTCAACGCCCATGGGGCTTTTTATCTGTTGCTGGAATGAAGCCTCCCTCTGGGAAGTACACTCGTTACCAATTTCCCAGTAAGAAGGTATGTTTTGTGCTCGTTTGCTCACTGTGGCAGGGAAATACAAAGCTCAATCAAAGTCCAAGACGTTTAGACAAACACGTCCCTAGGCGTATGGCTTATGCGAAGCCGATAAAACCATTTCGACAACAACAAGCTCGTTCCCCTCAGGAGTGCGAACAGCGGTGGTACACCCACTCACACATACACACACAACAAAACGAAAAACAGGGAAACCATGAAGCACTGTCCATTCCAATGGCCATGAAAGTGTACCATTTTTTCCAGCTCCAGAAAAACAAATGCTTAAAATCCTGGAAGTAAAAGCACTATCCGAACGAGCTTTGAAGGTGTGCCTTTTTTATCGCTAACGGCAATCTCTCTCTCTCTCTCTCTCTCTGTCTATCTGTCTCACACACACACAAACACACACACACATGCACCGTTAGTGAGTGTGTAAAGCACGCTCTGGGAGCATTTGCTTTGATGTGGCGTTATTTATTCGAGCGAATCTGCCAGCTACTAGACCGCGGGGTGCAAAATGCATTAGCTTCGCAGTGCGAATTTGAGTACCGACCGCTCGGATGCTACCTTGATGAGCGTTTGCTCCGTAAAGTTCCCGGCATGGTATGCCCGATGGGCTTGGTGTAACAAAAACACGAACCAATAAAGCTTAGAAGCAAGCTAAAACACACAGACGCAAACCGAGCCGTCATGGGAGAAATATTGCCCAAACGACCAGGCGCCTCCATCGGCGCGGGATTGTTTTTTTGTTTCGAACACTTAATACTTCGCTCCTATCCTTCACTGTGCTGAAGCTTGCAACAACAAGAGTGTATCGGAGGGAGAGGGAAAAACCATTCCCGAATTCGACCGTCCAGCGCTCAATTTGCACGCCCGCAAACAGCTTCATCGCCCGATCGGAGGTCGTTCAATTGTGTGGCTTCACCGTTGGGTGCTTTCCACAGCGTCACATCAGCCCAGCGACGAAAGAAACCACCCGTCAAAACCGGTCTCTTTCGATACAAAAGATAGAAATACCATCATCATCATCATCATCATCATCATCATCGCCGTCATCTTTGGCTAGTCAACAATCGTCCCGTCCTCAAACACCTTTCCGCGCGAAGCGCAAACAAACAAACATCACAATATCCGCAAGCAGCCGATGCGCAACAAAAATATCCATTTCGCTTATCGAAATCAATTATCGACCCGGTGTGGGATGGAAAATCCAGCGCGCAAGAAAAGGGATTTGTACGTCGTTGAAAATATATAACGATATTCATGAGGCGATGGCCTTTTGGCATTCGTTTGCCTGGCGCGCCTGGAGTCGGACGTCGTGGGGTGTTTGACGTAGGAAAAAAAAAGTTTTGTTTATAGAATGCCAAAGTTGTTTGCACTGGTTTTGCTGGCAGTGAATAACGGCTGACACGTGTCTGCTGGGGGGGGGGGGAGGGTGCAAATGGGAGAGAAATGTAGGAGTGAAACGGAAGGGAAGTAAAATAAATCCACTGGCAGTGGCAGTTTGCCCTCGCCGCGATCAATGCTGATTTTGCTGTCCGTTTTTCTTCGCCACCTTCTTTCGCATTCTTTCGGCGACTGTGAATGGCAACCGATCTGCTGAGGCAAAGTGGGATACATTCCGGGGGGCCTGGAGAGGCGGTGAAAGATTTGTCATTTTCATTCATTCCTTTCGAACTCACCACTCCGCGCTCATCGGTCTGCGGCTGCATTGGATTTCGGAAGGTTTTAATATTCATAACGACATTATTACGGCGGGCAATGACGTGCCCGATCGACTCAACTCCAGCAAGGCAGGAAAAAAACACTTTGAAAAATGTCCCCCCAATAGTGATATAAAATCAACAAGAGAGAGAGAGAGAGAAAGAGAGAGAGAAAAAAAAAACAAAAAAGCAAAAACTCAACCGAGTTTGAAGAACAATTTGACCATTCGGGCAACAGTCACACAGCTTGTGTATTTTGTTAGTCAATCTATCAATACCGATTCGAACTCCGCGTCCTTCCTACGCCGCCCGTCCGGGGTGCCAGCAGGGAGCGTTTGAACGATTACGTCGATTCCACCACTAGGACTGCCACCCACTGGTGCCCGGCACGGGTGGGTGCAAGAAAAATGGCCAACAAATGGCTGCCCATTAGGCAAATTGTAGCTCCGGTTGCAAATTTGCTTCCATTTCGCACAAACTGGCTGGTGGTGATGAAATATTCATTGCTGGGGTTGAGTGCAAAATGCAACATTGACATAAATGTATAAATCAGCGTTTTACACAGGTGCGTGGCCGACACAGCCCCGACACAGGGCAAGGGGTAAGACGAATCGCACGAAGGGGGTGGGCTGAAAGAGTTGCACTTACTTTCGCGCGGGCTATCGGGCCACGATCCACATTGCACGTTGCATCAAATATGGATGCGAGGTGTGCAACTGCACATTAAAATGTTTACAGTAAATTGTACGGCTTGCTGCAAGTGGGGCAAGCCACGTTGCCCCGTAAGTGATTGGAAAGTTGTTTAAAAATCCGTCCAATTTTCATGCCATTAATTGAGGCTGATTGAGGGGCCTGAATTACGATAATGCCAGTAAGGGGAAAACAAAACAGGTTCAATAAGGATTTCCGCTTGCTTACCGCAAGGTAAATGCTGCATTCATAACTGAGTATGATTGCAATGACAGTGCATCAATAAACGATGCCCTTATGCTGGGATTCTGAGCACACTCTAATATTGCACTACAACATGCATTAGTTAGCGACGTTTTAATTCATTTGATATGTACAGTCAATTGAAAAGTCATTTAACCTTCGCCAATACACCATTACGTTCGCCAAGTGCGTGACAATGCAAATCATCGGAAGAATAGAGGACCCCTTTGGTTTTGCCACTATGGCACTATGCAATGCGTCGGAATTCCCAGCCCCAAACGTTGGTAGCCTACCTGCTTTGAATCCTTCACAGTTGACGTGTGCCCACTTGCCGCCGCCAACCATCAGCAGCAGCAGCATCAGCCGAACAACCGACACGAGCCGGTACCGCAATTCCATCGTAGCAATTGTTGGGCAACTCCCCCTTTCTATCACACCATCCAGTGCACTGACACCTCCGTGGCCTTCCCGAGTACCGAACTCACTCACTCACCACCGGGGAATGGGTAAAAGCCGGCGCGTCACTACGAGCTCACTAACTTTTCACCTTACAAGCACATGCAAACACACCCGCACACACACACACACCAACACTAGTTAAAATCACAAACACAGCACGCACTGGAACGAAGCCACACGCACAATATTACACCGGCTGTCGCCGCGCACCGGCAGCACAGAAATCTTCCAACCGATCTTCACGCACACGGCGAACAGACGCGAACACCGCGTAGCACACCCAAATGCACTGAACGATCGGCCATGGTGCCACCATTGCTGGCCGAATTTCAATCCTCAGGTGTCGTGGTTCGGTTCACGCCCGCGCTTCAACAAAACGACCACTTGCACCAATCGGAACTGTGCGCGCTTTGCACGTTTTACGTTGATATAGGAAACGCTGCTACACAATGATCTGCACTACACGATCTGCAATGGGAAGTCAAATGGTGGTCGTAGTAGAAATGATATGCTTGAAATGAAAAAAGAAATGATGATTGTTCGTACCCGTGGCTTGTTTTCCAGCACACGAAACGCTGCCTAGGACTATTTTTGCCATTCAGCAACACGTCAACAGTGTGCACCTGAAAGTGTGTCAATTTATCGTAAAGCGATTGCCAGTTATCATTCACGAAACGATTTGTGTCCTCGAAAAAAAAACGATAAAAAACTAACACAAAAATCGAGCCTTTTTTTCAATTCCCTACCCTAGCTGTCCGGGCGATGCCCAGGATGTGCCACGAGTGCATTCGTTACTCCAGTTCATTACGCTTCCCGGGTTTGCACACCACTGGTACCAGTGCACGTGCATGCGTATGCGTCCATCCGTTCGCCTTTCAATGGTACCCAATTAGTGAAAGAATAGAGGGAATGAACGTGTATGTGCGGTCCGTTAAAAAATGGAGAACGCTTCAGGGTTTGTAGTCTTTTTTTTCACTCCCCACGCGGGCTGAACAGCTGCACTCCTCCCGAATGGCGTTGCACAGTTCACGAATGCATCGCATCACGCAGCCTAGCTGCTGTCATCAAGCGGCACAAGTGCTATCGTTCATGTCGTTAGCAAGTTGTCGATTCGAACGCTTTGCTTTCCATGTGTGTGTGTGTGTGTGTGTGTGTGTGTGTGTGTGTGTGTGTGTGTGTTGAGGCCGCTGCATTCACACTAACGCCCCTGTCAATAGGATTATTTCTGCTGGCACTTAGCGGGGAGGTTCGTCCGTACAAACGGGCTTCGTTTGTAAAATGCACCCGTGTGTGTGTCCTTTTTGTGCTGGTGTCCTTCGGTTTCGATTGCGTTCTGAGGCTGAGCTGATGGTTATTGCGTTGATTGCAGACAGTTCATTGAGAGAGCGTAAAACCATGTTGGCAAGCTCCGAGCTGGAAAGAGAGAAGGGAAAGAAAATGAAGAACAGGTTGGTTAGATCATCATCGTTCAAGCAACCACAGTGAGCGAAAGTGAAAGTTTTAATTGCTTGCAAGCAGACGAAAGCAAAATAAAAACAGCGTTCGTAAAGAAGCAGAAACAAAATGCGCAGAATGTGATGCTCGAAAGCATACGGAACCGTGGGGGTAGTAAATACGGGGGTGTGTTTCGTTTTTGTCCACCCAGCGGTGCTATAATCATTCCGCTCACGTGTCTGGCGTGATCGGTTGTAATTTTTGTGTTTCACCCCGCACGAAAAAAAACCCCCTGGCCGGGCGAAATGTGAAAGTCGAAGATTTATGTAGTAGTTGCTGCGGAGAAACAACGCTGCAATGCTGCTCACACTGAGCAAAAACTGGAAGAAATAACCTTCGCCACTGGAGCAACACGATGAAAGCGCCACGAGTGTAGCTGTGTGAGTCGGTGGCACAGTGATCAAAATGATATTGTTGTAGTTTATTTCCTCGCTACATGCATGCAAACGCCACTGAGTGCGCATCCGGCCCGCAGTGGATCACGTGTAAGTTGCGTGAAGCGGTAGAAAGAAAAAAAAATTGAGCAAATGGCGGGAAGGGCAAGCGGTTAAAACACCATGCAGAATGTAGTAATTGAATACACACTGCCACACCAAGCGCAGAGGGTGTGAAACAAAAAAAAACATATCTCGAGCCCTGCAGAACTCATAATGTACCCGGTTCGGGGCTGATCCGCTCTCGGCTCAGCGGCATCACATTACGAAGCACGTACACGCTTTCTGTGTTTATATGCGAGGGTGTACACACGTGGCTGTGTGTAGCTGCTACCGAGCAAAGCTTCACATCAATTGATAAAGCGGCGAAAATGAGGGCAAGCAACATTGGCAGCGGCAAAGAAAACATCCAGAAACCTAATTACTGGCGGATACAATCTGACCACTCATAAATAATCATGAACGCTTTATTAAATGTAGCAACACCAGCCACCCTACCTAAAAGAAGGGAGAGAAAGAGAGAGAAAAGCAACGTATGGCAAAAAAAAACCACGTACAATGTGCGCAATGGTGGGGTGGTTGAAAAGAAGAACCTCCAACAGAAAAGCTAAAATGTCTCCCAAAAACGGCAAGAAAACGGACCGTTCTTGTGGGGGGGGGGGGGGAAGTTTGCTAGGCTAGCCTTTGTTTGTTTCTTTACTTTTATTTCAATGCCTTCCTCTTTTCTCTTCGTCGGATGTCCAATTGGCACGGATGGTACGCCGCGTTTGGTAGAAAATAACCGAGGACAACACTGACGAAGTCAATTAAGAATGCTGGTAAAATCGTTGTTTTCGGTGGGACTTTTTTATTTGTATGTTTTTTCCTGTCCTTTCATGTGTTCAAACGGTGCTGTGGCATTGAGAGTGTCTTTTTACCATAGAAAAATACTTTCAAAGTCAAATAACTTGACAAACTAATACAAAAAAAAACGGAAAACACATGTTTGCTTTAACGCAGCAGCGTATGGGCAGCTAATGTCAAAATGGTTGCATACCTTTAGGCGTTTAAAATAAAATAGCTTTGATATTACTGAGTGTTTCAGTATTTTGTTTGTTTTTTTTTCCACTCAAACCCTCTAATATTGTTTTACAGACCACAACCCTTGAGCACGAACACTCCGATTACTGTATCTGCCGTTACTGTTGATTCGAAGAGTGCAGACATTAAAACCTCCCCAAATGCAGCGCACGAAAAACATGCCCGAAAATGCTGCCAAGGGTTCGAGGTTCCAGGGTTCAAGGTTGCCCCAAAAAAAAAACAGCCGGCCAGAAGTGATTGGAATAAATTATCCATCATCTGCCCACCGCACGGGCAGACGAAGCTGGAAAGAAAAATGGCTCAACCTATTTACAGGCAAATGAGCTTGTAATGATTTTGCAAGCGCGCAGAGGGGAGGCAAAAAGTGTATGAAAGATTATTGTTACAATATTGTGCCGGGGACCAGCAAGGCTACGCGTACTGAAAAAAAAGAAAAAGAACGAATGACCAGCGTGAAGCAAACAAGAACAACAGCGCTCATTGCTGGAGTAAATTCTACAATTTCTTCGAAAGCTTCGCTACATCACCCCACCGGAGGCAATCGGAGGTCCGTTTCGGCACGTGTACCGATTGCGTCAGCGCGTTTGCACGAGTGAATTTTGAGCCACGGCCGGGACGGTACGGTTCCCCTTCTTAGCTGGGAGTCGCGCAGGGGTTTTGGAATTAATTTGTATAATTTATTAGATTTTAGTAGAAAGTTATTCGTGACCATGGTCACGGTGGCGGCAGGGCTCGTGACCATGCCGTTGGGAGAAAAGTTCACGTTATGGTCAACAGCGATTGAGGGGGCCCGTTTGAGAAGACCCCCCTGCTAGTAGGTATGTGACGTCCCCGCAGTCGTTCGGTTGGTGCGCAAATCAAATGCGTTTCATTTCTATTTAATATCAGCGTTAAGAAGCTGCTTTGGCGCGCGCTTGACGCTCAGCGAAAGCCAATTTCTATCGACCCTTCAGCATCGTTCGTAGCTTCTTTCGCTGGCGTAATCTTCAATGTTTCTTCCAACTCAAGTGCGTTGGATTGTTCTCTCGTTCGGCCGACATTGTTTCGCGCTGGCTCCTGGGGCGATTGTTGAGATTGGACGTGCTTGTTGTTGCTGCTGCTGTTCAGCTTTCGAGGCGTTTGGCATTTTGGCCTGACTAAAAAACATGCTGGTCGCTCTGTTTTTTTGCAATTCTGCCTTTGCCCTCAAGCTATCGAGCGAAAGCAAAAAAAAATTCTATTGCCCGGTGGAATTTTGTTTTGTTCGCTCACAAACAAAAAAACAACCTTTCGCACATTCTTTTCCCGGTTTCGCTTTGTACAGGAATGTGTTTGTTTCACATAATGACCTAAGGCACGATTTTTCCTCTTCGCTGATTCTTCGCTCGGCCCGCACACCGAACCCGATTATTCATCGGCCCTCCACCCGGGTGTCAGGTCAGGTTAATTTTCCGCTCCCAGTGCGCTGCATTTGCTCGCCGCGGAGATTGCTCGCTATTTTCCGCACCATTTTCCAACACCCGGGAGGGGCTTCTTTCGCTGCTGATAGGAAGACTCACTCCGCGTTGCTAGCAGCCGGTTCCACTGGCACGATTTACACTCACACTGACAAACCGGCATAAATCAGGGGCAAAATTAATGGTTGCAAAGCGCGTCCCGTGCACCATCGGGCCACGCCATGCCCTGGATGAGGGCGGAAAGGCGGGTGCGGTGAAATAAATTTTCATTTCAAGATGAAAGTGCTATTTTTCAAGCTCACGCGCATCCGTCTCGAATGCCGGTGGGACAGAGGGTTGCTGAGGGGAGGAAAACAACATGTTTATTCAAATATGTTGCTCACCGTGCGCTAACGGGCAATTCCCCCACCCGCACACCCGCCTGTTGGTGAATCGAAATGCTAGATGGACCTCATACGCAGACCCGGACGTGATCTGACGTGGCAAGGGCAAGAAGCAGTCGTCACTCCAGACGTCACTCTAGACAGAGGCAGAGCAGAGTAGGAAAGTAAACGCTTTTCCACCGGCCTGGGAGTGTATGTACTGGTAGTCCGGGAGCGTTTCCTGCCTTCCAGCGGCTGCAGTGAAGCGGTGGAGAAAACAAAATAGATTTCCTCCCAGCGCACCGGAGCCAACCATTCACTCCGAGCGCGATGTAAAATAAAGCTGCCCGTGCCTTGCGGAGGACAAGAGTGGCACAAAAACGAAAAAATAAAACTACCGTCGGAAGCAAATCCACGGCACTTAATAGCTTTTTATCGCTCGGTGACTGGCGGGCGGACCAATCCGACCGGTCAGCGGATGTTGAGGATGCTTGCTATGGTGGGGAGGGCCTTCCACACGCTTCTGTTGGATTACTTACGGGAGAGTTTGGTTGTTTTTCTTTGGCTTTTTGTTTCATTCGTTTACAATTTTTGCACGCGCTTCGTTGTACTTGACTGGGTAGAATTATTTTTGCAAATATGTTCGAAAGCAGACGAAAACCAGCAACAAAAATGCTGAGTAATTGGAGTTGAGAAGAACAAAGAGGAAATAGAAGCAAAGGTATTTTACTGTGGGAAAACAAGACGATTCAATTGATTTGTAGTGCAGCGGCCTTAATGAAATGAGTTTGTTATTGGTGTTGTTACTCCGATGCTTGGTGTATAAAATACACCAAAAACTCATTGCTCTACTCAATGATTTAAGCAATCAGGTTAAATGATAAAGATTACAACAAAGGAAATATGCCATATGGTATTTGTACAATATTTTTATTGAATTTAATTGAATTTACTTTCATAAATATGACTGATGACTACGGCATTCACTGAAGCCCATGCTTGTCGTCTTGCATATTTAAATTTAGCATCTTTGAAGCAAAAAGTAGATGCATTTCAGTATAAATGACTTTTATGATAGACTCTTACAGCTACAAACACAAATTCTTGCCTTTCTCTTCTTGAGTATTCTATTCTTGAAAGGCAGTTAGTAGCAATTACTGCCTTCACTCATATCAATCTCTGAAGCTTTTCCCTTTCCGAGAAAAAAAATGTATTAAATCTCATTGTGCCCCTTGTTGTTTTTCACAAGCTTTTAGTTCCACCTTTCTCTCGCCTTGTTACACCGTTTCTACCCAACCCACTCCCTCACTCCATCCATCCATCGCAACCATTAGCGAGCAATTCATAACGAGTCGCTGGACAATCGGAACTGCGTTCAGTGTGCTTGCGGGCGTGAAACGAGCGGTTCAGTCCGGCTGAATAAAACAGCCCTCAGCGCTTCTCGTCCGTTCAGCGCAATATCTGCCCCGAGCCGGCTCGGGAAAATAACGGCACGATAGATAATAAACGACCGTTGCCCGACTTCAAACGCTTGCACTCAGCGGCGGTTCTCGGGAATTTGTAATCGGATCTTAACATTTCTGTTCGGCGGCTGGCAGACTGGTCGCCGCCCCCGGGATGACGCGAACTTCAAACAAGATGCACTTGGAGACCCGTAGCCGAGACTTCGGTTGAAGTAAATAACTGCTGCAAGGAGGGTGTCGATGCAAGCGATGCTTAGTAAAAACTTTCGCACCGTGCCGTACCGTCAGCAGGGAAGCAGGTGGACTGGTTGACTGTGGACAAATTGAAGCAATTATTGTACCGGTTAGGAGGGGCGGTTGGTAGCTGGTTGAACCATTGGCAAAGTACAGCAGGGCATGATTTACCTGTTCACAGGATCCATTTCTTAGGTCGTTCTTACCGAAGGGGTTGGCAAGCGATGAGAGCTTTGGCTTTCGATGTTAGGATTGGTTCAAGTTTTCCATTTTCAACACCATTGCCGTCCAGGCGTTGGAGCGGCAAGACCGACTCTGTTCGCTCTTATCTCATTATCCTGTCTCGATAGCAGACCATTCCGCTACCATCTCTCTGGCAACCCTACGCATACCGCCCTAGCGCACACTCGATTGGGCAATCCCGGCAATCGGCCCCCGTTAGCAAATGTCACTTGGAATTCTCTCTTTAATTGGGCACTTGCGATGCGATAAATTAATTCCCTGCTTCTTCGCTACTGCTGTCGGCACGCCGTGTTGTCGCCAACAGGCCCGACTAAAACAGCATTGAACTGAAGGGAGGGAGGGGGCGGGGACGGTTAACATTCGAGGTGAAGTGGTGAAGTTTAGTCGTTTGGCTCGAGATAACTCATGTTGCTGAATTGTTTTACAGCAGCGAACCATCCGTAAGCGGCGCTTTGCCGTCGACACTGCATTTTGTGCTGCGGCACTCGGCAGTCTTCGCATGGTTGGCATTCCAAGTGCCACCGCCCGTTTGGATGGTACAGTTTAAATAAACACACTCACACACACACACACACTCACACGCACAATGCCAGCCGATCCCTGGCTGCAGCACGAGGATCGGTCGGTGGTTTCGTTCTTGTACGCCGCACTTGAGGCATGACATTAATTGACATGCAAGAGCTGATTGCGGTGGGTAGATAAGGAAACTTTCGGCAATACAGCCGTACCCGCCGCACTGACTCACCCCTTCCCCCCCCCCCCTCGCAATAGCCCATCCTCCTCCGCTGAGGGGTGAACCCCGACCCGGGGCTTTGAAATTAATTCAAACTACCAATTAAGATAGAAACTTTGCTCCAGAAACAGGGTCGGTTGCGTTTTTTTTTTTGCCGACCTCGCTACTTGCCAAACCGAGCGCCGGCTCAGGGTTCATTGGAAGAGGGAGTTTTCACCCTCCCCGGTTCCCCATCGTACGAGACGAAGAATTTGTCCTGGGTACACCCTGCCACTCGGCTTTGCCCAATACAATTTAGCCCGGTTCACGCTCGATACGTTTCAAACGAGACGCATCGGCAGTGAACCCGTTCGAAGAAAAGGTGGCAAATGGTACGCAAGCATTTTCAGCCCCTTCCTGGTGCATGCGGATGGACTGTGGCAGGTGGGGTGCGGTTAGTTGTCAACCGATTTTCCCGTTCTCGTTTGTCTTTGATGTGTTTGCCTGGTGTGGTGTACGGGTTTGCCTACAACTATGCATATGGGCCGGCAGCGGAACAAACTTAGTTTATGGGTGGAGCAATTTAGCAAAAATCAAATGAACGCAACTTGAGCATTTTGCGCCGATAAACACTTGAATGTTGGAAGTGAGTTTTGTGAATCAGTAAGCGTACGCAGCTAAAAATATTCCAGCATTATTAAAGAGGTGTTGGATAACTATTCAAATATATTTCATTTAATTTTTCCTTTACTCTACATCTTATTCAACTCTTATGTAGTTGTAGAACTACATTTTCTGGAATTCGTGTATCAACCACTCTGTACGGTCGACCTTTAAATGAGCCTTAATCATTTAAATGAAATTTGTTACACGAGAAGACACACGAGCCGCTGAAATGATAAGCAACCACTACCACTTTAATGCTCCTATATGTGTTGGTGTGTATGTGTGGCTCGAATTAGTTCCGTAGATGAGCGTTCTACTTCACCAAGGCACTTCTTCCGGTTTGTTAAAGAACACCTTCTTCCGGCAGAGAGCAAGCCTTACCGCGCCTCTGCAGCAATGCTGACGAAAGTAAGTACAAGTGCTCGGCTAGTGGAAAGCAATTTTCAAGCAATTTTCAGTCAACAAGCGGGAAAATGGGGACACAAATACACACTTACACACACACACACACACAGACATCCACTCCCAGCCAGTCACTCCAACTCACGCTGTTTGTGATATGCCGGGGGTTTTGGAGCGTTCTGGAGACTTCCCGAGGCTTGCGTTCGATAAGCTCAGGAACGTGCCCTGCTCCGGTCGTGGTTGGATGATGTTCATGTAGTGAAATTTAAATTTTCATAAACAGTACTCATCATTCTCGGGTGCGGTGCACGATTGGCAACACGGGGTAACGCAACGTTACCAAGGAGGCAAAACGCTTCTCGCCATTTTTGAGCTTTCCACGCTTTGAGCTTTGGGGAGAAAAAAAATTCACATGGACCCGGAGCGTAAAGTGTAGCTTAATGTACCAGCATCGAGCGCGAGTACGCACTGAACCATTACGCGGCGGATGGATGGAGCGTTTGTGATGTAAAAAAAACCGGAGCCTACCGAGGTGCTGGGAAAGCGGAACTTCGCTTAACCTTCCCGCTTGGTTCACGGGGGTTTTTATTTATTCCACTCACACACGTCACTCAACTTCAGCCAACCTGTAACAGCGATGTTTCGCCTCACTTCGACATCGACACCTCTCCCGAAAGTATCCGCTGTCGGAAAATCC
Organism: Anopheles quadriannulatus; assembly: GCA_000349065.1. Lineage (NCBI taxonomy): Eukaryota > Metazoa > Arthropoda > Insecta > Diptera > Culicidae > Anopheles > Anopheles quadriannulatus. Next base: position 371,653 of record KB667500.1, on the reverse strand, counting down.
GGGTGTCGGGGCGAGAGAATGCGTGTGTACAAGCGAAACAGCGCAAAACTCCCCATCGCTGGCTTAATGCAATCGGTTCTCACGGAGCAGTACGTGCGGGTTGCAGACGGGGAAATATAAAAAAATAAAATAAATAGAAAGCTTATGCTTCCGTGTGGAAAATTTGTGCACCGCTGCGCTCCGAACCCACCCCGCCCGAAACGGAAGCGGAAGTTGATAACAAAATTATCAAAATGCGTAACAAAATTAATGCACACATGCCCCGCTCTTTCCGGCCTTCTTCGCTCGCTCACTCTCGCTCGCACTTTTTGGGGCCGCAGGTTTTTCCGCTTTTCCGAGCGAAACGTTTTCGCTGGCGCAGTGTAATGGAGAACCGTACATACATTATTCACGAGCATACACTTTACATTCCCATCACTCTCACGGTGGTGGGTAAGTATGTGTGCGTTTCGTTGGAAAAGGAGGTAACATTTTCCCAAGTTCACAGTTACAGTAGCACTTTAATAAAAAAAAACAGAATCATCAAACAACAACATCGTGGCGGCGGGTGCGGAACCGTAACATGATTTGGATGTAATCCAATTAAAGGCCGCGGTTAATATACTGTTAATGTACGGGGACCGAAAATCGCCCACGTGTCGGTGTGTCGGCCTCGTGGAGCGACAACAGTTTAGCGCCGTAAGCGGTAGATGGGTTGAGAGAGAGAGAGAGAAAAAAAAAGCTAAATAAAAGCGTGTGAACATTTTCACAAAAACTCTCATCGAAAGTATGGTGGAGAATATAAAATTTAAGCCCCCTTTATTATGAGCCGAGCAAAATGTGTTCTGTTTGCTTGTATCGAGCATTGTTGAGGGATTTTGTGAGGATCGTTAAATTCACAACCAATTATCGAAAAACCCAAAAATTATTTTAGTATTTGTATATTTTAAGAGAAAAGAATCGATACACTGCGCTATGGTGTGTAACATTTGCATCCATTTACTTCCTTAGTCATGAATGGTTTTACCAGAATATGTATACGAACTTTCAGTAACCTCCGTAAAATATAGTTTCAATAACATTTTATGAAAAACTGTGCTCCAAATAAAACGTTCATTTTCAGAAAGATCCCATATGTACGTAGCAGAAACATGCGAATGGATTCAAACGTACTATCGTAGCCTGGACGCCCGAACCAACCAGGGCGCAGGTTGCGAAGCAGGCGTAACACGTTCCAGCACGCCACCGACCCGACCAGCGACAAGATGGTGAACGGTGATTTCAACTGTTAGCTCTGCTAATGCTGCTGGTGGCGAGCAAACACCGGCGAGCACCCGCCAACCAGTATAAATACAAATCTGTGTGCGTTTTCATTCCCTAATGAATTAAACAATGTCACGGTAAACAGACGGCCTGCCTGTCTTTGCCGTTGCTGCTGCTGACGCTGCTGCTGACACTGGCGTTTTTGGTCGCGGACTAGCAAGAAGCAGGAAGCGCAACGTGTTACAGGACCAGTTGGGGTTTGGGTGTTAATAACGCAAGCGAAAAATACACAATGCGAGCCCGCAGTAAGTTTTTGTTGTTGGCTTTTTTGCAAAAAACGAAACTGACACAAAACTTTGTCGCTGCTGAACGCACTGACAGCTGTCATAAGCAGTTCTTTGTTTAGATGTTTTTTCTTTGTACTTCTTTTTTGTTCCTCTGAGTAATAGGGTGAGTGACCTTTTTGACAAAGTATACCGATAAACCAAGGTAAGCAAGGTGCATAAAAATACACTCTGTAAGTTTTATGCTTTAATATCTGGAAAGCAGTTCCAACTGTATTTTTGTAAAATAGTTCAAACGCCCTGCTCGGTATGCAATCTTTAACACACGATTGTTAAAATGCAGTGATTTTTTTTTATTAAAAAAGGCCAATAAAACAGCAGAGTAAACATTTAAGAGTATTGAATTATTAAAATTAATCCAACCGGCACGAGTAGGTGGCATGCTAGTGGGTGGATATAAACCAACATTTCGATCCCAAAAAGGAAAAGAACAATAGACGCGAAAATCGAAAGCGCGACGCGTTTAAAATCAATCCATTCCATTTTCACACACATGATGCACAATCGAGGGGTGGGCCAATCGATTACGAAACCGATTCATCCATGCAGTAACGTACATAACGCAAAGCGGACGAGGTCAACATGAAGTTTAAATAAAATTGATACATTCAGCAAAGAGGGAAGCGTGTGCATGGCAGAAATCGTATTTGTTTTTCAAAAATTGTTCAAATGTATCAGTGTTTTGGAACAAAGTTTTGTAAAATCTGTTTAAGCAAGATGGATTTATTGAAATGTTTACTTTTTTTGCGGGACGGTTGCTGCTGTTGCACGCTGGTAGGGATGCTATCTACAACGTTGTAGCAGTTTTCTGGCAATGCACACACACAAACACCTGCATTCAGGTTACGTTGGCCGAAAAATCACCATCAACACAACTCCATCTCAAACTGGGCACTGGAGGGAATTTCCATTTTTCAACCGCGTCAAGCTATGTGTATTACTCACATTAATCATTCACAAACACATGCTCACACACACACACAAATAGACAATTTAAACTGTTAAAACAACACTGGTTAAATCAATCGGGCTCATCATATCACTACTGCAGCGCGCGTGGAAGTTTCCCGCAACACAGCAACATTGCACCTGTCACGTGTGGTAACGATAATGGGAGGAACACAGGACCGCAGGGAAATGGATACACTTTTCCCCCACCCTTGACAGCGGGGTTGGCCTACCAGATAATGCAGTCGAATCTGCTGAGCGTAATTTGATGGCACACTCGCGAGCAATGCCATTCCAAACTGCGGCCGATGCTCCACCCAGTCGGTAATTGGAATGGACGCTTCCGGGGTATTTTTTGCTACTGAACGAACTACACTTTGCATTTTGTAATGCAACCCGCGGCGAAATTCTGGACATCGCTTCATCGTAGCCTAGTGGCAGACACATTCACGAGCGGAAGTCACATCACACCAATAGGCACTGGAATCGAAACGTTGGAGTCAGGCACAAGCGCGTGTATCGGTAAGTGGTTGGAATTATCATCAGGATCAGTTAAAAGGAACCCTTTTGTAGCACGTGTAGCTTGTTTCGGATGCTGCGATCATTGTCGATCGAGGGTGCATTACTGTTTTGCTACCAATTGAACACCCCACCACTCCTGCAGCAGATCCTGAACTATGTTTTAATCCACTGGAAACCATTTCCCTGCTATGCGTTACGATCGATGGCACGGTGCACGGGCGAGTGTATGGGACGCAATAGTGATTAAATAATTAACCACATCCTGCAAGCTCCGACCCACCGCCTCCTCGCTGGAGCGAGTAGTGGAGCACATACACCTCACACACACACACACATACACACACACACACACCAACACACACACACACACACACACAGACACTCCTGCAGAGGAAGAAGCGGAAGCAAGAAAAAAAGGCCGCCTCTAGGCACACACGGCGATACCCACAAACGTACCCTGGGCTTCACATTGTTTCCACGACGATAATCGAAACACTACTGCGTCGGAAAAGTCGGCCACCCGTTCGGCAAAAATTTGTCATTCGCGAACCGCGCACACTTCGGAACGGGATGAGTGTGTGTGTGTGTGTGCTTGCCGAACGGACGGACGGGCAGCCCCGTTCGGGATTCGGGCGTTTCGCATTCGCGCGCGCGAGCGTTCCGACATCAGGGCTGCTTCGAAAGGCTTCCCCAGCAGTGGGGAAGAACCGGTTCGGTTGTGAGCGGAAACTGCTCGAAACGGTTCGAAAGCTTCCGCAGGGTGCCGTTTCGAGCAGTCGTTCACTTGAACGGAACGGCAGGGAGTGGCAAAGGGGCGGGAAGGAGCTGGTTGTGCGCATACGCTGTACGCGCATTTGCCGAACGTTTGCCGGTGTTGTTCTTTTTTGTTTTGTTGTTTTTTTTCCTGGTTGTTATTTTTATGCCACTAGCGTAGAGGTAGAGGTGTGTAATAGTGTTCGCTTAATGATGCACTGAAGCTGTTGCCTTTCGGCCGGACGGGTCGGAAAACATCGATGGTTGGTGGGCATGTTATTGCTGCGGGTGGAATTAATAGAGAAAAAAAAAACGATCCAACTCACGAACCTGAGAGCGACGTTTTTGAGAAGAAAAAAATTGAAAAACAAAACAACATTTTATGAAATGTAATTATCTACCCACATATTTACTTGACTTGCGAAGATGAGATTGCTTAATTGTGTATGCTTTTAACTCACATATTTACCTTTAAACGAATACTTGCTCATCTTTGTTACTTTTGCAAACCCTGCCGAATGAGACAAAAATCCCAATGCTTTGCAAGGTTCGTCTGTAACCTTCATGTTTTGTCCATTTCAAAACCACTCTTGATGCATCACAATGCTCTTGCTGATTTTGTGATCTTTTAATTTGGTTCATGTTTTGCTAATTCATTTATACTGCTCTTTTCTTTGTCCAAACAAACGAAGTTTTCAGCAAGCGTTTTTGTAGCATATTTGAATCTATTCTGCGAGTTGAGATGGTTACAACAACAACAACAACAACAACAACAACAAAAGAAAACATTAAGCCCCAAGAGCTTAGAACTCCCTCCCACCATCCCACCAGCTTCCAGGGCACGCACAAATCTGGGAGGTGAATTATTTGCCCTTTGCTAATAATGTGATGCACGCCGGCCTGCCTAATTCGTTCCTAAGCCACTCTAAATTAACATTCAAACACAGACACACACACACACCCACGGTGGTTCTGTCGCACGGAAAAAAAACCAACGTGCGCGAATCGGATACCCCGACCCCTTTTTCCCTTTCGCTTTTTATTTGCTCGCTTCCCGGCTAGGCAAGTCCCCGGCAGTGCTGAAGAGGCTTAATCAGGGCGTCCCTCGTTACATATGCATGTATGACAATTTTTAGACCGAACCGGGGGAGTTGGTTTCCCCTTTTCCTACACATCCGCTTCCCGTTTGCCTGTGCGCTTTGCCGGTGCGCCAACACGCTCCCTCTGCCCCCGCTCTGCGGCCGCCCAGAAGTTAATCCTCATTAACCCTGCGAGACCCGAGACCCGTGCGGGGCAATGATAAATGAATGAAATTAAAAAGTTTGCTTTCTAGCGACATAACGAGTGTGCAACAACAACAAAAAAATCAAGCAACGCGCTCGCCCAAATTCGCCCACGAGCGAAACCGCCCGTTTTCAATTCATCGAAACACAGCGCGTTAATGTGCACGTGTATGCGTGTGTGCGTGTGAATAATTATGTGGTGCTTTTGAAGCGCGAGCAAAACACCACGCCAAGGAATAAAGAGAGCGCAGAAGGCTGGTAAAAGTACCGAAAAAGTTGTGTCAACCCACAAGCAGCGCCAAACGCTGCGTACTGCACAGCGATGGAATGGAACATTCCAGATTGGAACCACAATCACCAACGGGCTGGAATGGAAAGGGCGCTGCTGTTGGTCCCGCTGGTACCGATCCGGTGCTGTGAGCGCTATTAGCCGAACCGTCTGGTAAAGATCACTCGTCCCAGCACCAGCACATCACTGCGTGCGACCAACGTGTGAGAAAAATGAACAATTTCGCCGCGGGCCGAGGGGGGAAAGAGTTTAACCGGGCGTGCTGGGAAAGAAACAAAACACTCACACCGCAAGCGACAGAGACAAAATATGAAGCTAAAAATCACACCCTTCGTTGCTGGTGCCTAACGATGAGAGATTCATTAATTCCGCGCATACGCATGCTTCGCTCACGCGTTAATGCCCTTTTTAGCATACACGGGTACGAGATTGCAGCTCCGTTTCCCATTCCCCCCTGCGGCAGCATACATGGGTAGCATGGGCGGGAAATTTGCACTTCTCATTATTTGCGTAATAAATTAAAAACATCTTTTTGCGAAAACGGAAAGGAAGATCAGAGCGTCTCATAGCGATGGCAGGGCAGTGTTAACTCTTTAAGCAACTGGAACTGGAGAAAGATAATTGAGCTGGCTCAGGTCGTTGTTGAACTTCTCTAAGCCTTTTTCCTTTGCGATTTAAGTTTTCTCGAGAGTCGCCATTTTTGTTTTTCAGTGCTGTCTTTTATTTTAGTGATGATTTGTGAAGAATGTTAAATGATTTAACTGATTGATTAATCAATTCATCTATACATCCTGCTCTAAACTATCTTAATTGTCCTATACCTATCTTCACCCTAACTATGTATTATATTTAATGGTTTGTGTTTTACTTTCGCTCGGTTTTAGTTTACACTCATGAGCATATTTTAATGCTGTTTATACATTTCTGCGCTCTATCTTTGAGCCTATCTGTTCTATCTGTCTGTTATAGTTCTAGTTACTGTTGACTGCAATGGCAGTGTCATCCGCAAACAGAAACAGGTGGCAGATTTATAGGAGAGATGATAAAAAAAATACTCCCTTGGAGGACTGGACTGCTGTTGATGCCGGAAGATTGTTCCCATAAGGTAACTTGATAAGTCCTTTGCAACCAATAACTCCTAATAGTCTTGACAATGTAGGATATAGCCTGATGTTGAGCATTTTGTAGAGAAGACTTAACAAATGGAACTGGTTTAGCAAACATAGGTAACGTTCATACAACAAACCAGTTTTGGCAACAATGAAACTTTGAATATTTGGTGTTACTTTTCTTTTACCATGTTACCTCTGAGTGATTACTCAGGAGTATGAAAACAACTCGTATAGCATTCATGTTTTATTAAAGTTGATATCAAAATAATTAAATGAGCAACAGACGATTTTCTGCGGTAGCCCATGTCTCTATGTTATGCTTAACTTTATTGGAATTTAATATGAATTCATGTTATATGTTCAAATATTAATTTTACACAATGATGCATATTAATATTATGCAAAACAGTTTCCTTCACAGTAAGCCATTAACGTAGATTGGTTCTACTCACCGTAGTACTCTTTTTTTTACTACGCTGTACACGGGTTTTCGTCCCAAGCCCTCCCTTTCAAAGTAGCATCAACACAACCAATGCTCCAAGCGAAAGCAAATTGTGCTTATGAATCACGGAAATCGTCATGATTAATTTCATCAGCAAACGCATCGTTAATTATATCCACTTTGCACAACAGTCGGGCCCAGCAGCGCCACACGCCAAAGCAACACTTTCTTGCAACTAGTGCACGACAAAAAGCCGGACGTCCACTTGAAGATTTGGAAAGTTTTCGATTGAAAGTTAAATCCGATACTCAAACAACTTCTCGGCAGCGTTGTCGGCAAGTGCGGGATTGCGAAATCGATTCCGGTTCGTTTCGGCCCGCTTCAATCGTTCGCCGTGAAGTGGTTATCACAGATGAAATGATGGAAATGTTTCAGCCTTCACCCACACAGGCGACTGACTCGGGGCGTTGGTCTGTAGGTGGTGTGAGCGTACAGAAATAGAGCTAGTGAGCAAACGAATGCTTTGGAGCGAGAGAGGGAGAGAGAGAGAGAGAGAGAGAATGAGTGAGAGAGTGCGAAAGAGGACAGGTATTAATTATGAAGCATTTCGAATCGACTAACTTTGACGTGTATTTACATTTCTCGTTTATTGAGCATTCCCCTTACCGTGTGGCGTCGCTGCTGACCGGTGAGAGCAGCGCCGGAACGGAAAGGGGAAGAAAGGGGGCCAACAACGACAAGCCGTCGATCGTGCCGTACCGGTGCCACAAACAAGCGAGCATTCCAACACTGCTGGAATGCGATGACGGCTGCCAGCGTTCCCTCCACCTTCGGGGTGCCAACGTGGTAAGGTGTTTCGCCTAACAAGCGATTGGTACGTCCGGCCCGGGACGAGCAAGCGACATGACGAAATGACAGTAGAATTAAGTAGTGGCCGGGGGGAGGGCGATGAGGTAGGGAAACATTCCCAAATAGCTCTCCTTCGCATCACCCACTCACACCGACGCTTTTCGTTTCCCCGCAGCTGGCAACCTGCCCGGGTTTGAGGCATTATTTATTATTCATCTCGATGATCAAGCCAATTTAGAAGGAAGCAAGGAGTCCTCCGGTTCATTCGTTCTCACTTTCTCACACTATCTCTCTCCGTCTCTCTCTCTCTCTCTCTCTCTCTCTCTCTCTCTCTCTCTCTCTCTCTCTCTCTCATTCTTACCAGTATCAGAATGCTAAGCCGGGATGAGAGTCACTCCTTAAAGGTGGCATCAAATTTTAAATGCGAGACCACTTCCAATTGCAGCACGCCGCTGTAGCTCATCTTTAATTTAACACCAACTACCAGCCGGACGGTTTGCGGGGTCGAATTTCTCAGATCGTTACAAGCACTGGCTGGAAGTATGAGCGCAACGAGTGAAAGAAACGTTAAGAATTTGTGTCAAACTCTTAACTGCTTTAGCCTCATCGTTGCTCACCTGCCCTCGGGGGGGAAGCAAGAAGGTGATGCGAATCTGCAAACGAACGAGTTGACATAGTACGTGCTGTAAAGCCGTTCTTGTTCGCTTGCGGAAAGGTGCAGAATGTTCTGCGCGTACGGCTGAAGGGAAGGTGGGTTGTGGTGCCATCAGAGGGACGAAGCGCAATACGGTGTGTGAAGTGAAGTTTTGATTCGCACGGCTAACTGTGATGCGCTCGAGCAGAAAGGTTAAACTTGCATCGTAGTCAAAGTAGCTGGTGCGGTTCGATATTGACCGCGTGTAAGCTCTGCAAGAGTTTATTTAGAAATGAATGAGTTGTAAAGTAGAGCGCGAAATAGATGAAAAAGTAATCCCAGATTGCACTTGCTTTGGGGGAGAAAAAGAGGGAATAGAGAAAAGAGAAAATATATTCGCAATGTAAGATAGCTAGCAATACGAAATTAGGGCCAATTAGAGCAAAAGTTTGAGTAAAGCTCGACAAATGTCGCTAAACGAGAATAGGCGCCATCAAGAAAGTTAGAAAATTGAAGGAGACAATACTATTTTTTGAACTTATCGCATGAACTCTTAAAACTTAAGCAACACGTTTAAACACGGTCCAATAGAATCTAGATAAATATATTCTCTATGAAGAGCTAGATAGAATGACACTCGTAACAACATCAATGATTGGTGCTGCCTTTCAAGTACTCAATGGTATACGGAACCAAATATTTAACATAGTCTTCAGCCTGCACAGAAAGGCATACACAGCTACATAATGCCACTCATAATTTATGATATCCATATGATAAACATCCTGCTTATCTTAGAAGATCAACAGATCGATCGTATGTTTGTATAAAGCAAATACACGTTTTATACATCTGTAAAGCAACTACATCCAATGCGGCTTTGTAAGGCAATGCAAATTATGTGCTGCTGCCAACAAATCCCTTAAACATCAGCCTGCTAATAGTACCGCATTGATTCATCTTCATTCCGGCACTCCACTATCAATGTGTCAGTGACAATTCGGTCGCTGTACGCTGCCGAGCACAAAAGCCGGAAGTAAATAGTATCGCTATCATCACCGGTCCAGCCCTGCTGGCGAGACAACGACACCCAGCACCGGTGCACCGCCGCTGCACTGTTCCGCACTGTTGCAAAGCACGCCGTCCATACCACCGAAGCCATTCAACTTAACCCGGGCGGCCTTTGCAATCCGGCGTGCCCTTGATGGCCGTTGGTTTCGCTCAGGCCCCATGCGCCCCCTCCCCATTGCATTACCGCTGCGTGACGTGTCGCCCCGCTGACGGAAGACCTATAAATTATTCCAGCGAAACACACGCAATTAACGTAATGTTTGAGTTTTAGTGCTTAGTGTAATTTGAGGTAATTAATTTATACGGCTTACAGCGGCGGCCGGTATGCAGCGACGGTCCCTCGAGGCGCTCTGGCGAGCGTCCAACCGCTCGTACGGTGGAACTTTATCGCTTCCTTGGCAGCGGCTTTCCTCGAGACTGGCATGGGAGGGGCGGCTCGGGCAAAAGGGCACGCCCGGCATCGCTGGTGGCGGTATCTGTTTACCCCGTCCGTGAACTCATGTGCTCGGGCGGCGAGCGTGTACACGCACAGACGACAACACATGCGTTCGTGTTCGTGGGTGAAGTGCTGCTGGCAGTGCAAAACATCCTTCCATTGTGCGCGTTTATGCTCGCTATGGTGGCGGTCAGGGTGAAAGTGCACAGAAAGCAAAGGAGAGAGAGAGAGAGCGAAAGAGAGGTATGCAAGAGGCTCAACATAAGACGTCGAGCTCCGAAACCACTCACAGCCGCATCGTCCACATTACCGGCGTGAAGCCACTTACAATGGGTGGATTGGTTAAAGAAGCTTACTGGCTAGACGACAGCTGGTTTAGCGGACAGATTTGTCTGAGTACATTTCGAAACGGATTATGGTCAGCTAGTGTGTGACATTGCCCGCCTGGAGGTCAGCTAAAGCATTGAACCAGCAAACCAGCTTGAGAATGCACGTGTCGTTTGTGTCTGATATGTTTTCATTTCAGACGAATGGGTTTTTATGAATACCTGAAAAACGCATTAGCTTAAACATATATCGTGTTGCTAGATCTAGTCTATTTGTTGTTCTCGCTTTTTTATAGTTTTTATTTATATGTATTATATAGAATAGCAAAAGTTCATTCCCTTATCTTACAAAGCTCTTAACAAATCGCCCATTTAAATAAATCTGTTCCCAAACGATACACAGTTCAACATTGCAAAGCAATTGAGCGAGCTTAAAGTTTGCCGAAGTAACTCCAAAATGGCCAAAGATAAAGTTCACGAACCTGCATAAATCAGCATTTACGCTGAAATCGTATGCATACAGGCTGCCCTGCGTGCAATCGCTTCGGCTCTAAAACAAGTAACAGTAACAGCAAAAGCACCCACAACGGCATCCCACCCATTCGGTGGCCCAAGCTCGAGCAACAAATTTCCAAATGGCAGCAGAAATTTGCTTCGGAAACTGCTGTCCATTAAACATTTAAAAAAGTGCCATAAAATTATGATAACGATTTTTCGGGCAGCACTAAACGCCGCGGCTCGCTTCCATTCTACGTCCCCTTTGCATATACACACATCCAACTCACGGCCTAGCTCTCACACACACACACACACACTTGGGAGCGTATCTTTTGTGTTTGCTTTATTTGTATCTGAGCGCAAACGGAATGGAGGCGCCTGGTTGGTTGCACCATGCGATGGAGGCGCCTGGTAGATTGTGCAGTTGTCGCTTGCATTGCGTTGTCCCTTATCGGTCTCGTCCCATCATTGCAGACCGTTAGCGTGCGAGTGTGTGGGTTGTGTTCGTAGTCAACGTACCGTGTGCAACGTACATTTGCACTCACGTTTGATGCATATTTTTTTCCGTGCCGTACCGTATGCAGCCACAGTGGAAAAGGTTATGGTCATACGGATGCATTTTTGGGTGTATTGCAATATGTTGGGACAACTTATTTGGCTCGAATGCGTACCAAGATAAGCTGCAACGAAGTGAACTTAGTATTGAAAAGAAAAACAAGACGATGATTCGATTACTTTGTTGACTAATTTCGTCCCCTTAAAATGCTCATTGCTTTAAATGTGCATTACTGAAATCGCTGAAATATGACTGATTTTTTTCATTATCAATTTAGTTTTTAAATAATTTTGTAATAATTTTGTTGATTTTTTACCGACCAAACGATAATATTTAACCATATTGCTACATATCATTCCCACTGTTAGTCAGTGCTTCCAACAGGAACTGAACGATGAAACTTTCCCTTATATTTCTCAGCTTCTGTTTCAGGACAAAGCACAACCTCGCTTTCGACTGTGAACGTAGCACTCATACTGACCGCGGCCCAGAGCCGACCACCTCAATGTTCAGCATAAGGCACTGACATATAAATATAATATAAAAAAATAGATCGCTTGTATTGCTATCAGAAGCAGGAAGCAAAACAAATGGAAAAGAAAGCGTGATGCAAGGCGCGTGAAACGTTTTGTTCGCGGAAACGGAACCCCCAAATGGCCACTCGAACTTATGCTATGGCAGTGAACGAACGGGAGGGCACATCGCGCCATTTCCACTTATATTGTCGTTTTTCTCCATCTCTATCTGTGTACTTTGTGGGAGAGCCATAGAATGAGATAGTAAGAAAGATAGAGATAAAAAGAAAGCAAGAGAGGGAAAGAACCAACGAGCGAATGTTGTGTTGCTGCTGTTGCACATTCCATTGCTTTCGCCAGCTTCTTTTCAACGCGCTCAGCTTAGCCCGTTTCCTTCGGGTGTCTTCCGAAAGTTGACTGTTATCAATAAAAGTGATACACATAAAATTTGCATAATTGATCAATAAATTTTATGTAAATTTTCGGTACACGCGTTCCATGGACCAAAAAAAAACGAAGAAAAAAAACCCGAAAGTGAAAGAAAAATACAAAATGCCACCAAAAGGAGCATACCACTGACAGTGGAATAGAGGAGGTAAGAGAAGGAGCGGTCGCTGGATGCTGGGAGTGAATATTTTCATCTGAATCATTGCCCGCGCCGACATGCCGGTTCCCGTTCCGCCCATCGAACATCGGTTGACATCTGCGGAAGTTGTCGGAATCGTCTCCGGACCACCGTCCTCTTCCAGGCGGCTGTGGTCGTGGCCGTGAGAAACGCTGGTTTGCAGATCGCAGCCCAGACCGCCGTGCGGTGAGCGATTGGAAAAGTTTTTCCAACCATTGCCTTTCCTTCTTCTCGTTTAGCTTCCATTCGTGCCGCAGCGAGAAAGTTCGTCCGCCCAGTTTACTCATCTGTGACAAATATCGTCCATGCGGAACCGGGTCACCGGACTGGCAGAGTCAGTGGGCGGTGTGTGTGTGTGTGTGTGTGTGTGTGTGTGTGTGTGTGTGTGTGTGTGTGTGTGTGTGTGTGTGTGTGTCGTTTTGTACCTACGCACTCATCTACCGGTGCAGATGGCCGTGCCAAGTCGTCACCGGTGTCGGGACTGCACAAGTACGTCTTGATGGAAGGTAATTGTTTTGGGAATTGTTAGGCTTCCTTCAGGGTTTCTGTCTTCTCCCCTTGGCCTGCCGGGCAGGAAATTATGTCTTAAAAAGTTTCAACCACAGCCCTAACAAACAGTCGGCCCCGCCTCTCGCCCCGGAAACGATGGTAATTTGTAAATAATCCGAGATTTTCTTGTTGCGCTACTCTTGAACGACCGCGCACAGGTGGCGATGAGCTGTAGGAGGGCATGTACATGCCGCGGTTTGACCGGTTTTACCGTAGAAAATAAGTGCTTTGTCCTTGTTTCAGTGTGTTTTGCGTGACAAAAAAAAAAACGTCATAATTTTATGTTGAATATGAAAGTTAACGGTGTTAATTAATCGCAATGTGTTTCATAAAGGGCTTTTTGTTCGTGATGTATCGTAACGATTGTATTCCAAACAGAGCTAAACATATTTTTCATTGAAATTCAATATTCAAATAAAAACATTAGAATACAGTGAAAATTTATAAAGCTGCATTAACCATTGGATTTAACTAAATTGCCTTCGAACCAAAAAATGTTTGTGCTTGTTTTCCTTTCGTTATAATATTGCAGCCTACCACAAAACAATACTAACAGGGAAAAAGTCAAGCAATAACTATCCGGAATGAATTAAGAAAACAGGAAATAGGACATGACATTTCAAGAACAAGCTTTCCTGCACCACCAGGCGAATGCTACAAAAAATAGAAAATTATCCTTCAAACAGTACTTCAGCAAACGTTACGCAATTCGTTTTATTAGAAAGAGCATTTCTAAAACTTTTAAACACTTAAAGAGATGATTGTGTGATTCTTTTGATTCTGTAAAAATGGCTTCTTCACTTCCTGCCACAACCGAGTCTTAAAGAGAGGAAAAAAAAGGGAAGCGACGAACGTTCCCTATTAGCCAGTTATGTTCGGTTTAGCTTTTCATTCGCATTCTGCCCGCACCCAGCAGCTCGGCTCGGGAACTCGATACGGATCCGGAAGTGCTTGCACGGATAGGTCTGATCGGTCATTCAGGCCAAAGATTTCCGGCACATCACATCTGGTCCGGGTGGCAGCGAAGGGTCAGCTCTTCGGTACGGTATCGGAATCAATCGAACGGAAGGCATTCGTTTGTGAGACGAAATTATATTATTCGCTCATCATTCATCCAGAACGGGATGAACGGAGCAATGAGTGAGTGGAAAGAAAATTTCTACGGGAAGGCTCACAGAATTGAAGCAAAAACAAATTGGGTACTTAAAAGCTTTAAAGTAGAGACGGTCGGTGTCGTTGATGTGCGTTCTATATGCATTTTCTAGAGGTCAATCATTACCAATCGTAGTAAAACTTGAATTCCGTCTCATTATCACGTAGCTGTTCAATCAGACGCTTGCAGTAAAAAAAAGGTAAAATAATGTTTCCAGGTTCGAGCCAGCCTTCAGCGGGTTAAAGTGTTTTATATTATACCATTTTGTCAATCAACTGTGACACATTGTGCCAACCTTGGCATCGAAAACTTTTCCCCTTTAGACGGGCGTAACGATTCGACACGCAGCGTCAACTTTCACGACAAAGCACAGTCACTCCGGCTGCTGCCGGAAGAAACGAAAGACACATAAAACATTAACCCACAAGCACACGGGCTCCCAGTACACTCTTTCTCCTCCCGCGCCATTGCATATGTCTCACGGATGGCACGGGGGTCTGATGTTTGCTAGCATAAGTTTTCCCCCCATTTCCCCGTTTCGGTAACCGGTGTGTTTATATAGATTTTAAATGATTGATTGAACGTTATGACATTTTTCAACACATTCAATAGAGAGACGGTAAATAAATCATCCATTATTGGTGTGTACACTTTCCAGACGGTGCGAGCGGTGGTGCTGCCGTGCTGGCGTGCACACAGTTCCGTTTCAATCGATCCTGCAAAGTTTCGGAGTGTGCTGATGCTGATTTTGCTCCTGCGGACTGCTCCGGTGACTACTACCTAGCCCGAGTCCGAGCTGGTGCAGCTGGATGCCGTCCAACCTAGCTCGACAAGTTGCGCGCACACACACACACACAAGCCTTCCTCCCATCAGGGAAGCATGCACCGCTCCATCATCCAGGGCCAATTGATGGATCCGTTCATCCGCTCACGCTCGCTTCACGGGCTTCCCTCGTGTACGGTTTCGGGTTATTGTCGATCGAAACCGATCGAAATCGCTATTAATGAATTTATGTTACGCTGGTGGCAGCGTGCCCCAACCACCCCATTGCCTCCCGTGTGATGGAGCGCGGGAACGGAGGGGAAAAAGTTTTACCCCTTCTGCCCGAGAGTCTTGCCCGATAAAAGCTGCCAAACGAGAAGGTTGGCGGGTATCGGTGTTAGTAGTGTTTGTGTTTTAGTTTGCGTCTCTGTTTTTCCCTCTTCCTTTATCTCTCTCTCTCTCTCTTTCTCTCTCTCACCTTAACTTCGTGCACAGCAATAATGAAGCATTTATCAGCCGTCAGTTTGGTGTGGATAGTGCTTTCAGTTCAGTTTTATTTTGCTTCTACCCCCAGCTGCACACTCCGTTTGCGAGCGCTTGCTGCACAACCGGCCACGTGCCAGCGATGGTGCCTTTCGCATCGCACAGTCCAGCGGCCAGCGCTTCGACCTGTCAATGCATCATTTAGATTCGGTGTCACGTGCAGTGCCCGGTGCGGCACACAAATGTTGCTTCCTTTGCGTCATCGCAGCGTAGGTAAAGGCTGGTAAGGCAGCTGATTTAGAGGACGAAAATGGAATTTGCAACAGAAAACAACTTATTTGAAGTTCGGCAGATGTGTGAGTGTATGTTCCATATGTTACAGACAGTTTGTTTGCTTGGCATTACTTTCTTCTAGCAAGCATATCGAACGTTAGAATACTTTATTCTAAAGAAATTGTGAATGTATTAGTATCTTACACATATTTTGTTGAAATGCTGATGTTAAACTAAAGTATAATAAAACGCTTTAACGATTTATTTTGAGTACATAAACGTCTTTTTACTATCACTCGTAGCAATAGATGTTTCAGGTCAACGGGTAAACACCACGAGCGTTTGATTATTTAAACCCAAAATGTATTGCATCCAATACCCATCAAATGACAAACACTAATTACCCGTCACTTCCAAAACCCCTTCGAATTGTTCTGACCTTACCCTGTGCATAACACACACACACACACACACACACACACACACACACACACACACACACACACTCACACACCCATCAACCCACCTCTTCGGCATGGCTCTGGCGTAGCATAAAAGGTTCGCGCAAAACATAATTGAATTCACACGGGAGCACGCTCACCATCACCTACGCCATCCCACCTCACAAACATCTCCCCAAACCACAAGCCAGGCCAGTGCCATTTGCCCTGGCAGCTGCTTTCCAAGCTTTCCAGGCATGCCGACGGGCCCCAGCAACCATCCATCGGACCCGTGCGCCACAAATCTTTCGACAATCCACCGCCAAAAGCTGCTGTCTTTAAATTGTCATTTATTTTACTTTCTCCCCTCCCTCCGCGGCAGGAACAAATCGAGTGCACAGTCTCCCGGCCCCGCGACCACCGTATCAGCTGAGCGAGCCGCCCGCAAGCCGCATACACACGGAAGCGGCTAATGGGCGGTAAATTTATTTTAATTTAATTTTATTACGGCCCCTTTTCATGTTTTCCGTCGCCACCCGTGGGGTCCGCCTACATGCCCCCCCCCCCACCCGCTACCATAACGGAACCATTCCGTTCGACGAACTGGTGGTTTGTGTTGTGCCAAAAAAGGGCAACATACTTCCCTCGTTGTCTTGGCTTACCTGCCTGATCAAGCGATGTGAGGAAAAGAGAGAAAGAGAGAGAGAGGAATAGAGAGAGAGAGAGAGAAAGAAAGAGCGCTCATACTCGACATAATGTCCACCGATTGTTGGCAGCGGAGCAGGCGGCTCGAAAGCAGCTGTCCTTGCCGGAACTGGGAAACTTCTCCGATGCACGTAGAACAATAAATTTCTCCTTCCTGTCTGGGGCCGTCGTTCCGTTTTGCCCGCAGCTTCGATTTCAACCGAAAAGCTAGGAAAGTGTTTTTGCTTTCCGCGCGCGCGTGTTTGTGTGTATGTGTGTGTCTGCCGTTTCGTTCGGATTTGTGTACAGTGGACGAAAGCTGTGAGCCTTATTAAGAGCGCATGGTGTTTGGTAATTGTGGTAAGTGAGGCGCGTGACAGAGCTATTGGATTCGAGTTGACGGTGCAATCCTATCGAGTGCTAGCCTCTTATTTACTGATTCAAACTTGTCGACTTTAAAAAGATAGATTATTCAGAACTCAATGAATCCACAGTGCATGTGAAACTATCATTCTGAGCAGATATCATTGAGCAATCCTCTACCAAACAAAGAGACTATTCGTTCCTTTAAAGCTGTGACATCTTACTCGAAGTTACTCAAACATTTTGAAAGAAATACACCCATCATGCGCCGGACTGTCGGGGAAGGATAATTAATGATATCATGTTTAATTAATACGTTCCGGATTTATTTATTCTTCCGTTACAAACCTTCCGGTTTCGGTAGCATGCCGGGTTGTTGTCGCGGTAGCCCAAAAACGCGCCCAATCGCGATGATGAACGCCCGAAGCCACCGAAAAGGAAAATCAGTTGACAGAGAGAGAGAAAGAGAGAGAGAGAGAGAGAGAGAGAGAGAGAGAGCTATCAAGGGAAGAAGGAAGAGGGAACACAGAACGCAATCCACTTCGCACATTTCGCAGTGGCAAACGAAACCGAACTCAAACTAATAAACTGACAACTCGCCAGCGCGCCCACAAAAGCGCTCGAACCTTGCCGGCGGCCATTTAAAACGATAGCACCATCTCACGCTGATGTCATTATTAATGCGATTGTGATTGCCCGGTAGAGCAGGGAGTGGGTTTGGTGCACGCAAACTTTAAACCCCTCGGCAAGTGCTACACCGCGTCTGAGCTGCAAAATGTAGCATTTTCGCCGAGAGGGTTGCCAGTAGAGTGTTTCTCAGTATTGGTGGTTATTTTTAAAAAGGATTGCTTAATTAATAGGAACGCTACGAGGGAGCGAGGGGAGCTAAGAAGAGGGTGTAATGTAACAGGGTCGGACGACTTGCGCTTAAGGAGACAAACAGAAAGGTCAATGATTTTGTCGACGTTATTGTCGCAGCAGTCCAGGGCAGCGTTGGCGGTAGGTTAAATATTCAAACAAATCTGGCCGTGTTTGACTGTTGTGAAATGAGTTTGAAATAGCAAATGATTCCTTTAGCGCACTGCTTCAAGATGCTGGGAAGCGTTTTCATTTATGTTGATCGAATGGAAAATAAGCGATGACAGATGGTAACTTGTATCATTTCTACATTATTTCAGATAGCCTTACCGAAGTCGAAGATTGCAAAACACGACCTATTGCTTGGTTGCAAATAATGTTTTTAAGACCTGTTTGTTTAGAATCTGATCACTTAGTGCAGAGCGTTTATTTGCATGGTGTCAATGCTGATATCGAACTATGTTTCTCTAGATACTCTCATCTACATCTCATAAACCTGACAACAACAAAGATCTGTAGCTGTAGATGTGGAGTTGCTTTTCAAGTTTTGGACCACAAGAGAACTCTCATAAGGGATACCGTAGGTAGCAAAGACCTCGAATACATGAGGATTATTTAAATATTCGTCTGACACTTTCGTTTAGATCTGTAAATTCTGTAAAATGTAAATCCATTTATTACATTTTTGCCTTATTTTCTTGTGAGGGTTTTTACCCATACGTTCCTGTACCGGCAGTGAGTGCGACAAGGGATCCGGAGTGTCGCGGTATTGAATGTTGTTCGCACGTCTTTAAACGTATGTATACAAAGCACCCCAAAAGCTGAGGCAGAAAACCTTTTCTCGAATGAAGTTCTGGCAAAGGAAGATTCAACTATTTGGACGGACATGTCCAGCAAAACACCTCGAGGAAGTAACAACAGCAGATTTAAGACAGGAACACATCCCTGCTCCAAAAACACCCGAAAATTTGATATCATCCTACACTCCGGTCAAACAACTGCAGTTTAAACCGAGTAAGCCCAGGGTAAGGCTAAACCGTTGGGGGAAACTCCTTTGAGTAACACAAATTCGTCGACATTACGGACACTAAATTAATAAACACGATCATAACTATTAGATAATATGTATACACAAAAGGATGCATAAAAGAGTGACCTTTCTGAATCAGCCTCACTGCAACTTTGGTCAGCAGAAGCACCGGAAAATGCCACCATCTTAAACACAACACAACTCTCCCAGCACATGCATTACCCAACGGATAAAATTACAAAACAACTCCACTCTACATTGAAGCTGTTCATCCATCACGATTCATGAACTAGACCAATCTGCTTTGTACGTCGAAAGAAATGATTCCTCAATCATGGGTTTAAAACCATAATCCGACAGCAGCGCACTGCATCGATCTTTTTCCACCGCGGGTGAGGATGTGGGTCATGCCAATTGCATGCGGCATGCCGGGTACGGGCGAGGGCTTATCTCCCTGAACTGAGCGTTCGCACCCAACAGCCAAGCGAGCGATGCAGTTGGCGTGTAGCGGGGAAAGAGGGAAAGACGAAACGGACCAAAAAATACATACAACCCAAAACACTTAAACTGCCGTGGACCTTAAGAACGGACGCGCCGGATTGGTTTGATTAATGGTTTATTCCCATTATCCATTTTCTAGCGTGCCGAGTGGATTCGGGTTCTTCGTTCCCCATCCCGCGCCCGTTCGCTGCTCACCCACCCACCCAAACGCACTTCGAAGTGAAGAGAAAAGAATGCTTTTTAAATCAATCCGTTCGACTCTGCCCCGCACGGAGTAGCCCACCGGGACGCGATGAACGAGTGACCAACACAGTATGGATCGGATTCGCAAGCGATCGTTCCAGCCAAAAGACACTCGATAAAAACCACCAATCCATCTCGCTGGTGTGTGTGTGTGTGTGTGTGTGTGTGTGTGTGTGTGTGTGTGTGTGTGTGTGTGTGTGTGTGTGTGATTCGCAACGGTTGCAAACACGCCACTCGCTCACTGTCGACCGCAAAACGGGGAAGCAAGCATGCCGAGCACGGAGCCACCACCACCAACCAAGCTCAGGTTCTAATAACCGGTGATGGATTATGGATAATCTTCCGCCGGCATCGTGCGCACGTTTTCTATTTTCCCTTTAACAACCCGATAAGCACACGCCGAACACGTCGCAGTCGTCATCGGTTTCTCTGCTCGTCAACTTTGGCGTGGCTGTGCGGTTGAAACAATCCGGCGAAGCAGCCAAACCAGCCGCAAGGGGAAAGATTTTTCACCTCCATCCATTCGATTCCTTCTTCCGATTTTTGGTTTTGCTGTTTGAGTCCACGGCCAAGCAGAAACTGGTTGGTTCCTCGGCAGCGCAACGTGAGCAATGGCGACCGAGCCAAACAGCAGTACAATCCAGAAGCGTGAAAACAAAAACAAGCACAACCACCACTCAAACGGCAGCGAAATGGGCCACGAAAGAAGATAAATGGATGCGCGCTGGTAGGGCGCGCTTCAGTAGATAAAGAGATAGATTACAAGTCACCGCTACCTGGTGCAGCATTCGCGAACTGGTCTCCGTACATGCCTTCCATTCGTGGGCTGTTCTCTATTCACTCACGGTGCTGAGGTCTGTATTGTATTGAGTTTTTGGTTACACTGGGCATGCTTCTTTTTTACCTGCTTTTGGTTAAAGCTTGCTGTGCCGAAAACCCTGCGGGCCATCTTTCACGCAGCCTTTCCGTGGCTCAACCGAACCGGACGAGCGGTCGCGTTCGTGTTGAATCATCGTCAAACATCGGCGAACACAAAACATTCTACCAACGCTGGCGCTGTGAGTTGTGTAGCCATATTTTAACCATTTCTCTCTAATTCAGCATCTTTGACAGAGAGGTCGCACAGGGGAGGATGTGCCCCACCCATACCACAAACCAAAAGTGCCGGGAATTCGGTGTCGCCGGGACGCGCTCTCGGGGTAAAAAAATTCAATTACCAAACCTGGCCGGCTCGGTCACTGGACTTGATCGAAGGAAGAGCCAAACGACGTGCACGGTAACGCGGTTCAACTAGCAAGAGTACCGCTTCCGAGCACCATCGATTGGTATAAGTAGCGCACATCTGCGCTTAAGTAAAGGGAAAGTGGTGCGGCCAGCGTTGTCCGGCAAGCACTCCGGATGCATCCCGGGAAAAATGCTTGACCGGGAAAACCGCAGTAGCATCGGAACGCAGGGAGAGAAAGTTCAGCCACCGTGAGCCCCAGTCTGGAAGCCTGTTTTTTTGCTGCGGAACGGCCTGAGAAGCTCTGGAGTATCAATTTCGATCATTACGCTCGACCGAAAAGCGCCGTTCTGTCCAGTCCAGCGACATGTTGCCTGCTCGAGAGCGATAGTCCCCTGCAAGCTCCAGGTCGCCTGCTGGATACAAGCACGGCAAGCACAAAATTTGATTCCAATATTGCGGGTCAGCCCGCTCCTTGCTTCGTCGGCCGCAGCGGCAGCGAATGATCGACCTCGGTCACGATGGTTCGATGCCACATTTGGTAAACATTTTGGCAGCTTAATTAAATTAGCAAATCGTGTAGTTCGAGCGCTGCCGGAGCGGGAGTATTTACTCGTGGGGTAAGTTTTTTGTATTTGTTTTTTTTTTTATTGGGGTATAGAATTTGCATCCAGTGATCGGGAAGGAGTCGATGATACGATTCAGTCAACCGAGGCCGTGACCGTGTGTGTTGGTATGGAACGGTTTCGATTGCATGGCAAATATAATTAACGATGAAGACACGAGTGCATCCGTTGATGCTGTGCCCAAAACAGCTTCGCATACACACTGTGAAGGGTTTCTGTGTGTTGAGCAATTATCCTACATCGTTATCTGTTGTTCGTGCCACCCTTCGTGCTAATTAAAGACAGTCCTTTCCCCCCTTCATTGGTTGCTTCAACATTCTTTGACAGTCTTCTTATTAACCTCTGTGCGGATAGGAACCATCTTATCCCCTATTATCATTACGACACGGTACGGTACAGTTCATCGTATGCATACGGGTGCGGACAAATTGGCGTTACAAACTATCCCTTCCATCGGCGCCATGCTGCTCTTGCTTGTGCTTGTGTCATTTGCCCGCCTCTCCGTTCCTCGGCACGTCCTGTTACCGTGCGACAACCTCCGCAACATACTACAACGTGCTACTCCCATCGGGACTTTTTGGAAGATTCCGGGAGCCGGTTCGGTCGCCATTGCCAGCCTACGGGAAATGAAATACAAACAGGTGCACCAGCATAAGAGAGAGAGAGAGAGAGAGAGAGAGAGAAAGAGAGAGAAAGAGAGAGAGAGAGAGAGAGAGAAAGGCAGAGTATGTAAGAGACAACATAAAAATTAATTAAGTGTGTAATGCCCCGAAAGCCACAATTGCATGTTAGCATTTGCATGAATATTTATAAAATTTAATTTTTGATTGGCACTGTAGTACCATAGTCGTCCAGTCCGGGAAGCTCCGAGGGGTTTCATGTTTGTGGCTGTGAGTGTGCGTTTGTGTCTACGTTAGTGCGAATGTGGCAAAGGGATATCTCACCAAACAAACCACCCGAAGCGTGTATGGTAGTTCGAGCGAAACCGAGTGTGTGTTGGTTGGGACAACCGTCTCTGGACAACCGTCTCTTTCACACACACACACACACGCGCGGCAGCAACATCGCAACATAACTGCCCGAGAGATTTTATAATCGATTCTCGCTACGTGTCCGATGTGTTCGCACCGTTCTTATTCACCGTCGGAGATGAGCGCACCCGGGGCACCGTTACCCTTTCGAGCTGACCCTCTAGCCGAAGTCCCAGGAGGGGACTTCTTGTTTCTCCCCACAGTTCATTTTTCCTGAATTTTCTTCCATTCCTTGCGTTTATCTTGCCGTCCGTCGGCTGGATGGAGTGTGTACAGTCAACAGTCCAGTGCTGGTGCGTGTATCGCGATGAGAGGGTTAAAGGATGTGCTTAACGCATACACACGCGCGCCGCCGAGCACGCCCATCTACAGCGTCTACCAAAGTCATCGGGTGTAGCAAAACAGTACAGCACAGCGCAAACGAACAGCATAAAAAGGAATACTTACTTTACAAATGAAAATCCATTTCAACGTCGAGCTAGCTGAGGGCAGGTCGGCACGCTACTAATTGAAGTGAACTATCCAACTTGCACTCTCATCATCGCCCGAGCCACCCGAGGTGGGACCGCAAGGGACCACTGGGAGCCGGGCGCCCGGTCCGCGAGCGCTTGGGAAATGAAGTGACTGTGAAAATAACATTCACTGCTGCAATCAAGTGACTTGATTAGTCATTTGGCCTGACTGGGTGGCTGCCACCGGATTCCCGTGCCTCTAGGGTCAGGAGTAAAGCGACCGAGCAAACGATACTGTCACCGTTCGTTTGACCGCCGATGCTCCGCCAAAGCGTTAAGGGTTGATTGTGATGCGACTCATAACTGGAAAAGTGAGGATTTAGAACGTTTCGCTTGGGACGGATCGAGGAGCCAGAGCTACAGGGCTATGGGAAAGGCAGAAAAATACCAGACGTTGTCGAAGTGAGTGCAAACATGGAAAGGGCTGCAAACGAATGAGCAGAGAAAGCATTGCTACTGATGAGTGAATTGATTTTTTTTCATTTCTTGTGGAAAAATGATGTTTATAAATGTAGCTTGTATGACTAACATAACTATGCTTTGTTTAACAACACCGGACCAAACCAAACGTGCTAGCGTACGGCTGATTCCCTCACCTCGCAGTCCGATCGATGGGCCACTTTGCCCAAGTCCTGCACCATCGGAAGCGTTGCAATAAATAAAAACAGCACGAAGGAAATCGATAATTAAGAACGTTAATTATGCTCCATTAACGCAATCATTACATGGCAATACATCGCACCGGAAGACATACGGCCGGAGCGTGTGTGTGTGTGTGTGTTTGTATCGTGAACCGGTTCTTCCTGCCATTATATAGCCAGTCCGGCCGTAGGATCGGCCCATCCGGTATGCACATCCATTACAAAACTGGCCGTCAGAAATTAAACGACTAATGGTGCGAAGAATAAAACGGTTACGGCGTCGATGGCAACGGAGCCCGGCTAATGGAAACATAACTTTCAAAACGCCAGACGTGTTGCAAATGTATGGCAACATGTATTTTAATGGTGTTGAATGCGTTGAGCTGCTTCACTGAAACTGTGTGGGTCTGTGCGACTGTTGCAAGTGATTCTGCGAAAGGTTTTTGTTAGGCCTAAAAGCGTTTAATTTTACATGGAAATCGCTCAACTGTTCGTTGCCTCTAATGTGATGAAAAGCCTCCGATGAAACAATTCAAGGGCATTTTCATTGTAACATTTACTATTACAGGAAAAAATTGTAACTATTTTAGCGGTTGTTCCTAGAAAACCAAGGGAACGATTCTGTCAGTCTTACGGTAAAAACGGTCCCTACAATCTTACCTCGTTAAAGGCACTTGTTATCAATTCCCGCGAATACAACGTGTTTGTTATTCGCTTTTAATCCGTCAAACAGGCTCATCAAACAGTCCAAACCCCGTCAAGATCGTGTCCCAAGTGTGTATGTGCGTGCGTTAAATTTTATGAACATCTCTTTACCAACTGCCGGGCTGCAGCTTCTTGTAATACGTCCGTTGAGCATAAAACAGCAAAAAAAAAACAAAACGAACACAAATGCCAAGAAATTGTTCCCGATAGTCCGGCAATCACGCGGGACGAGCGCACTTAAGTTTTATGTCACTTATGCGTCCGTTAATGCACCCGGCCCACCCGAAGTATCTGCTCTAGGTCAACAAAACACGGGCCGTGACGACCGTGACCCATTCTACCGACACCTCGTTCCGTACCTTCGCACGCAAAGGCGCAACAATTCGCAACAAATCGGAGAAGGGGAGCGCAAACGTTCACGCTTTAAATTAGCTTCTGGTCGTTTGATGAGCTTGATCGTAAACTGTTTGAAGTCTGTCGTTAAACCTGTCATGACTTTGTGTGCCCAAACAGAAAAAAAACACGCACACAGAAACAGAAAACAGGTTTCTCCATAACGCTAGAAAAATAGTCCAAATCCTACACAGACGCGGCGCCGCACAACCATTCAATTAAGGCGCACGCTAGCATATTTTATCTTTTACGGTCCGCCCTCAGGAGGTAAATCAGTTTTTATGCATTTTCGTATGTGACTATCAGCTCAACAACCTCCCGCAAAAGCCACACAAGTTTGGGCGTGTGTGTGTGTGTGTGCTGTTTGATGGGTGGCGGCGAGTCACTACTGAGTGGCAGAGTGCATCGTAACCGTAACCGTAACCCGAGCCGTGGGACTCATTTCATCTCAAACTCTGGCTTCAGATCGCGATATCGCGTCGAATGAGGCTGGCACACGACACAAGAAACGACACGAGCGTTCCGCTGCTAAGCTCCAATTGCATGTATGACAACCGGCCTGCGCGGGTGGTCGTAGGTTCTGCTAATACCCAATTAGGTTTGATTAGCGCAAAGAGCGTACCACCTTCTTGCCCCCGGGAGCCATCCTTCGGAGAGCCGGAGTCAAAGTGTCCACGTGCGGAGTCGGAGTACGGAATTATCCGTACAGTCTCCGTCACACGGTGGCCCGGCCTGTCCGGTGGATTGCACGAAAAATGGACATCCCGAATTCAATTGGAAATCAACCATGCGTGCCGTTAGCCAGCTAGCCAGCTAGCTGCAACACAAACCAATGTAGCGTAGTTCAGAATTTCAATTAGAAAACAAGCACTTGTCCCAGTGACGGAGCGTGCGCGGTTGGGAGGAAGCGGGTGGAAAGGATTTATGAAAATTAATTTAAAACTGTGTACAATCCAGCACGATTCGATGAGCCCGATAAAACCCACGCACAACGGGGTCACCCATTGTGCATGTACTCCTAAATTACACCGAATCTGTTCGTTTCGGTCGGCCGACCGACAGCTGCTTCAGTGTTGTTCAATCTACGCTTCCGGATCGCTTTCCGATGCTAGCTGCAGCTGCAGCCCTGTTTGTCGGCTATCGGATTCGGATCGAGCAGCCTGAGCAGCACTGGTAACCGATGCGCATTACATTCCATCATGAGGTTGAGGGTACGGTTTGAAGCGTGCGCCGAAATATTTCTCCCGCATCTCCACTACACGGACCGTGCTTGGATGCAAGATGGAGCCGCACTATCTGGGCTATAGAGAGTTCGGAGAAAATCTCCCCCCAACCTAACAATAGCGCTCGGTGATCCTTTACGGTCATTGCTTTTTACGAACCAACTCTTGCTCCTGCTCGTATTTACCCAATCGCCCCGCCCTGTCCGAAATACTTTCAAAATCGCTTCCGCAAACGATATCTGAGATGCAGTTGGTCGAAATCGTTGCATCCGGCCGTACAGCGGTAGGTTTTATGCTGTTCAAACTGTGTGTGTGTGTGTGTGTGTGTGTGTGTGTGTGTGTGTGTGTGTGTGTGTGTGTGTGTGTGTGTGTGTGTGTTGAAGGTGGCTAAACAATCGCCTGCACAATCGGCCAAAAAAGAAGCTCTAGCGGCGTGAAGTTGTTTAGGTAATTCCCCTTTTCTAAAGCTTCCCCATTCATCGAAGGCAACCCACTCACGGGAAGGATTGGGAGACTTATCTCGGATTTGGGTGGACCGGGTTTTTTGTTTTTGGGTAATTTAACATTACCGAGCCACCCATCCCAGGCAAGCAAGGTGAGATCAGCCCGTCCAGCGTGTGTAGTACGGAGAGCGTTCCCGGGGTCACACACGCCCAACGCGCCTACCAAGTGGCACCACCGGCACCAGCAGAAGCGATGCATATAATCGATTTAATCCCATCCATAATGCATTAAACCATTTGCAATCTGATCAATTATGCAGCTATAGCTACGGCTTCAGGTTTGTACACTTTCCTTCGCTCGCTTTCCGGGAAGGTGAGCTGGCTTCAACGTGCGTGCGTGTCGGGCCGGGCCGGGGCGAAGTTCATTAGCAGAAAAGGTTTTAAAGCACTGGGAGCCGCTGATGCTGTGTGCTGTGGTGATCAGCAGCTCGCGAGGGAAGAAAAAGCATTCGGCGCGATTTTCGGAAGCACATTCCACACTTTCTTCAAGCAGGGGGAGAGTAAAGTAATAACAATCGTTTTAATTATAATAACATTCACCTCCGGTTTGAGGCAGAAAAGTAAACTTCTGGAATGGAAAATGTTGTAGTTTGCGTATTGTCATTCGCATTTGTAATTCCCTTTAATATCAACAGAAACGGCTCCTGGCGGAAAACAAATCCCAATCATAGAAACAGAAATAGCCTTTAACTCGTTACGGGGGAACTTGCCACTCTTGTGAATCATTAACACACACACACACACACACACACACACGAACAACAAATAATCATTAAAATGTGTATTAAATAAATTAGCAGGCTTCAGCATCAATAATTTACACGCGTCAACAACAATGACGTTGACCTGCTAAGTGGACTTGTGTTTGTGTGTGTGTGTGTGTGTGTGTGTGTGTGTGTGTGTGTGTGTGTGTGTGTGTGTGTGTGTGTACGGCGTGTGTCCACGACGAGGGGTGGAAATCGATTTTCATTTCACTTTAATGTGCGATGATTGAGCGAGCCTTGCGGCTGAAAAGTGGCACCGGCCACAAACAAACATTCATCATTTGCAATTTCAATGCCCTTCAAGTCAATTGCATGCCTACCGTGTGTGTGTGTGTGCCTGGTTCAACAAGTGATTGAGTGGGGAAATTAACAGTAAAAATAAAGTTGCCAAGCATCTTCCCCTATTGTTCGGACAGGAGGCGAATCGCAGCCGCTGAACAGCTTTTAGCTGAAAAGAAAAATCATTCAATTACTCGATTAGTGATGCATTCACCGATCCAGCCTTTTGTTGGCTGCGATGAATCCGATTGGCAGCTTGCGGTGTATTCAATTACATTCTCATTTCTTTCCCTGTCCGTTGGCCACAGTAGCCGAATGATACTTTCCATTGAAATGACAGTTATTGTTTGTAAAGTCACATTACTTTATTAAATCAGACACAATACGATCTTAACAATAGAAACAGTGCGTTGGTAGAAGACACATTGCCTTGTTGTACGTCTGTTTCGCAGCCAGCTTCCGCTGCTAGCAGGGCCTTCGACTCTATGGACCGTCCGCCTGCGACCGCACTCCTTCGCTGCCCTGTGTTGGTGTTGGTAGGGCGATGAGTGCACACTGTTTCGCTTTCTTACCGCAATAAATAACCTCTACGGATGTTGGTCGAGGACTAGGTCTTATCCCTTGGCACCACCGGCTTTTTTCTGTGGATGGAAGAGCAACGAAAACAATGAGCATCAAGCACTGTTCCGACAGCCCTTTGGGAAATTCATGAGCCTATTCGCATACATACCGCTGGCGGCAGCACCTGCATGTCGGAGGCGGTGCAGAGCGATTCGGGATGCAGCCCACCGCGCAGATAGCAGACGCAATCGTTCGTCGTCTCCGTGCGGGACAGCTGGTCGGCCAGCACGGCCGCCACGATCGAGATGTACTGCTTCTTGTCCTTGGGCGTCTTCTGCTGGGCGTAGTTCTGCAGCACGAAGAAGTTGCCGCCGAACCGCTCGACGGCGGACACGGCGACCACATCGTCGTACTTGAGCGACTTCTTCATCTCGGCCGAACCCAGGGTGCGCTTCTTGTCGTTCATGTGGTACACGACGCGCTCGTTAAAGCCTGCAAACACAATGGCGATATGGGGCGTTATGCGTGAGTGTTTGAGCGATTTTGAGTGGCTCGTGATCCAAACTTACCAACAATCGATTTGACCTTCGACTGGTCCTTGGTGTTCGTCAGTCCGACGCTCTTGAGCGGAGCGACCATGTTGAACATGATGCCGCGCGCCTTAACGTTCGCCATGCCCAGTGCGGCGCTCATTGCGCTTCCCTGCAAGTGGCACAAAAGTGCGGTTTAGTAAGGAGATGCGCAAATGAGATTCGCGGAAGGTCACACTTACCGGTTGAGCGATTTCGAACGAGTCGGAACGGAAGACCAGCACCGACTTGCTGGCGGAGGCACGGAACGGATAGCTGAAGGCACGGCGCAGCGCGTACACCTCGGTCGTAGCGCCCAAGTTCTCGCGCGACTGTTCGCCCATCTTCTGCAGCAGCTGCAGGAACGCGTCCACCGACTCGATGCCCGTCACCAGCCCGCGGCACTGCTTCGGTCCGCTGCTGACGTCGGCCTGGCCGAGCTTGCCCGTGTAGTCGAGCTTGCCGCCGTTCGAGAACAGGCTCGTGTACTTGTCCGTCTTGCTGTAGCCGATCACCGCAACGTTCACGTCGCTGATGCCGGTCGCCTTCAGCTCCTTGCGCAGATCGTTGATCGTGGACTGCACCAGCTCGCCGAGCAGCGTGCCGAGGGACGTGTCGACCACCACCACCACGTCGGCCTTCTTTTGCGGCGCCTTCACCGAGTACCAGTCGCCCAGGTCGACCGAGCGGCCCTCGTCGGTGGAGCACTTCTCGCACTGGCTGGGCAGGACGGTCGGGATGCCGTACAGCGTGCAGGCGGACACGTACAGCCGGGCAATGCCGCAAGCGGCCTCGTCCGCCTTCTCGCCCGCATCGTGCGCCGCATGGTTGCACGCCTCCTTGTAGCCGGTCTGGTCGCGCAGGTACGAGCACAGCTTCAGGGACGACTCCGAGCCGAAGAACTTGGCGCAGGTCGGGTTGGAGTGGTCGTGCGAATCGTGACCGTGGTCGGCGACTGCCGCACACGCCTGGCTCGTCCTGTAGCTGTTCGCAAAGTCCGTCGACACCTCGGTGATCTTGCCGTTCGGCACCGCCAGATCGTCGTACGGCTCGTAGTTGCCGTTGCCGAGCAGACCGCGCAGCCGCCCGAAGTAGAACCCGGACACGAAGAAGTGACAGATCTTCAGGTCGGTCGTACACATGACCTGCGCACCGTACTTGGTGCCGACCGTGACCGTGTAGTACTTGCGGAACACGTACACATCCTTCTGGTGGATGGGCAGATCCGTCTCCTTGCCGTTGTACTTCACCACCGCCTTGGCGGTCAGCTCGACCGTCGAGTCCTTGTCCACGAGCGTCACCGACTTCAGGCGTCCGCCGTCCATGTCCGCCACGATGCTGAAGTTACCGTCGACCAGGTCGGACGCGAGCAGGTACGAGCAGCTGCCCGCGAACGTAAAGTGCTTGTCGTCGAACGTGAAGAAGTGGCCACCGTCGCCGAGCTGGGCGTGCATGTGGAACATCGGCACGCGCGCAAACGGATTGAACGCGTACAGGCGCAGCTGGTGGATCAGGTCGCGCACCGAGTAGAACTTCTCGTTGCGCACAAAGTTCCACGGGCTGAACTGGATGCTCGACACGTACGGCAGGAACTTGAAGGTGACGAACGAGGTGAAGCTGTCGCTGCCGAACGTCGGCTCGGACAGCTGCACGTTCACGCCCGCGATGAGGCGCTCCACCGCCTGGTTCAGCACCTTGACGAGGCTCACGAACAGCGTCTTCAGCTCCTCCACATCGTTGACCGGCTTGTTGTCCAGCTTGCTGGTGATGTACTTGTTGATCGCGGTCGTCAGCTCGGTCACCTCCGGCATCGGGTAGACCGCCTCGACCAGCGACAGCAGCTCCTTCAGCAGCTGGTACGCGTACCGGTCGAACCCGTCGAAGTACTCCTTGAACGTTTCCTTCACCGCCTTGAACTCGTCGAACGTGTCGAAGTACTCCTGCACCAGCTTGTACAGCTCCTTCAGCTCCTTCTCCAGCACCTGGACGGCCTTGCTGAACGTTTGCGCGAACGTGCGGAACAGCTCCGACACGCTCGTGGCGATCTTGTTGAAGTCCTCCTCGAACACCTTCAGCGCCTTGACGGTGCGCTCGAACACGGCCACCACCAGCTTGACCGTCTCCTCGTACACGTTGAAGAAGATCGCCTCCACCTTGGTGGACAGCTCCTTCAGCGCCGGCAGCACCTTCGTGTTGAACGTTTCCATCAGCTGGGCGACGACGTCGTTCACCAGCGCGGACATCTTGCGGAAGCTTTCCACGTACACCTGCGACAGCTGGCCGAACACTTCGCTCACCTGCTGGAAGATCTTGGTGGCGGCCTTCACGAACTCGGCCAGGGCCGGATCGCTCATGATGTCCTCCTGCAGCTTCTGCAGCTGCTTGGCGTAGCTCTCCTGGAACTTGCCGAACTCGGGCAGCGCGCTCACCAGGTTCGTCGACAGCTTGTTCAGCTCCTCGGCCAGCTTGGCGTAGCGTTGGCTGACGTCCGCCCGCGTCACCTCGAAGTCGGCGTTCAGCTGGTTCTTGAGCGACACCAGGAAGGCCTTCGCGTTCGCCTCGTCCACCTTGTACTCGGTCGATAGGAAGTGGCTGGCGTCCAGCGTTACCTTCGCGTTCAGCAGTGGCTTACCCTCGCCCATCACCTTCAGCACCATCGCCTTGTCCACGCCGAACGTACCGTCCGCGCTGAAGAACTGGTCCTGCTTGAAGGCAAACTTGGCCGACGACAGACCGTTCAGCTGCGACTCGAACACCACCGGCCGGTTGGGCATGAACTTGAACGTGGAGGTAAGGTCGCCGCGGTACTTCTTCGCATCGTACGTGCCGTGCGCGCGGACAAAGTCGTCCCCGAAGCGGGTCAGCAGGAAGTCGAACGATTCCGGACTGCCGAAGAAGTACGAGCCAAACGTGTAGCCCTCGAACGGCAGCGTGAGCGAACCGGCCGCACTGGCCTGGCGGGTTGCGAGCGACATGGCCGAGTGGCCGCTGAAGCCACATTTCAGCCCCAGGCCCTTGCTTGACACGCTTGCCTCGGTCGTGATGTTGAAGCCCTTGAACGACTGGTCGCTGTTGGCGTAGCGCACCTTGGCCACGATCTTGTCGCCGGCCTTCTTGAACACGTCAAACTCAACCGATCCGTCCGCCGTCTGCTTGTCCCCATCGAGCGTACCCTTGGCCCGGATGGCCAGCGCCTTGATCGTCGGATGCGAGAACGTCAGCGCACCGTTCGCACTGACGCCGGTCGAGCCGAGCATCTTCGTTTCGCCGCGCACCGCAAACGTGGCCTTGTTGTCCGGCTCGTTCTTCTTGTCCAGATAGAACGACACGCTGCCGTCGAACGGTCCGAACTTGTCTTTGGGCAGGTTCAGCACACCCTCCACGGCGACCGTGCGCGTCGGCAGAATGAGGCTCGCTCCGGCCGAGGTCGGATGCACGTAGAACTGATACTGGTACTTCGGCTGGTTCTTTTCCTTCAGCTGCACGTCCGTGGTGTGGTCGAACTTCAGCCCGTTGGCGCTCGTCTTGGCCGACAGGCCGAACTCGTGCTCGTAGCCCATCTGCTGCACCTCCACCGACACCAGCGCCTCGTGCTTGAACGCACCGGCCGCGCGCTCCAGCTTCGAGAGCAGCTCCAGCTTGGTGCACTTCTTCTTCTCGTCGCACACGCTCGTCTTTACGCGGAAGTCGTTTGGCTGGACGCGGGACTCGTGCAGCACGGTGAACTTGCCCACCGAGGCCGTCAGCGTGGCCGACATGCCCGACTCGGACAGCTTCTCGCGGATCAGCTTGAAGGTGGCGGTCTGCTGCTTGTCGTACAGCTTCACATTGCCCTGGCCCTCGATGACCATCGCCTTGCCCTGCTCCTTCACCGAGTAGTCGGCAAAGCCGCTCAGTATGTCCTTACCACCCTCGGACGCGCGGAAGTTAACGCCCTTGCCGTTCGAGCCCGGCTTCGCGTTCACCTCCACCGAGAACTTGTTCGTGTTCAGCATCGGCGCATCGCCGTACAGCTTCACGTAGAACGTCTGGTAGCTGTCAAAGTTGGCCTCCACGTTCGCTTCCATGTCGAAGTTGGCCAGGTTCTGCACCTTGGCGTCCGCCTTGAATGCGCTGTGGCCGAGCGCCTTGTAGCTGCCCGACACCTTCACCGTCTTGCCCGGATAGCCGAGCGTAAAGTCAATGGACGGGTTCGTCTCCGACACGACCACCGCGTTCTCCACGCTGAACTTCTTGTCGTCGGCCGTCAGCTGCAGCTTCGTGTTGTACGCACTGTCGCTCGACTTGGCGTGCTTGAAGGTCAGGTCGACGCTGCGCACGTTCTCGAACTCCGACTTGAGCGTCGCGTGCACCTGGATATCGTCCATCGACGGGGCCTTGGCGGTGCCGGTGAACTCAAAGTTCTTGCCCGCACCGTACGACACCTTCAGGGCGCCGTTCGTCTGGAACGGTCCCTCCTCCTTCGCGTCGTACGTGTACGAACCTTCGGCCGCGATCGGGTCCACGTTCGGGAGGTTCAGGTTCAGCTTTCCATTGCCACGGTTGTAGTTGCCCTTGGCCTGCGTCGACACCGACGCACTCTTGCCGTTGAAGTCGACCGATCCGCTGTAGTCGAGCTCGTACACACCGTCGTCCGACTCTGGCTGCAGGTACTTGCCGCTGGACGATACGCCCACCTTGTACGATGGCGCACCCACGTCAACCTTCAGCTCGTGGGTGGCCGGCTTGCCGTGCCCACCGGTGTGGTAGCCACCGACCAGTGCAGCCGTAAAGTCCGCCCCGTACTTGCCATTGACGTGGTACTTGGCGTGATGCTCACAGTACTCATCGACGACCACGCTCAGTTCCGTCACCTGGGGAAGCAGGCTGCCCGAAACCTTCAAGCTACCGGCGGCCGACTTGTAGCTACCAGCCGGCGCATGCTTTAGCGTCACGTCCAGCACCACATCCTTGCCTTCGAGATCGGAGTACTTGACATTGTGCACCGCGTCGAAGAACTTCGTCTTCACGTCCATATCCTTCAGCTCGCCGGCCCACTCGACCGAGCGCTTCTTGCCACCGGGCTGCTTGTCGTACACGCTGGCCGCCATCTTGCCCGAGCGCTTCTCGTCCTTGGTCGAGGCATCGCGCAGGAACTCGCCGCCGAACTGGCGTCCGGTCGGGAGCAGCAGGCTGACCTTGACGTTGAACTTGCCATCGACCGGTTTCGGGTTGCCCTGGCTCTGTACGTTCAGCTCGTACTTCTCCGAGAACACCTCCACCTTGTTCTTGCTGTCGAAGCTGGTCTGGGTGACCTTGTTCTTGGTTTCGAAGCGTACCTTCTTGCTGTTGTCCTTCTCAAAGTCGTAGTAGAAATCGGCAGCCACATCGTACACCGGTGCGTTCACCTTGAACTTGCTGTCCAGCTTCACCTTGCGGTCCTGCTTGACAAACGTGACCAGTGCGAACAGCTCACCCTGACCCTTGGCGGACTTTAGTTCACCATTTCCGTTAAAAAAGTCCTTCACCACAAACTGTTGGGAGAGTCAATGAAACATATGGCGTAAGAAAAACTGAAACGAGTTGAGAGTTGTTTGCGGAGACTTACCGTGAATTTGCCGTTCGGATCCTGTCCACGCTCTAGCTTGAAGTCGTACGTAGCGAACTCTTCCTTATCCACCAGCACCTTGGCGTTGGAGAGGACGTTCGCGGCCGAGAACTGAACTGTCAAAGAAAGCCTGAACAACACAACCAATTAGTGATATCATTGCCCTGCCAATAATCATTGCGATTCCTACTCACTTGTAAGGAGAAGCCTTCTCGACAGCGATGAGAGATCCCTCGAGGTTCAGCTCACCATCCTGGCTGGTGAAGCGGTTCGTGACGGCACCGTTCAGCTCAAACTTGGTACCGGTGCTGGCCGTCAGCTTGTTGCTGAAGCGGCTCTTGTTGGCCTCCACGATGCGCTTGGAGAAGAACTTGAAGAAGTGCTTGTTGAGCGAACCGCCCAGCTGCACATCGTAATCCCCGGGCGTCTTCTCGTTGTACTTCGCATCCACGTTTGCCGCTATCTTGTACTTGTCGTACCCGTACTCACCGTCCAGGTAGAACTTGTTCTTGTTCGTGGCAAAGTCCAGTCGGATCAGCTGCTTTGGCAGCTGCAGCTTGTTCTCCAGCTTCAGCGACTCAAGCCCCTGCGCCTCGGGCTTGAGCTCAAACTCAGCGTACTGGCTCAGCTCGTACTTGTTCGAGGGATTGTTAAAGTCCTTGCCGCTGGCGAACGAGAACAGGTTCTTGAACGAGTTGTCCGTGTACGCCACCTCCAGGTTGACCTTGAAGTTTTTGTTCGCATCGCTTGGCGTCTTCTTCTCCAGATCGAGCTTGACGTGCTTCAGATCAAAGTCCAGATGGCCCACCACGTTGTTCTTCACGTCGCCGACGTTCACGTCCACGTTGGCATCGAAGCTACGCTCGCCGTTCGACACGACGTGCCCGTTGATGGTCGTCTTCGGGGCGTACGGGCTGGTCCACTCGATGTTCTCCAGGTTGTACTTGCGCTTGCCGCCATCCAGGCTCTCCACCACGATCTTGCCGGTCGTCTGCACAAACTTGGACACCTGGGCGTCGCCGTTCGGTGAGCGGATGGTGAAGATCGGCACGTACTCATCGCGTCCACCGGACGCACCCTTCTGGAAGCCAATCTTGGCCAGGTACTCCTCCACGCCATTGTGCGCAACGGCGTACAGGGCCACCTCCTTGTCGTTGTTGTTTACTCCCAGCTTGAAGTCGACGTTGCGGATCGGCGACTCGAGCGTCGCCTTCACGTACAGCTCGCCGGCGGTCACACCCTCCAGCCGCAGGTTCGTCAGACGCTTCGTCTGCGAGCCGGGCGTATCGAAGCTGAGGGACAGCTGCAGGTGCTGCGGGTTCGAGTTGTCGAACTTGCCCGAGAAATGGAACTTCGGCTCCACCTCCAGGTACACCTCGAACAGCTCCTCCTGGTCGACCTTGTGTGCGGCGCACACCGTCACACCGATCACGCTGTACAGATTGTCGAAGCACTCGCTGAACTTCGAGCCAAAGTCCTGGCGTTTGGCGGGCAGCGTAATCAGCTGGTTGCCCCGTTCGCGCGTAATGATCACCTCGCGGAAGTTGACCGACACGAGCTCCTGCTTGCCCTGGAGCGCATCGACCGTCAGATCGTAGGCGGTGGCATCGTGCAGCGCAAACTTGACGGCCGCACCGCCCGAAGAGTGGCCCGACACGGCCACCTGCATGCCCGTCATCACGTTGAACGCGTCCACGCTCATCGTTCCGGTCACCTCGAAGCTGCCGCTTGGCTGGAACTTCGTGTTGAACTTGGCGTTGCTGTAGTCCTTCACCAGGCTCTTGACGTCCAGCTCGAGAGCGGCATCGACACGTGCCACACCGGCACCCTGTGCCGACAGCTTAAGTGGCAGACCGAGAGCGGTAGTGTACACCAGATCCGTGTCCAGGAACAGGGCATGGTGCTCGAACGTGTGCTCGAACTTCTTGGCCCCTTCGATCATCTTGTCGAAGCATTCAAGCGCTTTGTCGAGGAACTGCTCCGGATCGGTCGGCACGTTCTCGCCCGTGCTCAGGAAGAACAGCTCCGAGCCGAACACCTTCATCGTAACGTCCAGGTTGAAGTCCTTCAGCGCGTCATTGTGCAGATCGACGGTGCGGGCCAGCGCACGGATGTCCTCGCGGATGCCGCGGCGGAAGCGCTCCTTCGCCTTGCCGGACAGCTTCTGGTACTGTTCGGCCAGGAGATCGTACGCCGCCTGCATGTCCATGCCGGAGAAGAAGCCCTTCGGTCCGAAGTAATGCTCCACCAGCCGTTCCAGATTGTCCTGGCGTCCCTCGAGCTCGAACACGTTCAGTCCATTGCCAAACAGCTCGGCCGTAAAGTTCAGTCCGACCGACTTCGGCAGGAAGCTCTTCTGCGAGTAGATCACGCTCGTCTCGGCACTAGCGCCGACACCGAGCGACTCGACCGCGTACGAGAACTCCCGGTTGAACGAGTAGCGGCGCACATCGAACGGGAACTTGTTGGAGGTGCGGATCTTGCCAAAGTGCTGCCGGGCAGCGTCCCGCGTCGGATCGACCGACGCCCGCAGGCTGGCCAGATGCGACGTGATGAACGAACCGACCTGGTAAACCTTCTCCGCGTCCAGCAGTGCCTTCAGCTCGTTGGCAACGTTCGCCGACGGGCACTCGACCAGCGACAGGTACGCGTGGATGCGAATTTCCGAGTCTTCGTTCGTGTCCTTCAGCGTGCTGAGCGCCGCGTTGACGATCTTCTTATTGCAGGAAGCGGCCGGGTAGGCTTGCAGGGCAGCCACGCGCACACGCGACGAAGCATCGGGACCGGCGCACTGGATCACCTTATCGAGCAGCGGGGCGACCAGATTGTCCGAGTTGCGGACACCCTTCAGCACCGCCACGATCACATCCTCCTGGGCGCGCGACGTCGACTGGCATTTGCCCAGCTTGGCGCCGAACTTGTTCGAGATTTCCTTCACATCCGACGACTGGCAGCCGTGCTTCTGGCAGTACTTGCTGACCAGCGAACCCACGCTCAGGTACGCCTCGCGGGGCGGATTGCCGTCCAGCAGCTTGTTGACCGCCTTCAGCGCATCCTGCGTCATCGACTGTACCAGCGTGAGCGAAACGAAGGCGAGCTTCTGCTCCTGCGCACCGGTCAGCTCCTTGTTCTTGTACAGCTGCGTGATCGCTTCGACCGCATCGCCCGTGCCCACGCGGAACAGCGCGTCCAGGTACACCTTGCGCGCGAGCGACTTGTTCGAGTGTACGCTGCCCGCCTTCACCTGGTTGTACAGCGTCAGCAGGTCCTCCTTCTTCGAGTAGCGCATCAGCTGGATCAGCTCCACGAACAGGTTGGCCGTCTTCTTGCCCACGTTGCCGTTCGTGTACGATTCGACGGTCGATTTCAGCTCCTGCTTGATGACGGCCAGATTGCCGGCCGGCTGCTGGTCGGGATTTTCGAAGATGATCGTGCGCGGCTCGCTTGCGCCGCCGAGGGCCGGCGCAGCACCCGCCTTGTTGCCGGTGAGCGTCAGCTTCGTCGTTACCTTCGCGGTCACGCCAACCTTGTCCTTCAGGTAGGGCAGATACTGGTACTCCTCCGACAGCTTGACCGCCGACAGCAGACCACCCTTGATCGTTTGCTGGGCATTGTACGAGCTTTGCAGCAGCGGCGTCGACTTGATGCCGGCCTTGCTGTTGACGATGCGGGTCACGAAGCTGTTCGAGAGCGATTCGCGGTAGGCACAGTTGCCCAGGTCGCGCACCTTCTCCACGACGGTCGCATCGCCGGACGGGTAGCTCGAGAAGGACGTCTGGCACACGCCGAACACGTCCGTCTCGGTGCTCTTCTCCTGCGCGACCTGGAACAGCGAAATCAAACCACGCTTCACGTTCAGCGAAAAGTCCGTATCGTCCGCTTCGGTACAGATCTCGGGCAGCAGCTCATCGTTCGACAGCGTGAACTGGACCGGCTTGCTGATGTCGGCCCCGAACGCCGTCTTCTTGCCGTCCGGTGCGTACGAGGTCAGCGAGACCACCTTCAGCGTGTACTGGCAGTTGTCGCCGGCGTACACCTCCACCTTGCCGTCGACCTTCAGCGTGGTCTGCTTGTTCTCCTTGTCCGACTGCTGAAGCTGCACATAGCTGTCCACATCATACTGATATACGAAACCGGGCTTGAACGTGTACTTGCTGGATTTGTTAGCTGTAGTGAGAAGGAGCAGGAAGCAGGAGAAACATTGCCGTTAGTAATTGTCCGTAACCCAGTCAGCCATAGATCGGTATCATCCGCGGCGTGCTAAATACTTACGTGCTGGGCATCCCGACTTGCACGATGCTGTTGTCCGAGGGGGTAGGCGTATAAAAGAAGCAAGCATGGAAGCAAATGATTAGTACGAGTGTAACCGTCCACATGTTGCATAATCTGCTGGCAGTCTGTTGACCTATTCCGGCTGATAGCGAGTGACCGAGCACTTGCGACTGCTTACTATCAGCTTTATTTTTCGCACTGACCCACGTGAACCCCGGGATGTCGGGAGGGCATCTACAAGCGACAGCTTCGATTATCGTGAAAGTGCACACTCAGTGTTGTTGATAAGGGAAGTGGCAAAGCCGCATGCTAAACCCGGCACCGCGGACACCGCGCAACGCCCATGCCCGCTGCACACATGGTACGTCGGCTTTGAAGCCTTGCTCCTGAACTTGACATTGATCGAGAACGGTGGCCTACCAGGACTGCCAACTAGGCATCTGCTTATCAGTCATTCACCGGTGAAAAGGCATTGGCTTCAATGCATCCACGAGTTTCTAGAATCGTGTGCGATCAACATCTTGAAACTTTCCTTTTTGTACTTATTTAAAACTATTTTGGAAATTTATTTGGAGTTCAGACCTCCTTTATTTTATCTACTATTCTTCCCGAGAAAACTTCAACATTCCAGATGGTTCCGGTAGCTAGAACGATCCACTCTCTAGCTTCTCAATTTGTTTTTGGTAAATCATCACAACATGTCAATTCCACATTCTTTCTAGAAACGACCACCAAGTAGGTACACCTGCTTGCTGGAAGCTTCCTCAGTTCGTAGTTAGCTGCAGTATCTAAATATTTACATTCCTGACACACGGCTCTATCAGAATGCTTCAATCTTTCGAAAACACAGTGCCACACGAAATGCGTCATTATGTACAGCCCAGCAATAGACACAACCCCCTTCAGTCATTTGCTCTGTTTCAGCGATTCAGCGTTCTAGAACGGTCGGTGTGCTGGGTGTACACTGCCAGAATGTCGCCGAACTGCGACTTACCCTACACGCCCGCCGGAGCTTCTCCTGACTTCCGTGAGAACATCAACAACAACCTCGTTGGTTAAGCTAATTGAATTCATTGAAAAGTATGAAAACAAAGGCCAGTGCGTTGGTTGCTACCACCGCCGCCGCCACCACCATTGTCAATCTTCATTAGAAACACACAGGCGCTGACTAAGGGATTATCCCAAAATGTGTATGTCGTGCTAAGTTGTTTGCTTCGCCCCTAAAATATCTAGGAAAGACCAGTAGCGGTGCGGATGAAGTGATAAAAAGGTTCTTTTTTCTCAGATTTTATCTTGTTTTCGTGATACCAAAACAACACGATCACCACCTGCGCTGTTCAACAACTGTGCAGCACTTCTCACCCCATTCCCGAGCGTGCAGCATTGACGATCCGTACATGCGGAACGTCATCAAATTGCCTATTACAATTTATTGTCTAAATTATCTCAACTGGTTTATGGGTACCGCCGGCCACAGCAGCCACTTGTTTCTCGCGCTTTGTAGTACTAATCGACACCCTCGACAGCAATACATTGCTCGGAAGCAATGCTAGCATCACCAACAACATGTGGATGCTCCAATGCCGAGAACCTTCGCCATCTCTTCGATCCCTGACGATATTTCACGCGTAATGTATAGGAACATACCTGCAGACACACTTTGGATCAGCACTAGCGACACCAGGAAGCTCCAGAGCAGCCTCCTTCCACCGAGGACCCACATCGTTCCGTGTCGTGTCCGTGCACTCTCACGCACTAAACCACACTTTCCACACTCAGGAAATGTTCACTAGACCTTACAGTTCAACATGGAATTTAACCGGGGCGTGTGGGCGAAAAAGATGAAACCGTTCTCTCCAACACTGCAGAGAAGACGGTTCACTCTTTACCGATCGGGCACTACGTACGTCACACAGCGGCTCGTCTGTCGTCACCAGCGATCCCGGGCGGGCCTCAGGACGGGAATAACGGATCCCGGCCACGGGTGCCTACTTTTATAGAATTTCCACACACACGCACGTACACATACACACAGCAATACAAACACTGCATTTGGGGTTTGAACGGGGGTTCACAGCACAGCGAACGGTGCTGATAAGGGGTTTGGAGAGCGTTTTGGTGACTGATCGGTGGACGGTGCTGGAAGCGGCCGGGATCGCGATCACCGAAATGGACACCAACACACCGGCGCGCGGGAAGCGATACCACAGTTGGTCACCTCTGTTCTGCTCTGCTCTCTTTCTCTTGCGCTGATGATCCAGTGGCTGCCGGATTGCCGGTTGAGGGCTGGGGGGGAGAGGACCTCAATTGAAGTTCTCTGTAGATCAGCGGTAAACATGCTGCCGAACACAGAGATGCCTCCGCAAAGGGGGATTGGTCGGTGTTGGTGTATAATCAATGGGGTGCAATGTTTGCACTTGCACGTTTGATTGTTTGCACAGTAAGATCGAGGGATTTGAGCGAAGAAGCTCACACAGACATACACATGGGCAGAGAGACAACCAAGCAGAGGTCGTAGATCTACATGGTTATCGGTGCGAAGATTCGTCCAGATCCGGCCGAGCGATGACGAACAGATAAGGTAAGTTGCTATTCAGCTCTGTGTGTGTGTGTGTGTGTGTGTGTGTGTGTGTGTGTGTGTGTGTGTGTGTGTGTGTGTGTAAAAGGGGAAGTTTTCTACCCGGACACGGATATCGCAGCCAACCCGATCGGGAAAGGGAACGGTAAACGATCGATCGTACCGGTGCTGTGACGCTGCGGGCGAGTTTGTTGCTAGCGCACGCTAGCATTACGCTAGGTTGTGAAAATAATGCACGCTTTGCATGATGCCGGCAATGATGATGACGAGCTAGGGACTACAGTGGGGTTCGGAGCAAGGTCCGAAGTGTATGTTTGACCGGGCGTGAGAACAAAGGCAATTATACGTCCCCACCGCGGTTAGGCTGGGAGGCAAGCAGTTCGGTGTCGATGAAAGCAGATTGATATGTTTTTGAATGTTTTCTTGTTTTATTTATTTTTTAATTTTTTTGTTTTTCGAACATTGTAAACGCCACTATTGTATTTCAGTCTCATAGTAATTTTTTTATATAAATTTATCTTATTTATTTCATCATAATGAGCTTCATAATCTCTTATCACACGGGGGTGTAAGATGACAATTACACCATTACAGTAAACTAACCTGAAACAAAAAATACTGTATCATATCAATTAATATCAATTGCTTCTAGTAAGCCATTTGAAAAGGCCAACGGGGAATAAAATCCCTCAATCGGGAAAGAACTGTTCATTGCAGGAAGATGGATGATTATACTCGCAACTGAACGTATGTCTTGCTAGATCGTAATCGCTCAATCACTTAGCGTATCTCGAATGTGTCTTCCCCGCAACGTTTCCTAGCAGTAAACCATACTGTGTTGGGTCAGAACGTACCAAAAAAAAGAAGTAGGGCCGCAAGCAATCGAAGCTTGTTAATATCGTATTATTTTACACCGAGCAATGCTTTGCTTGCTTCTTTTCGCTCCTCCTTAGCGCTCACGAGAGGAGAATCCATTTAAATTAATTACTATCCTAGCCTAGGTTTGGTAAGCGCCCAGCACACATCCCGCTGCTGGTGACTCCCAGCGCTTTAAGCCAGATTAACGAAAGGGATATAACGCCCGCCGGGCTCTACCAAGCGCAGGGGTTTGACTAAGGATTGAGTGATTGAAATTAAATCCCGTATTAAATTACAACCGATTCATTAATCAATCCCGCTACGGTGCGGGACTGAGTGGGAAACACATCGAGAAACCATTTATTTTGTCGTCTAGCGCAAGTAAAAGTCTGACCGATCTGGGCGTAGCGGATGGGAAGAAAATAACAGCGCCAGTGCTAGCGTGAGGGTGCAACTAGATCCACTAGTGGCTGGGCACCAGGGCAGCCTGGGAAGGCTATCCACTTGCTTGATTGATTGAGTGGAAAATCTCTGTAGGTGAAGTTTGATTTCCATAATGAGCGAATGCAATTTCTTTCCGTGCAAGACGGTACCCGGTACCGGAGCGGTATTGAAAGGCCAGTTTTTAATCTTCCTGATTGAATGGTTACTTCGTGCTTTTAATCTCTCGTTTCTTCTCCTTTCTCTCTCT
Organism: Anopheles quadriannulatus; assembly: GCA_000349065.1. Lineage (NCBI taxonomy): Eukaryota > Metazoa > Arthropoda > Insecta > Diptera > Culicidae > Anopheles > Anopheles quadriannulatus. Next base: position 328,853 of record KB667500.1, on the reverse strand, counting down.
CTCTCTCCCTCTCCCTCTCTCTCTCTTTATCTCTCTCTCCGCTATAACATTTTGTATTCCCCGCTAATCCTCCGTCCGTTCGCATCCGATCGTTCGGACGAGTTCGGCGATAAGAGCAGAACTATAGGGCGAGACAGTTTTAATTTCCACTAGATGGCTTATGTTGTTAGTTTCGGACAGTTGGAAATGGGTGGAGGAAAGCACGGTCCAGTTTGTATTTCATCACACAGCGACAGACGGACAGCGGTACTGATTTGTTTGCATTTGGCCTGCGGTCATTGCTCTTTTGTGAGGAGGGTTGTGAAGCTTTCGAGCATACTTAGAACGGTGGAATATGGTCGGCATGTGATTGCTTTGCTGTATGGTGAAGCCAAACTCTACGAACTCGCACTGGTTGCTTAAACTATGATTAAATTTGTTTCTTCGTTTGCATCTTTTGTTTATCAAAAAGATTAGCTAGAAATTAAACTAAGCTTTTCACTTGTGCATCATGATTCCAACATACATTTCATCAATAATCCAATTCAATATCTCCACACTTAATATTAGGTAATATTATTTTACATTATTTAACATCACTAAAATTGTAACATTCGGATCAACCGACACAGAACGGCGTCATTGCCGCCACAATCGACCGATTGTGAATGATAGAGTATCGCTCCTAATGTGTGCTGATCAGCTCTTAAAATAGATTTGAACAATATAGAGCGGTAATTTCGCTTATTTCATCAATCATCCGTTCCAGATGCTTGGCTGCGGGTCTTGGCAGAACAAACAGCTCCCTTTTTGATTCCCCGAAAGCATCCACCATCGTATCGGAAAGGTCATGCAGCTATCGATTCGTTTGAGTTATGTTGCTATTTTCTTGCAAGAGAAATGCGCTCGTTGACCATCGCCTTTTGACATACGCCACGGCCGAGCGATGAGCAACGCTGTACCGGGCCCGGACCGCCCAAATCAGTCGTACCGATAAGCGAAATTGCTCTCAAAGCAGGACGGCTCGGTTTCTGCTGCGTTCGAACGACATTTTTATCGGATGTTTACTTTTGCGATGCTGATTATGTGCTCAGCACACCAGCACAGCACAGCATGTAAGTAAGCCGGCCCGATTTCACCTCCGCGGGTGCAGTTTCATCAATTTCGGTCCCATCTCACCCCGTGTGCGCCAGATTCTAGGAAACACGGTGTACGAAGTGCCGCTGTTCGATGCTTACGGAAAAGATTTATTTCCACCTACTCAACAGTTTGTGAGAGACGGCTGATGAATAATCGATCGGCAGACGGATGATTACGGTAGTCGATGAACTGTTATTGATTCCGTAGATAAGAGCAACATTTAGACTATTTCTTATAATTTTCTGATAGTGCTTTGCACTAATACTATCTCAAGCATTTCGTTATTGCATTGATCAGAAGCAATGACTGAGCTTCCATTGAGAATATTCTGCTCAAGTGTGCTTTTTGCATATAAAAAAATGGACTTTAAATTTCTACAGTTGCTTCCACAAGGCACTTTCTCGAATCGATCATCCAATCAAACCGAAGCACATCTCCAAACCCAGCAGCGCAACATACGCTTCTCAACAAAGTATGTAGCTTGATTAAACCTCTAGAGAATTCTTCCCTTTTTCGGCTCGCCACAAGTAGAAGCAAAATATAGCACTCTGGGTCAACCAAACCTATGCTGCTAGCGGTTTGCATCGCACCCCGTCGACAGCCTCTTCGCTGATAGCACTGATAGCCGAGCCAATTTTCTCCGTACTGCGATAACCTATTATTCCGCTGCTCATATCAATCCGCAAACGGCAATATCAATCAAGCTGGTACGCTTTTGCTCCCGTTCTGTAAGTGTAGTACCTTTTCGATTGGCCAAACACAAAAGCAAGCAAGTAAAAGACGGCGCTGGTAGAAGCACACACACAAACGGCCACAGCTGATAGCGGGGCAAACTTTTTAATTCATGCACACACTTCCCGCCGCGAGCAGTGAGAGGCAAGAACAGTGTTAAGGTCAAGCATTCGAGCGATAATTATGGTGACTGGTCTGGAGCGGGCTTTTACAACTTTTTCTGTGCTGCTGCTGCTGCTGCTAAGCCATCGCGAAACCCGTCGGACGCCCAGGAAGACCCACGCGCCCGAAGAGCAAGAAGAAATATATTATCAAATTTGGCAAACAACCTCTCAAGTGGAGCGATTATTTTAGCCGGCCAACCGATCCCACCAAGGACTCGACGGTGCGCCCGCGGTGCTCGAAGGGCACACGGAGCATCACGATTGTCGTGTGCTGCATGTCCTACAACGGCTCGGCAATGGGATGGCTTTGTCTTTCGGATGAACTTTTCAACCGACATCAATTATTTAGACTACAGGCTTCATGGCTTCCATAATTTAGGCTTCCCGCAGGCCTCCCCCGACCATCACCGCCGCTAGCGGGGTCATCTCGTGATGTGCAGATCGTCGAGATGGTACTGGAATTTCGTGACAGTCTAATCAATTATGCAACGACGTTCTTCCTCGGTAAAGTTTGGGCACGTAACACGACGGTCAATCTTGAACTGGGTGGCCCTGGAGAGTGTCAAGGTGCATGTGTGTGTGCGTGTGTGTGCGTGTTTAAGTTTGAAGTATGCTAACAAGATCTTGAAACACTCACCTTTGTTCGATTAAATGATGGCTGAGTTTAGACCATGATCAGCTCCATTTACCTCCCCAGAAGTGGAGAAATATCAGTTGACGATCGATTCCCGTCCTATGTCGAAGAATAAACTAATCCCACGACAGCTTAGCCCGGTTGCTCACAAAAGCCACAGTGTCTAAGTTGCTAGTAGCTGTCATTAAAGACGCCATCCAGGTAGAGAGCAATGGAGAAACTTTGCGCCACTGTTGGGCTTCCTGGAGTCAGCCAGTGGAACACTAGATGCCTTCCGTATGGAGAATAGTTTCACCTGACTACACCGCATCAAAGTTTCGATGGCCCCGGGGCGAACGGAAGTGTGCCGATTGAAGAGACCCGTGCAAGCACCAAATAGATTGGAATGCTTGGTGCTCCTTTTCAAGATCCTGTGTCTCCATTCTGCACCCTGTACCAGAGCCGGATCGTTGAGAAAGGCTCGTTTTCTAAAAGATTAATTTCCACAAAAGAAACTCCACCCTTTCACGGGAGGCATTCCCGGAACGGCAACACCGTACAGCGGGTAGTATTTGACGTTAATCTCTGGTCTGGCCCGGTTGGCTGAATGCATCGCCGACTCAGCTGCCGTGCCATTTTCTTAGGATCAATCACTTACGCTTCCAGCCATCGATATCAGTCGTGCCTTTGCAGCGTGACACGGTGGCACCATCCAGTATCTCCCTCCCGCCGGGGTGGCACAAACCGAGGCCGAGGCCGGTTGTTGAAATTAATTTGCCGCTACCGCGTGCGCTACCCAAAACCCAGCCCACCGTTCGCGCTTAAATGGCCGCTTTCAACGCATCGACAAGACGTTTTCCAATTATGCTTCCAATCAATGAAAGTCAGCACCAATTTGTGCCGGAATCCTTCCGGCATTTTCATCAGCCCGGCGCTTCCGTCGTCCGTTTTAATAACCCTGGTGTCGGTGGAAATTTCCCCGAAGACTGTTCTCCTTCCTCCCCTCTCTTATACCTCGTTAACGTTGAGAAGCGCGTAACTATCCCGCCCGAGTCTTTGTCGCGCTGTAACCGGGAGCTCGCCTGAAGCAAACAGGAACGCAACATCACACAACCCTCGGGCAGGCTCGGCCCCCCCCTTGCGTAAGGCACTAAAACCGTACGCCCGCGTTTTCGGGTTCGTTTTCGATCCGAACAATGGCACGTCACCCACACGCTTGACACTTTTCTGCCAGCGCGCTTTGACAGTAATTATGAAACCGACCAAGCTTGACCGGAGTGCGCAAAGAAAGGCCGAGGGCGGCAAACGCCCTGAACGGAGAACCTTTTCGGGATCGTCGGGATAATTGCCCCCGGGAAATGGGTGTAGCGAAAATGGTTGTCCGTATTCCCCGCGCGCACACGGGATGGTTCGTAATTATGGTTTGCCCTGCTGCCCCTGCGTGTCGATCTGTAGCCGGGTGGTTTAATCGGAATGGCATTGTTTTCCTTGCTGGTTTAGTGCTGTAGCTTGATGTTGCCATATTTCTTTCCTTCTTTCCTTTTTTGCTAAACTCATTCCCGTCGGAACAAAGTCATCCCAACGAATGCGTGCGATCGTATTGTGCTACTCAGGTTTAGCGAACTGCCGGTTTCTAACTTTCGGCAATACGAAGTGACAGGTATGTCCATCGGTTCAAGGTGGACAAGGTCCCGTCTAGCAGAGCTGGGGTTTTGCCTTGGGGAAATGAAAGTGAGGCGTTTCTCTTGTAGCTATCCTGTACAGTGGCTTTGTTTCGTAGAATACAATAGCAGAACAAGTCAATCTAAACAATACACTAGTTACTCAAAAAATAGGCATTTAAAGGTCTAATTGTGTTTTCATAAGTGCACCGAACAAATTTCTATCAGTTAATCATTTTTAATTTATATCAAAAAGACTGCTTTAGTTTGGTGGACAAGAAAGCACTGAAAAATCGGAACAACCCCACCTGATGTCCCTTGACTGTGCTCTGGAAATCCTCGACAGTGTTATATTTGTTCACAATTGCATAAACCACGCCGCCGAAGGAGCACCAAAGCCGACCACCCCGAAATACCTACATAACAGTGCTTTCAAAAACAGCAAATAAGCTGAAATCGACAGGTCCGTTTTTTTTTTTTACTTAATGTTGCTAGTAGTTTGCCCAATTCGCTTATCGGTTCCCGGTTCTTTCCGTTTGGCCGTTCTTTCGGGCCCGCTTTCGGGGGCTGCGATGTCCAATAATTTCCAAGGCAAGGTTTTACGCCTGCCAGCCACACAGGCCGCTGATAAGAACTTCGGCTTCGCTGTGACTGCTGCCAGCCAGCGGTCATGGCGACAGTGCTTAATGTTTGCTTTACGATGTTGGCACTTTCTCCCTATCTTTGGTGTTTGCTTTCTCCTCTCTTTCTCGCGCTTGCTGGTCAGGGGCCGTTGTACCTTCCGGGCGGGCCGGGTCTGGTCCGGAACGGAAAACTTTTCACCACCAACACGAACCACAACGGCAGCAGCTCAACAGAAAAAATGCGAAACTTTTACCGCACGATCGACCGATGTGCCGTAAGCAGCACGCGAATAGCACGAGCTCCTTTTTGCGTTGTATTGGACCTTCGAGGGCCGGCCAGGTAGTGCGTGGTTGGATACGAGCCATGAAATTAATACGATTAAAAGACGGTGAATTGTGACCAAGTTTGTTGTTGATTGCCTGGCATGATTTGCAGCTTTTGAGAGAAATATTGACCGACTGTTATCTCACGATCGAGTGTTTCGGTAGGAGTTTTACGAAACGAAGCACATTATTAGCATGCTTTGGCGGGAAGAACAGTGAGCTACGGTTTAGGAAGCACACTTTTCTCGCACGCAAACTCCAACCTACAGTTGCTTATTTGGCTGCAGTGCCGCGCTTCACGATAATTCACACATTACCGGGAAAAGCCACCCGAGCCCCCGGGAAGGACACTCGAAAGTCAACTAATTTCGAGCTGTCCGATGCACGCCCGCACAGCCGACGATCAAATGCTAATTACTTCCTGTCCACGCGGGAATATGTCGCTGTATCGCCTCCTCCATCCGCCTGTCAGATTCGCTTGCAAAGCAATGCATTCCGGCCCGGGACTGTTTGCGGCGACGGCAGCAGCAGCAGCCAGCACCGACATTCAGAACACGTAACGCATTTCGGCAGTTTGACAGTGACGATCAGCCTTCCCTCTCCCGGGGCAGAGTCAGCCTCAGTCGGCACGGTTCTTGGATTTGGGCACCCGTTTGCCACCGGTAGACGTGCCTCTTTACATGCAGCATCTCCCGGGTCGCTGACATTCACCTTGCGCGACACACACACGCTCGCACACACGCGAACGCAGTACCTCACAAACATGTTGTTATCGTGTTACACGTCGATATTGCTCTCCTCAGCCCGCGTCGTGCCTGGGCCCTGTCATCGGTGTCGAACTATTAACCATGCATGAGACAGCCTGGGCGGAGGAGCATAATAACCCCATCCGCTTTGCCTCCACATTGCACCGACAAGGGACGGGCTCCCGGACCGGTGCAGCTGTACATGCTGTGGGTGCCAGCCACCGTGTAGGACAATGGAACTAAATTAAACAACTGTTCCCCGGTGTACACTTGTTTGCGTCACTGTAAAACTGCATTAAATTGACACTTTGACTGTGGCGCCTGTAGTGAGGGTAAAAAGGGGGAGCTTGAAGTAAGTTTCCATTACCATCCGTAAGCATTTTAAACAGCGCCCCACTACGTCGGTTGCGCGGGTTGCAGTGTAGCACAAAACCGAGTGTAAACCATTGCCCCAAATCTGTGGCAACAAAAATGCAATCGTCAAACTGTTTTCAGGTGGGCACAGTACAACCGCTGCTCCTGCATCCTAGCAACCCACGTTCGTTCGTCTGACGATTTCCAATAAAGTGTACAAGTTGTTAAATAATTCCTCCCGGCGGTGGGTTTTTCGGCTGGCTCGCCGGCCTGTTTCGCAGTGCAGTTGCCGCCTATTGTAACATTATTATGTTTGTGTTCCCGGTGCCTGCCGCGCCGGGCTGGTTTAATATGTTTTTGCCCTTTGGCTTACCGTTCGCTGTGTGTTTGCCCGTCGGTCTGGTTGGGTCTCATCCCAAAACTGGTAATATTGTAAAATTTTCATGCACACTTTGTCACAAACTGGCAGCAGCAGCGCAGCGTGGGAGCACCGTTGTTAACAGCGTAATTAACATGCTTAACGTAGCGCAGGATGAATGCGGCGGTATGGTTTGCTTCTTTAATTTCCTGTGTTTTTTTGGTGTGTGTGTGTGTGGGTTTTTTTGGGTTTGCCTTCGTTTCGTTGATCGTTTTTATGGCGATGAATTTCCGCGAAACATGCCAATTAATGTGTGCTGACGAGTTGAAACGACGAAACGCGGTGCGCTTTTATCTGTCATTATTTATATACAACGAAAAAAATATTCACGTGTTTTTTTACCGGGGCTATGTTTTCTCCCTTGTTTTCGTGGACAGTTTCTTATCAAAACTGTCATCAGCAGCCAACGGCAGGGCGGGCCGGGTAGCGAAAGATCAAACCTGTCAGTCGGTGTCCTGGCTGCCTCCACCCAGCCTCCGAGGGCCAGCCGTCGAGTCGGGGCCGGTTTTTTTCCCCTCGCGAAATTAAGATATATTGCTTCAGTTTTATTCTTGATAACACGTTTCGCTTCGGCAGACCGGGGCCGTCTTTTTCACTTTTCCATCCGTTCCAGGAGCCCGTCCCCCACCGAGAGATAAGAAACAATTTGTCTTTGCTCAATTTTGGTGTTTAGTTTAACGGGTTTTTCTCTGCGCCCTCCCTTGCGCTGCACTGTGCGGCATCACTTGCCACTGCAGACCATGGCGTGGGTTCAATTTAGCCACCGGAAACGATATCGACCAGGTAGCTTTGGGTTTTGCGCACCTTCCACCCGGAAGTAGTGTCTCCTGCCGCATCATGCAAAATAGATGACTAGTGCTTCTTCTTGCCTGCTGCCGATTCTGAGAACACGTGAATGGTGTGGCATCGAGGTTTTTGCTTCTTTCGGTGCCATACCTTCGCTGGGTGAAATTTATATTGAAACATAAATAAAGGATGAATGAGCGGTGGCAATAGATGCTGGAAGCTCGCGAACGGAACGGTAAAACACCATCCTTTCACTACCTTTCACTGCCCGCATCGTTCGGTTTGGTTGAGGTAAAAATGGAAATAAAGAGAAGGAAGAAAACAAAAAAGCACCGTGAAGGTGAAAAATGGATCTCGTTCGAAAGGTCCACGATGGATAACGCGCCACCACCGATGGTGCGTGGATCCGGGACATCACCGACCGGGCCAGGTAGAAGGACGGGGAAAAGGGATGGCAAAAAGCGTAAGAACACGTTACCGTTCGGGGCACTCGTTGCGCTTCTTTTAATGTGCCGTCTCACGCGTCTTCCTGAACGGAGCTGTACGTTCTGCATGGTCTTATCTCGCCTTACGCGTTCACCAACCAATTCCTCACTATCGCACCGTATCGCCCGTATGCTGTGTATGCTGTGCTGGAAGCGGTGGCTCGACTTGAATGAAGATAGCCGGCCCCTTTTCTAATGAAATTGTTTGATGAAGGATATTTATCTTGCCGGATACAAATGGCTACATTCGAGGAATGAGCGTGCGTTCTGTTTGTGCTAAATGATGTATCCTGCCCCGCTGTTCCGGGAGCTGGCGCTGGTCGGGATCGTCTTGTGGAGGACAAGGAGAGGCCGGACATCGCTTTGCTGGCTGCCGGCACGTTATAATGAACATGCAATTTTGTACACGCGTGACAAAACCACACATCACGTCCGAAGCTTGATGCGAAATAGTAGTAACAAGCCGAAATACAACAAAAAACACAAACTAGACATAATCACACACACACACACACATACACACTGTCAAGTTCTCTAATAATAACCCCATCAATGGGGAAAACCACAATGCCGAGCACGCTTGGCCGCTTGCCATTGTGAATGAATGAATGTACGTCCCGGGCGCCCGCATCTAGCTGCATCAATCACACGGTTCACTGGTCGACCGGGGTTGGGTTACGTGGTTTTGGGGCATCACCGTGCTTCACCTCAAACATCCGGAAAGGAGAGGAGAAGGAAGATATTCTAGGTGCCGAGTTCCTTCAGGAATAGGTAGCTCGGTTGTTGGTTTTACTCTATTTTATTTTATTTTTTCAACACGATTGACGTGATAAATTTGCACCGAATGCAATAATGGCTTATCGAAACGTGCCGGAATCCTGTGCTCAATTATTCAAGCGCAGGTTAGTTTCGGCATAAACAGTTTCCCGCCCAGCTCGTGAGCCTTTTCTGGTGAATGATGGTTTCGATAGAAGCGGTACGTGCATTCGCTGCCCAAGCAGATCATTTAACAGTTCTGGAAAATGGAAAATGTATCAGCTCATTATCGCGCAAAGCGATGTACATTATTTAATATTTTGATACAGTCACGATTTGTAAAGAATTTTGGTACGCCGAATCGTTAAAATGTATGTCAATGCACTTCTGCTTTTTACACTTTACAATTTAATAAATCATTTATAACAAATTATAACACATTTTTTCACAGTTTTTTTTCAACCATAATGGTTCCTTGATTAAATAAAAAGCAAATAGCACTGTTACGTTCGCGATTATTAAATTTGTAACGGACGTGTCAAATTGTAAATTCGCGTGGTGCGCGATCACCTTAATCTAGAAACAGGGTACGCTACGTGTAAAAGCGGAATAAAAATGCGTCACAAAGACTAACATGCGGCACTCACGCGTACGTAAACTTATGTACTAATTATCCTCGGAAAGGATACACT
>KB667500.1:295061-307534 GCA_000349065.1 Anopheles quadriannulatus | reverse complement strand
GTGTTGAACGGTTGAGAAGATCGCTGTTACCCGAGCGGGTTTGATTTACAAGGCCGCATCCTTCGCGTGGCCCACAGATCCGTTCGCCGTCGTAACAAGCACAATCCAACACAATCATTATAAACGAAATGGTGGTAAATGTTGCCGAAAAGCGGATTTCCACTTAACCAAGCGGTTAGTTTTGCAATAAATGCGAAATTACCGTGCGACAATTATGTGCAACCTCACCGCAACAAACTTTGGAACCTTTTCCATGCTCTCTAAAATGGCACAAACCATCCCACTGCCACCCCCCGTGTTTATGAGCATTTTAAAAACTACTCATGATCTTTTCCACACCTTATTAAACCAGTCATTCAATAGCCGCTTGTCGCTGCATCGTTTTGGGGGGGGGGGGGGACAACAACTTCATTAATGCTTACCGGCACTGCACCTCATTTGGCAGCTCAGCATTAGGGAAACGGCACAACCGCTATCAGCCCTGCAAACCGCCGAAACAACGGTTGCACGACGAAACCAACACGACGGCGCACCCGTGTTCGCCTCCGGCCGACAGCTGCATGGCAGTTGCTTGCAAAATGACTTCCCACAAACCGCTGGCCCATTATCGAAAACGATATCATCAACAGCGTGTGCGCTTCAAGGCGCACGCTAGCCGAAAATTACATTCTGGCTGTTTGGCTTCACTTGCTTGGGAGCTTGACTAGCGCCTTGCGCTAGAAGCTCCGGCTCGCACATCGAGAAGACAATGTATTTTGTACCGCATGCATTAGACACACAAACACACACAGGCGGCAGCACATTGTCTTCGAGGTGTATCAGTCGCTGTGCAACCGTCTCAAAGAGAGAGAGAGAGACGTGGCGCCTCCATCGACGGCCTATCAAACATCGACCGAAACAGAAAAGATAAATCTACGGTCGCTCCTAATGCGCGCTGCGGCAAATGCTTCCCCGTACGCTAGAAGCTGGAAACTTTTCACCACCATCTCAAACGATCACAGCCCAGCTATCTGCAAGCGGGTGCAAGCGGTTTATGATGATGGTATTAGAGCGAGGGAAGAAAATTGTGGCGCTATTTCTCATGTTTGCTTTTTGCTCCGGAGCGAAAACTCATCACTATACCGCCCTATCATGTATGTGCTGACAGCAGATGAACGCGTTTACGCGTTTGCCTGATCAAATGTGTTTTTTTTTTCTCTCTCTAAGATATGTGGAAAAAGATTGTAGTTTAAGAAGCATTTTTTTAAATCATGCGACAGTATTTGGATCATTGTTGCAATTTTTGATACAGAATCTTAAAATGAGTGTTACAGTGAAGCTCATTTATGCGTGCACCTATGATAGCAGTATAAGGAATGTTTTGTGGGAGCTTCTCTTGCCGGATCAAACGAGTGTACTGCAAGAAAAAAATTACTTTTAAATATGACCGTTTGCTCATTTTCTGCTCCACAAAACAGGCGAAACTAAAGCACAATGAAACATATGCTTCCCTTCTTTTTCACTAGGTCATTTGGCTCTCCTTAACACGCCCTAATAGCCTAATGCCAATCCTAATGATTAAACCATACATCCCGACCCTTTCGACACATTCGGTTGCAATAATAATCATTCTTAATTCATCTACCGACACACTGGCCAATAAATTTACCCCACCAGCGCCCGTATGGTTTTGCCCCCCCTTTCTCCCATGTCCCATCCCATCTATTGACTGCTGCAGAAACCGAAAAGTGTCCCAAATCATGCTTTTAAAACCCACCATAAATCTCTTCAACACTTCGTGTCCTCGCCCTTTCTTGACAATTCCAGTGGGTGGGTCCAGCGACCTCTAAAGTGGAGAAAATGGGCTTCACTTTACCATAGAAAGCTGGGTTTTACACGTACACACACTCACACGCATCCAGAAGCTACACACACACACATAAGTTTATTCCCTTACAACTACTGTGCCCTTGCCTGGTGGGTTTCTTATCTCAATCGAAAGAGCTGTTTCATGATCTTTTCATAAGAAGAATAGGGAGAAAAGCGTAAAAACAACATCTCCCTCAAACTCCCATCCCCTCCCCCCTCACACACACACACAGCCCAACCAAACAGAGATATAAATTACCTCTTGCCCCACTTGCCAAACAAATCCGTTGTCCACGCTCGGTCGTAGATTGAATCGGTCTTCCGATATCGAGGCTGACCAGCTGCTGCTGGATGTTGCCCGCCCTGCAGGAGCACTATTTATGAGCCTGAAAAATGTTTGCAACATTTAATTTCTCACCCATTACCCGCAACACCCCCCCCCCTCCCTCCCCCTCGAAATACCCGTCCAGCGAGCGTGAAGGAAGCTGATGCTGCTATCTTATTAAAAACCAGCGTGCCCAGTTCAAGCAAAGTGCCTTCTCCTAGCGATGCAAAAGAAGCTTCATTTGCTGGCACTGGGCGTGGACTCCCTTTGGCACTGCAAGCAGCCACGATTCTTAATGTTTAGCACTACTAAAAGCTAGCATTAACATCGTCCCGGGGCGGCTGGGGCGGCTGGTAGTTTCGTGTTTGTTACGAGCTGAACGGTACCATTTCCCCTAGATATACGCCTCCCCCCGAAAAGTTGTTCGTTCGAAAGGAATGAAAAAAAAAGAGAAGAACAAACACGAACTCACAGCGGCGCATAAGTGGCGCAACTCAAGAGGGTAAAGTCGTCTTGTCTTCCAATGAGTGGGAACACTTTCGAACGACAAAACCACAACACGAGAAAGTTCGTCTCCTGCGGGCGGGCACTTCCTGCTCGAGGGGGTTCGGTTTTGGACGGTGGAAAGGTAGTGGTGGCTCTGGGAACCCCCCTCGGCCTGGTACAATGCTTGTGCATTGTTCGGGCATTCAGGCCCACCCTGCTCGCCTACGGTGACGCTTCTCTGAGGATGCTCAAAAATGGCTAACGACAATTTTAAGCAAATGACACACCAACCCCCATAACGTCTACACTTTTACGACCATTTTCAAACGTGTTTGTGTTTTACTCCCTCTCTCTGCCTTCCTCTCTCTTTATCTCTCTCTCCCACTCACACACACACACACACACACACATACACACACACTTGGAATCTGTTCAAGTACTGCTGCAGTTGCATTTACGAGCAGCTGTAGTAGCGCGCCACTCGCAAGGCAGCCCTGCGACTTTGCGGGCTTGATTATTCGTTTTACCCCGAAAATTCCCATCCACCATATTGAAATGAAGTGCCAGATATGGCCCGTGTGTCTGCGAACGATCTTCGAGATCAGCGAGCAGCCGTCATCATCATCGGTTGGGTTGGGTTTACGTGCTATCTTTAGTCTAACGAGATGCTCGCCGGTTTTACTCCACGCTCGAGACTAGTGCTCGACCCCGCAGAAGAGGATGAACGCTTGAGTCGGGCAAACCGGTTCGCCATAAATATTATTCCACTCGCTGCGGGAAGAGCCTTCGCACAGGACCGGCACCAAGAGCTGTGCACCTTTTGCTCCGGCCTGCCACCGGCCGCTTTTGCGCACCGAAAAAAAAACCGAGTGAACCGTGCGGCAATTTATTCTTTTAGTATGTTAATTTTGGTGCTGCACGCGAAAGAGGTGACGCGCGCTGGTGCTACGCTGGTGGTTTGGCGGGACTGGGGGAGAAAGGGCTGCGGTTACATGGTGCGAAAATTATTCCAATATGCCGACATTAATTTCTCCGTGCTGCTGCAGCTGCCTTAGCGCCCAAATGGAAATGGTCGTTCATTGAGGGATGAGGCTGCCACGTTGCAATTGACGGCGGGTAGGACAGCGAAGTGATTCTTTCCAGTGGCTGGTGTATGATTTAATTGTACGATAGATGGTGCGCTAGATATTTATCAAAGAAATGAAATTAAAATTAATATCAAAAATTATTTTGAGTATCAATGAACAATTAATATGCTCGTCCAGGTATTTTTTATTTATATTTGAGAGAGATATTGCTTTATTTGTACTTCACATATTATAACAACACTTTCATGCGATCGTACTGAAATATAATACTTTGTCGTACAGAAATCATATGAGATCGTACTGATATATGATACATAAATAGAACTCAAACAATCCTAGCATATATCCATCTTATAGTGGACGAAATATCTAATTTTCTTGTGTTTCTGTTTATAAAAGTCAATATTTTGGTTTTGTACTTTCCTATGATAATTAGAAAACCATTTCAATGCTTTTATCTAGCTCTAAAGTTGTCAATTAACGTTGCAAGGGCTGAAAAATTAATAATAAATCCCTTCCTTATGTAACACTCCATATCTCATTAGAGATACCCATAACTGTAACGCAAACGCTTTCCACACTGTGCATGCATTCCAATGGCTTTAGCGAATCAAATCCACAATCAACAATAAATCGAAGTAAAATTAACATGCCCATTAAATTAAAGTGTTTGCAAATCAATGCACTGGAACGAACAGTGGGGAGAAATAAAGAGGATAAAGAAGCGACGACCCTGCCTGCTCTAGGGCAAATTTGTTCATCATCAGAGCATTAGCACGCTCCGTCACGCTTTGTCACGGCGGGCTCTGCGCTGTATCATGGCGCCCAGTGCCAGCTAGTTCCTCCCGTTTTTGCGTGATGCCGCACAATTACTAACTAAATTAACTGCGTCCCGCGGCCCACTGGACACAAAGCTGCAGCTGGGACACGTGCGCAATAAATTTTAAAGCGTGTACCGGCCGGCCGCCCCTCCCAAGGCTTTGTAACGAGCCACGGGCGGCAGCATGGTCGCGAACAAAGCAAACGCCTGTTTAGTGGGCAAAATAAAAGTGAGTCCATAACACAACCCAAAATGATCATGTCGAGCGACACGTGATTGGGCCGCTGGGTGGAACACCAGGGCAGGTGTTAACCCCCCCCTTCCCCCCATACAGGTGTCCTTCGCAAACTGCAACGCTTCCGCTACTATTTGTATGCAAATGTGTGCGCCTGAATCGGGTGAGGAGCAAAAAAATTAATTTAAAATTTAATTTATTTAATTGATTTGCACCAAACCGTGCCACGGGGTGTGGGAAAAGGGATGAATTGTCCACAAAAAAAACACACACACACACGCACGCACGTATAACAATGACCCACCTAACGCGCTGTTTGGACGGTTTTGCTGCATTGAGTGTGTGCCCGTGGCACTGCATCAAATTTATTCTCTGTCTGCTGCATCTATTCTATTATAATGGGTATGTGTCTGTCTGTGTACGGGCCACATGCAGTGGTCAGATGGTAGGTATTTTAGGATCAGAACCCATTGTCAACCCTTCCGTCGATCCGTCATCGTGCATGTTTTACCCAAAGTGACGTGCTGTTGTACGCAGATTAGATGTACAGAAACAAGTAATGAAAAAACTTTAAGCTTTTAGGCCGCTTCACATCACTTCAGTAGGTTCTTCCTTTTTTGTAACGATCTCTTTTTGGTACAGTTGAATGCTATATTTGTTCCAAACGATCTGTAGCTTCTATTAGATGCTCTAAATATTCATTTTGTTACCGTATTGGGCTTCCATTCATTTGATGTGTTGAGAAATCTGTCAATCGGGGTTTTTCGCATCAGTTCTCGATTCTCAGAATAATTATATACAAATGATTGAAATTTTGCGGTTAGTTAACTCACGGTTTTCTAGAACTCTTTTCACGTCACGAATATTATCATTATGACGGCAAATCATCAACTTTCAATCATTCCTGCTTAGTGATGAAACGTTCGAACAACAAATCCTACAGCCATCACGAAAAGACTTTTCGTGCAGCTTAGATGATTCAAAACACAATTCTTCGAAAAATTCTGAAAAAAAAACTTGCAGCATCTCGAGAAGCTCGGCTTATAGCAAATGTAAATGCCACATTTAATCCATTCCACGTGATTCGTGCAATCATGCTACAGCTTTCGATTCTCATACTTGCGTTCAATCGCTCTATTTGGCAATCGTCTGATGCCAGTTACTGAACTGTTGCATAGTATAAGCGGATGCTTCAAAAAAAAGTAAGCTATACTCGAATCGATCAAATGCGCTAAACGCACAGACGAGGATTTCCCCGCGCTCAATGGCAATTACGCCCATTTAGAAGTTCGCATCAACCGATCTTTAATACGTGCACTTTGTGGACCCTCACACGAACGCATCAAAGCCTCGATATTTACCTCTTCTAAAGCGTCTTACCCTGGGAAAATCTCCCGAGCTTATGTTGGCCAGTGCGTTGAATCGTTGAATAAATCAGTGCCAGAAAAAAGGCCTAAAAACGCTCACAAACAAATCGATTCACCAACCCCCTTGCCTCAACGCACCGCGTTCTTGTTAAAGGTTGTCAGACTAGGTCCTTTTTTTTTGCTTTCTACCATTCATCCCCTAACACGTGTGGATTTCGGTGTGTGCGTGTGCAGCCGGTAATGTATAAAACTTTTTGCACCCCGCTTTCCCGTTTTTCAAAGCAGCGCCAGGAAGCCAGGAGTTTGTTTGAGTGCGCTCGTTACCGATCGTTCGGTTCCCGCTGCAATGGCCCGACCAATTGGCATCGAATGCACCGAAAGTGTGTACGGTGCAAGTTTCTCCATACGTTACCGTTCCGGGGCTATATGCCCAATTTTTCATATTGTTCATTGTCGCCCACCCACTCACGGAAGGGAACGAAGTGGTGGCGGCTAAAACAAGCATAAAGCACCGAACAAGGCTTGCACTCCTCGACAGCTTCCACTTGCAGGGTTCTATTTATGGTTGGGATTAACGGTTCGGCTGCTTTCGAAGTGGCTGTAAACCTTGAGCTTCGGCCCCAAAAAAGCTCACCGAATGACCTTCCTCGCTGTACGAACGTATGGCGGATTTAGTGATAATACTAAAATCGCACCATTTCATTGGTGCTGGAAGCTGGAACACCGCTAGCGCTACTAGAGCCACTACACTAAATTGGCCGCTTGAAGGGCACAATCGGCTGGGATAGAATAACGCGAGAACGCTAAAGTTTGACCACGTGGGCAAAGGTTCGGGAATGGTAAGGACCATACATTCAAAGCTCTTTTGCATTCGTTGCTCGTTATTATTCTCCCCGTTTGTACAAGTAGTTTTCCGTATCATGTGTGTGTACGGTCTAGTGTCCCTAGGTGTGTGGAATGAAAAATATTGCCCTCAAGTTATTCATTTTAAACGAAATTGTTTTAAGGATTTGTTAGCTTTTTCAACATTGCTAGACATCAATTGTTTAATCATCTATATAAAAAGGGCACATCACACTCGCGTGACGTGACGATACTCTTTAACACTGTTAAACAATCACCTTTACTGGGAGAAAGGCCTGCAACATGATAACGGATATGAATTATTATAATTTGTATGATACAGTTTCTAGCAACAAAGTAATAAAAACCATAGCACCATCATACATCAAATCATCAAAAACTACTTGCCAGGGGATGTTGAATGTTGGAGCTCCGACTAAAACATAAACCCGTACAGTATGTTTTTTTTGCGCATATGCTAATGAAGATGAAATGTTATTACCCCACACCAACACATGGCTGGCGGATTTGTTTCACCTTCTCCCATGCATCTGCAGCAGCAACTAATTTCGCCCATGTCAAAGTGGCTAGGTCTTTGATAATAATAATAAAGCTTTAGCAAAAGCAACGAAAAAAACCCACCCCTGCCCTTCCTCTCTCAAAGCTCATCCAAAGCTTTGGGCGCGTTTGCCGCAAACCTAAACCTTATACTGTCAGAACGGCAAAGGACAAAGTTTTTCCAGCACTCACATCTCGTACAAAACGCTCTCGGGAAATCAAATTTCAGAGACCGCACCCACAGCAGCACAGCGGGATCTAAAATATCTGGCACCGTCACAGCTTCCGTCGCGCTCGCCACCCTCCCAACCAATTGCGAGGACAAATGGCACGAAGATTGATTGTGAAATTAAAAATTAATAATCCCACCAAAGGGAACCACCGTAGTTGGCCGTACCAGTGCATGTGTGTACAGTGTTGTTCATTTTCGGAGATAAAATATTATCGGCATGCCCGATACCGTTCACCGGGAGGCAGCGTGGTTGGAGTACGTGGCGTTGCCGGCGAACGACGCGTCAACTCGCGGTCAAAAACAAGCCCTAATTCTATCAAAACGTGTTTTGCGCTCGTTGCCGGGCGTTGTATCGGGGGGAGCATACACGTTGTGGTATAAACACTGTTTCACGAAGTTACTTTCTTTTTTACCTCCTACTCTAGCACTCACAGCATGGCCGAAAGATAGCTGCATAGAGTACTTTTGCGATTAAATTATCACATCACAGCAATTGCCGCCACGGTTGAAATGCAAAAAAGCAGCGTTCAAGGACAGCGAGCGCTATGTGAAGAGAAATCAAACATCAAATAGCTTCGTTTTTTTTGGCGAAAATTTTTTTTAATTAAGTCTTTTACGGTTGCAGAAGTAGTGTGCAAAAATAATTGCTAATGCTTTGGAAACAAAACGATCGATCGAAATCCTTTGCAGATTCAAAACCCATGGTAGTTTAACGGAATAGAACCACAGCGGAAAGTATGAAAACAGCAAATTCAAATTAATGCGATTGACAGAGGCTTTTGATAAGCATTTTGGTTTAGTCGTTTAGTAAATTACGTTATTATTTGTAGATGTGTTATATTCGCTGTTCGTGTCGCTCTTTTTCTAATATTTTTAATAACGCTTAAATAAAACTTGTCTCACGGCGATACAGCTGGCGAATGCTTTTATCCCTTAACACTGTGCTCAATAATCGCATGCTATAAAATTTCCCATTTTTAACTCACTATTTATTCTATTACAGCTACCCTTTTAGCCTCCGCTTACCGATACTCGATTCCACAGCGCTACGATATCAACCACGACCTCTTTGCACCAAAGCAGACACATTTTGTTCTCCACAGAAATTAAATTATAGCGATCGCACGGTACACCAACTTTGAACATATTTTATTCGCACCCAAAACAGCAACAGCAAAAAAGTTCGATCGTTGCTGTAATAAAGGGATGGTATGGTGAAAAATAGAGGAAAACAACAACAACAACGCCAACAACAACAGCATTAACAAGAACAAACCCCAGCAAGCGACAACGGGGCCTGCCGAAAGGCCATTAAGTCAAGCATCAATCAGGATTAGGTCGCCCTTTCTGCGGTTGCTAGAGGGCTAAGCTACCCGGATCGGAACCCACTTAAGGACAACCCGCCATGATTAGCCTTTGAACTCCCAATCATTGACTCGTCGGTGCAAACCACCAAAGCTCCCTCTGTTCGTACAGGAAGTGGATCAATTGCAAAAGCGGGAGGGCAAATTTTGCGTCCATTTTTCCACGAAAAATAATGCTCCGGGGAGTGGGAAAAGAAGAAACTCTGTCTTACTCTCTTGCTCTCGAGCTCGGTATGTTTGATAAGAATAAAAATCCATTGTGCAGGCACTAAATAGCAATAGATGGGTGCGGATAAAGTTTGAGCCCTAAACCGGAGACTCTTCCCGTACAGTCCATGCCACGCCATCAACTATCTACAGCAGCAGCAGCAGCAGCAGGCACAAACAATGGATGCGTAGGCCTAAAGCCCGGCCTGACTAGAGGCCACCATCCGGGGGGGTGAAAAAAGTGTGATGAAAAATTTCAACCAATAATCCTTACCCGGGCTCGCTTGCTGCGGGGACGGATGTGGTGATCAGCAACCTTGAGGCCGGATTTGCGCTCTAATCGTCTTGTGAACTTTTGCCGGCATGATCGTCATCGCCGGCCTGCACGCCGGTTCCATCATCCTGCCGAACGACGGACAATGATTTGCACCGCTTTCCGTGATGATTCGACCCGAAATGGGAAGATTGGTCGTTTCCTAGCACTGGCAGCGGACGATGACGCTACGATAATTGTGAAAGACATCTGCCAAAAACACTCTTCCGGTGTTCAATTTATTGAAATCATTAGAGGCTAGAGTTGATCTACTTGGAGTGGAGTGGATGTGCAAGTAGAGGCCTTTTTTGCTACGGTGGTCTCAAACTTGTGTGACATTAGGCATCGGCGAAACTCTTCAACTGTCTTTCGTTTTAAAGATGTCATACACTTTCGTTTGATAAAAATACTGATTTAGGGTGTTGAAATATATAAAGAGAAACATAGAATAACACATAAATATAGTTTCAATGGTGACTTGGTATCATTAAATTCATGCTTTCAAAGCTCTCAACTTAATTGTGCAAGCCTTTTTGTGGGTAAAATAACACAAATAGAAAGTCGTTTCCTTTTTTTTGTTTTGTTTATGCTTGTGCCTGTTTATGTTGCTTCTGTTATTTTTTACTGCATAACATCACAAGTGTTGTATCATTTACACAAAAACATAAACTTTTCCGCTTAACATGTGCACTTCTCAACTAGCACCGCTAGCGCAAAAAGCCAAATCACAATCAAGCTTAGTAGATAGTGGCGAAGTAGATCACACTGCCCAGTGCTGCAAAGTGCACCGAACACGATAAACCCGAAACAACATGCACGCACCGCCACTGCCATCCGACCACACCGCGACGGCCCCGGACCGGGCCCGCCCACAGCACGGTTCATGTTTGTTCGACCGTTTTGTTATCATTTCGTTTGTAGGTTTGTTTGTGCTGTTTTGATTTCTCCTTTTTGTCCCTTTTCGGCCGGTTCGTGCAGGTCCTGCTCCGTGTACCATTCCCTGCGCTGTTTTTGCTCGCGTGTCGTATTTGAGTGTCTCGTTTATTTGTTATCGCTGTACATCTACAGCTAGGCGGTTTATTTTTTCGATAGAATTCCCCGACTGGGTGCTGGGTGTTTTCTGGCCCTTTCTTTTTGTTTTTGCTTCGAGGCCAGCGTTTTTGGTCAGCAATGTCACACAATTTGCACAATCCATCATCCCGGCCAAATGTGCCATCATCGGCTCGGTAGGCACGGCGACCGGCTCGCAGCGAATCGCAGTGACAAAACCAAAATCACATCGGACAGCCCCATAGAGCGCGATGTGCAGTGACAGCAATCTGTGGGTACACGCTCGCAAACACATACACACATACACACAGACAGCCAGTCAACTGAAACGAGGAAAGAGGGTTAACAGCAAAGGCAATAAGGGGGGGGGGGGGGGAGATTTCAATTAAAAAACTTTCCCGCTCTATCCCTATCGCACTCCGACCCGAATCCTATTTGGGAGTACATTTGGCATTTGGAGTTGTGTGAAAACAAAAAGGCCAAAAAAGTGGAACCAACTCCACGCAAAAAAAAAAACACAACCACACACCAGCTAGGCCCCAAAATTTGCATCACCCGTCAGAGTGAAATCAAATTAAAATGCGCGAACCGGTGGTTGCTGGGGCCGAGTGGAGAAGGGAAGAGTGACAACTGGCCCCAAGGACGACGGGGTGCTCTAGCCTGTCGGGCCCAGCAGCGTTTCTAGGTGACGGTGCCACACGGCATGAACGGAACCTCAGCTTTCCAGCAGAGCTGACCTGATTTTGACACTAACTTTTGCCTGTCCGTACCTGCCGTACCACGTTCCGTACAGGGCCGCTAGATTTCGGTGCAAACTCTGCCACATCGCATCATGCTAGCATGTTTTCTTGTCTCACGTTTTCGGCATTATTTGATCTGCTTTTTTGTGTTGGCAGTTGACCGATAAAGCGATCGTAACGGGTGCTTATGAAAAATGTCCCGTACCGAAAATCTGAAAACTTCTGCTTCGAACACTAAACACTGCTAGATTCGAGATAGTGCAGAGTTGGCTGACTGGAGGGGTAATCGTAGGTCAATTCGCAACCTGTTAATGGGGCCCTTCACGATTCTTGTCAGCTTTATGTATTGAGTTTGACAGTTGGAGGCTGAAATCATGTAAACACTCCATACAAAACTACACTCAAAACTAGCCTGCAATTTTCAGTCTAGATTATTCTAGCCTCAAAGCTAGAGTTAGATTCGAGTGCCTGCTCGAAAAAAATGGCAAAACTAGGTGGTGTTTACATTTATCCAAAGGTGCATTAAAGAGATCAGGTGATGGTATCCAGAATCAAAGAGTCTGTAGTCCAGGTGGTCTCATTGCATGTTTTTTTATAACCAAATTTTCATATCACTTTTTAACAGAATGGGTGAAAACTTTTGCTCAAACAAGCTTTCTGTAGGCTTGACGAATACACGAAACACTCTTTAAATCTTCATTCAGAAACAGAAGCGATAAAAGTCAGCCTTCGAAATTCATACACCTTGGGATAAGCCCACCTGTATATTATATCGACTTAGATAGTTGCACGAATACTGCTATACAATGCAAACAGCTCACAGGCTGAAATTTTTGTCATCAGTGCTAGATTTGTATAAATTATCACAAATAATAATAGTGTTATTATTATCATTATTATAATAATTATTATTTTTATTATTTTTATTTTTATTATTATTATTATTATTATTATTATTATTATTATTATTATTATTATTATTATTATTATTATTATT
>KB667500.1:281751-294161 GCA_000349065.1 Anopheles quadriannulatus | reverse complement strand
TTATTATTATTATTATTATTATTATTATTATTATTAGTATTATTATTATTATTATTTTATTTATTTTTATTATTATTATTATGATTATTATTATTAAATCTTTATTCAATAGTTCAAGCGTCAAGCGTGCAGTACCGCAAAGAAGCGCTCAGCCACTGTAACACAATTACAACATTTCCATCCACGACGTGATGCAAAGCAACTTTCCAATTAATAACGCTCTTCTTTCAGTTACTTATCAATCTTCCACTGTACCTCCATTTGCAAGCACCCAGAAGAGAAGACTCTGACGCCTCACCCACCCTGCGCCCGACCGTAGGTGGTCGGGTTATTCTTCCGATCCTGCTCCCTAGATTAATGCATCCCACCCGCTGAAGCGAGCACAAGAAAACCAGACCACTGGCAGAGTTCGAGGAGTAATTGAAAAACTTCGCCTTGCTTTCTGGCGAACGATCCGACCACCCCCATCACCACCATCACCGCGCGCCGCTTAAAACTCCTGCTCCCTTCCCTAAAGTGAACCCGTGGTCTGGCGTGGTCTGTGCAGCCTGCCGTCCGGCACCGTCAGTGTTTCGTCCGTCCGAAAACACAAGCTAAGAAACCTCAAAACACCATCAACCTAGTACCAGGGTGGCCAGTAGTTGGTCGGTGGAAAAACGCCTCCAGAAAACATTGGCCACTGGAACCAATTTAGCAATCTGCCGTGGGTTGTCTCAGCCCGTTCATCATCACTCGTCATGGCCGGTGTAAAGGTTGGCCGATGGAGCGGCTAGCAGAGAGCGAAATCTTTACCACTGTCTGTGCCTGCAACGGAGGAGTTACGCCTCGCCAAACAAGATGGAAATGGGCCACAGTACGAAGAAAAGCCACTGCCACTCGTTGATGGTTGTGGTACACCGGAAGTATCGACCAAATGCACCGCAAGCAAAAGAATTGTTCTAGTAATCCGGTTCGGTTTGAGGTTATTTGCATTGCAATTTTCAATCTATTTCCGTACACTGTTAGCAGAGCGTATTTTGTAGCTGGAATGTAAAAAAATGCAAGCCTGGGTTTTGTTACAAGCTGTGGTCTACACTTTTGACAACAATTCGGCAAAACTTTACTTTAATCAAACAGAAACGGACACACGTTTAACGCTTACTCATGGAATCGCTCTCTGTTTCACCTCATGCTTCGCAGCTTTCTCTCTCTCTCTCTCTCTCTCTCTCTCTCTCTCTCTCTCTTTCTTTCTCTCTCTCTTTCTTTCTCTCTCTCTTTCTCTCTCTCTATCGCACGTTAGCTCACACAAAAAAGTAATAACATTTTCAATAACAAAATCGGTGCCAAAGTTTCGATCGCTCGGTTCGTCTTTGGGGGGGGGGGGGGGGGGGGCTTACCGGGGCTTACATGCAGGGAACGAAATATTGCCAACCCACTGTAGATGAACGCGTTCAATAAACGACGTCAAAAGTTGTACCAATATTGGGCCACCCTCAACACGTTCGTTTTGCGCGTCAGCGGAGAAGGGCAAAAGAATTGCGACGCAAGGATCGGAACGCGCAGAAAACAATGAAAAACGGGCGTTCGAGCGGAAGATTATCGCTAATGTTCTGTAGATGTTTACCGCTTCGTGTGTTTTTATTTCTTCTGTTTTTGTTCGCCACCGTCATGGCCGTGTGTTGTAATATTGTTTCACCAAATGTATCATCGTTTGCTGCTGGGGAAATTTGTGAAGGCAAAGTGGAGGTTTTCTATTGCAGCTGTTTTTGCTGCGGGCTGTGAGGATGGTGGGAGAGGCAGCAAAAACACGCATTCTTATGAAGAAGCTCATTTGTGCGTTGTTGTTTCACAATATCATAAGCTTTACTCAATACGAGCTTTGTTGCATTTAATTTGCTATTTTTTTATACAATGTAATAAAGTAAATCAAACCAACAAATGTGACAGTTCACAATCGTTGTCATACTGCAGAAATGAAAGTCGACCATTTTTCTTTAAATTTGATTTTATTGTACTTTTTTTTTACTGATAGTTGGTAGATCTAAACAAAAACCTAACAAAAACCAAATACTAGAGTGTTTCAATTACATCAAATTCTAAGGTACATCTAAACGGAAGCCATTGTTAATTGTTGAATAGCGTCCTTTTATTAGCCATCGTTTTCAAACAGCGCAAAGATCATACTACTTTAGTGATCTGTGCACGAACTGTGCAATTTTAATGTCCCAACCATTGTGACAGCTATTTGTCTGACACGATCCATTATGGACGAGTTTACTACCGAAAAATAGCAATCACCTCCCGCCCTACAGCATGTTTTTTTGCTTGCCGAAACGTGAACGAACGTTCCACTAGCGATTGAAGCACTCCCGTTTTCGAGTCCATGGTCCGCCGGCACCTGGCGATAATGTGTCCATTTTATTAAACACATCGTATGCAGTTGAAACATTAAATGAGAAAATCCAGATAATAATCAAACCAATAACCGACACCATTTACACCCACCGTCCAATAGTTTCTGCCGCGTGTACATGCACTCAGTTTCGGTGGATTCGCGCGGCTCATGTGTGTGTGTGTGTGTGTGTGTGTGTGTGTGTGTGTGTGTGTGTGTGTGTGTGTGAGTACACATGTTTTTCCTTCCTACGAATACGGACTGGGACATTTGGTCTATTCTTTTTTGTTTTTTGTTTCTTTTTTTGCTCCCCAGTTTCCCACAGCACCGTTCGCTCGATCCAATGTCATCGATAATGGTTTATCCGACACGAATAACACGTTGCATGTTGGCTTAATGTTTCTTTTTTGTTGGTTTGCGTTTTTCCTTTTGTTCCCGGTTTTGTTCCCCACGCTTTGCTTTTCTTTGCGAGCCACTGCTTCGGTGGTTCTACGCTGCGAGTTTCCTTTTCGGTTTTTTTGTTGCCCTGGCGCCTCTTGCCTCCCTGTACTGCAGATGGATCATGCTGTTACGAACATGATGGCCATGTTCATTTCAAGATACGCCTGTCTGCCTGCTGCCACCTTCCACCGAATGGCCAATAGACTGTGGCAATAGAAGAAACACAAAAAAAGTGGTGAACATTTGGTGCCCAAAACTCGAAGTACGTGGCCGACGCCGACGATAACGATCCCCAGTAGGAGCGTCACACCGCCCAGCCGTTACGACATGGTGGCGTTAGTGCCGTTCTTCACAAGAAAGTGGACAGCGGTTTTTTGGATATCGAGGTCGTGTTTTTTTTGTTTTTGCTTCTACTTACTTGCTCATATGAACGGTTTGGAAATAAAAATGTATCATAAATCGATCGTCAGTTTTACACGAGTACGGGTACGAGTGGGTTTGATGTAAAATACATGTCCGGTAGTATTTTCGTTATTAATACACGTACATGGAATCGAACCAATGGTCGAATGTCGCACACAAAAACGAAAAACAGACGGCACAAAAGACGATATATATTTTGCGGTGGGTTGCTTCCGTGGATGGAATTGCCTTTGCAAACTACCATTAATTTCATAAGCTCTACGAATAACTTTTGAAGTCCACCAGAAGGACGTGCTCAAATCGCATGTTTTTAACATTGCATTAATACTACCTGCTCTTGAACATCTCTGCTATCCCTAGCACACCGGTAGCTGAACCATTGCCACTAATTAGAACCCAAGGGAATCGTCGTTCTGTCTTTCCCGCTTTCAAGCCGCCAACGCACGCTCACACGAACATAAATAAACGTGCAGACGAACGCATCGTACCGACACCGATGTTTACTTTAATTGCTTGCCTTTTACGCTATCATTCGAAGCGTCCCGGCGGGTCCGGCCTCCCCCCCCCCCCCCCCCCCCAAGGGGACGCCCAGAACGACTAGAATCGTCTTGCCCGTCCCTGATTATTCAGTGAAATAATTTCCCTAGTCCGATAAGGACCGTTCGCTAGCTAACTAAAGCCATCGCTTAACCATCGCTTGGGTTTAACCAGGCCGGCGTGCGTACTCGCCCGTTTCCACCGTCCTGCAGTGTCACGCCGTATTGCTGAACCGAACCGTTGTCATCGCCCGAAAGCTTTCCGAGGCCGGTGCGGTTGCGGTAAGGCAATCGCTCTTTCCGCAATGGCGACAACGCCGGACCGCGTCGGAGAGCAATCGATGCAAAAGGATGAAGTTGAACCGTCCTGTGGTCAACCGAGACCGACGGTCGTGCAATATGGCCGAAGCTTCGGCTACAGCGGGAGTCAAAAAAGCAAAAGCACCAGCAATACCATCCATCAACGTCCTCGGTCCCCGGTGGGCAAGATGGGGATGTTGGTGGGCTGTGTGGGTGTTTGTGTTACACCTGTTCGCCACGGGAGCTCGCCCGGGGAACGTTTCTGCACCTTCTAGCGTGGTGGTCCAACGGTCGACCGGGAGACACGGCACTGTGAGCGGTTAGGAAACGTAAACAAATGAAAGTTGGGTTCGTTCGGGTCACCTGCCTGTAGTGACGGCGGGAAAAGAGCGAGATAATGTAACCTAGGTCATAAATAACTGCAAAAATGGATCGCTTTTTGTGCTTACGATGTTCTACCTTGAGCAAAGTGCAGGGGGATGTAGTATCATCGGAGGGAAGGAATGCTTTCTAAATAAAACAAGTACAAAATATTACAAAATGTAAAAATTAAATAAATTAAGTTTTCGTTAGCAATCCAGCTAGCGAAGGCAACATGCAATACATAATAATAAAAACATTTAATTTAATATTAAAAATACTTCTAATTAACAAAATAATCGTGCCACAGGGTGAAAGAAACATGTCAGGAAACCTTTTTCCAAACAACGCTGTTAAATTGTTCTATTTTTTATCCCAACAGGGAACAACACAATGTGCATCTTGTCCCACGTCACAGACCGGCAGGAGAAAAGGTTGCAAAAGTGGTTTCAAAAAAGTGGTTAAAAAGGAGCTCCTGAACCAACCACTTCACGCTCCTGCAGGCACCCAGGAAGGTATGCTTATTTGTGGCTAGTCTGTGTCTAATTTCTTCCTTCCTGTTGCTGCGTTACTACACCGCCCCTGTGTCCCTGTGTGCGGTCAATGCTGCCGCGACGATCCTTCAACTGGATTGTACTGGGTGCAACTTTTCAGCATCGCCAGCCCGGAGTGAAATTGAATTAATTACAAACCGCCACTTTAACGCAATTTCTTCCTCATCGGAAGCACGCCAGGATGTGTGTTGTTGCGATAAGCCCGGATACGCCCTTGGGCCAGTCCACCCGCCCCGGTTGCACGCGGTCCGCGCGTCATGGTGCCCATTAATTCAATCAGCGGAAAAAGGCTCCCACTGCACAGCACTGCTCGCTCGGGAGGGGTTTGGAGGCTTCCACTGCGTTTCGGGGTGATCTAATTTGGATTCACTTTCCACCGCACAGCAAGTGAGTGGCGAGTAGTGTGCATGTGGCGCTTCCAGCCGCCGGCCTTGCCGTGCTACTCTCGGCAGCACCCGTTTTCGATGCACCGATTTGGCTACGGTTCAGCATCTAATCCCCTTAAATGGCGGCACACTCGGGGTCGCCGGGTACTACCGTGTGACCGCAGGGCCGAATGCTTCCGGTACACGGTGGTGGAAAAATGTTCGCTTCAATTAGCTTTGGATGCAATGGTCGAACCGGGAAGGACGTACGTACCGATCGAGCGAGCCCGGCCCGAGCACGATGAACGAAGCTGCCAAAGAGCTACCGAAACGGATGGTATAGCATCATTAAGTGCATTTGCAATATGGTTTCGCTCGTTTTCTCTCTCTTTCTCTTTCTCTCTCTCTCTCTCTCTCTCTCTCGTGCATGAGGCCGAAGCGCAGCAGTGAGCGGGACTGATTCATCTTAAGTTAATTGATATTACTATTTTACTATGCTGCTAGCCGTTCCATCGACGTTAATAAAAAAGGAGAAAAAAGTGAATAATTACAATCAAACCTCTTTATTTCTTTTCGACTCTTGGCAGTTTCTATCATGAGAATACAGAAAAAAACACGGTTTTATAATTACAGGGTTTTCCAAGTCAGTTTCGAACGTAAACGTTGTCATTCACCGCATGCAAAATGTTATCCCACATCGATCTGACATTTCATTTCCATCAAAATAATTTTTCATTTCTACAGCATGTACACGATTCAAGCTGGATTGAGCTTGACAGTTCTTTGTTATATGTTGAAAATCATGTGTTACAAATGAAATTTCATTTTCAAGCAAATAAAGCATTTGACAGCTGTTTAAAAACATCTTCGATGCGGTGAACAACAATGTTTACATTCAAAACTGACTTGGAAACCCCTGTATTCGTTTTAATTTGCATAATTTTTGTTTTAATGCTTATCTGCAAAACATATGAATTGAAAAGTAAAAAAAAACTTTACCACGTTCGTTGATTTTTGTTCCCAACATCAGATTTAATCATGGCAATTATTTGTTATCCAACTACAAACACACACACACACACACACACACACACACACACACACACACACACACACACACACACACACACACACACACACATACACACACAAACGCACATGAGAGGCGATGGAGCCGGCGATGTAAATTCTCCAGTAAAGCGAGCAGCACATCAATCGCTTCGTTCCACGCCGTGCCCACTGCACCACCGCACAATTGATGCAAAGTTCGTAAATATCAATTACCTGCCCCGCGCGGAAGTTTGAAAACTCAACGTTTCAGCCCACAACCGCGCACCAGGTAAGCACCGAACGAACAAATAGTAAAGCGAGTTGTGCACACGGTACAAAACCGGGTTGCAAAACGGTCCTTCTCCTCCGGTATGCGAGCGCGGCCGGCGAAATGGATGTTTTCGTTGCGGCCCCAGCCCAATCGAACAAACAAATAAATTCAATTAAAAAACCCACACCGTTCACCTGCCGCTCAGTGGCGGTCCTTCTGGGTGGACTTCTTGCTCACTGGCGCTGCCCAGTTTCGCCTGCAGGTTCCAAGAAAAGCGAAGCCCGGGGGCCGTAAGCCCTTCCCGCTCCGTTACGCCGTGTGTCAGCTAGTTTGATGTTCGCAAGATGAAAAATATGGCCCCGTTCGGTTGCTGCTCATTATCGTAGCTCTCGGGGAGGGCCGATACCCCAAACCCCTCGCTGCCGGTTTTCCATTTTTCATCGATTCGTCCAAGTTTTAACGGGGGGAGGGAGTTTCCGCTAATTGTTTATTTGTACGGCTGGGGAATTTATTTAATTAGGTCTCGTTATTTACGAGTTGCGCAACCGACTGTGCTGCCCGCAACTGCTTGCGGCAGGGGAAGGCGGCAGTGCACACTCGGTGGGCAAAATCCGTTCCGGTTCCGCTTACACCGGGGAACTGTAGCGAAGTAAGCGGGGGGAAAAAACATAAAACTGAAAAAGAAACGAGCTTCAGCAGCGGACGAAAACCTAGGGACGGAACCGGCAAACGCTCCTGTTATTAATCCCCGTGAACCAGGATCCATCCAGGACGGCCATCCGTTTTTCGATGGGCCACCATAATTCCATCAAAAAGTCCCCCCCCCTCCCCCCAACCAAGCTTCCTCATACTAGCCTGCTGTCAGAAGTTCTGCTGGAAGGAAACAATTATTCCAGTTTTCTAGTTTCTGGCGTTTTATTTTTAAACACACACAGAGGGCATTCGTTGGAGCAACTTTGAAAGTACGACAAATGTATGAAGATGGTTTTTTTTTCTCGATCTGCTTGCCAGCTTGACTCGACGGTACCGGAAAGGGCGCCACGGAACCACAACCACATGCTAGCAATCACACATTCTCGTGCCACTACACACACACCCATCCACCCACCTCATTTGTGGGTTCACCGTGGGTGGGGCTGAGAGAGAGAGAGAGAGAGAGAGAGAGAGAGAACGGGGAAGCCAACTTTTCGGTACGAAAGGCAAGACTACTTACAGCGAATCCATTAAACTTTGCTATCTACCCTTTTCTCAGCGACTCGGGACTTGCCTGCTAGCTCGCGCTAGCCGGGCTCACCGACGCATCCTTGGCGTTTGCAAAAGGGACATGGTAACGCCCCGTTTTCTTCGGTCTTCGGCAGCCAAGCATGCTGGTGGCACCGGCACAGTGCCCGCACTATTATTGGTATCCCGGGCACACCATCTTCTGCGCCGCCCTTGCTCCCTGTGAGGAAAAGGTTGGAGCTTTTGGAGTGCTTTCACATCCCGAAAGGGAAGGAAACCCCGGTGCCAAGCTCACCGCTTGGCACCAAAACCCATCTCCCCCGTTGCCCATATTCGCCTACACAAACACACACGAGCGCGCGCACACACCCTTTTTTTGGGAGGGTATAGAGGAAGGGCGGGTAACTTTTGTCGAACAATTTCTCATTAAGATATTTCACTTTTATGGTTTTTGTCTAAAACTTAAACATTGTGGATGAAAATTAGTTTTACACATAGTTCCGACCCTGCCCGCAGGCGAAACTTACACCGCCATCTGTCCGGGGCGATGCTGTACGGGAGAAAGGAGGGGGGGGGCGTGGTCGGGCCCAGCAACCGTCGCCCGGAAGAGGGTGGCAAGAGATATTATTCCACAAAATTTCCCAGTTCGATTTGCCGGTGCTTTCTGCCGCTGCTGCTGCTGCTGCTGCTACTGCTACTGTGCTGCACAGGAAAGTTACACGTTCCATGGTAACGGTGCGTTACCTTTTTTTTTGTTGGAGAGTCAAAATTTGGGACAAAGATTACACGGCAAAAGCTACGCTACGGCCCCGGCAGCCGAGCTGCAAAAACGGCGCAATCATTTGTAAAGCTTTGATGGGATGGTAAAGGGGAGGGGGGGGGGTGGTCTTGGGTTTTAGGGAAGAGGCGGATTATGAGGCTTTGTGGAATAGAGAAAACAACAGCAACAGCGAACAAGATTCAATTAGGTGAACGAGTGTAGCATCGTTTGGCTGTGTTTTGTTCGTCCTGTTTGAAGTACTGAGCAAAATTAAAATGATGGAAATGATTTCCGCATACGATTTATTGATACGTTCTGTTTTGGATGTTGTTGTGTGAGTAATTGTACTTCACGAAGGCTTTCAACGACTGCATCTTACAGTAAAGGGGGCTCCTGATCACTATAAATGATAAATAAAATTTCTTTTACTTTGTACATTGAAATACGAGCAATCTGACTTGCAGTTAGGCTCTAAAACTCTTATTTTCAAAGAAGTTTGACGCACTGACAATGATGCATGCAACCAGCAACATTTCAATGAACAAGCCCTTTGCCAACCTTTGCTCGTGAACGTTGAACACCTTCAAGAAGTTTGGATTGGAAATGCTTTTGTTTGCTACACTTCCAAAGCTCTCACCCGTACAGCACACCAACAGCTGCAATCGGTAGACCACTACATGCTGTTTGAGCTTGCAGTTGAATTCCCCAGTTCAACTCCCGTATTTGCACAAAATTTCACACATTTTCGGGAGGGTTGCAGAAGACGTTTCTTCGCTTCCCGGTACCTTTTTAATTTCAAAGACGGATTGCACCGAGCGGCAAACAATCGCAATCGCACTGCGATGTTATGCCACCTTTTAAGTGCATTCTTTTCCGTCCCGGGATGTAGGTACACCGGCAGTGGGTAGGAAATCAGCTTTCTCGATTTTTGCAAGCACTAGCCATCGTTACGAGTACCCCATTTCGTATCGTTTTCTTTAGCGATAGCTGGCGGTTGAATGGATGCTGCACAGCGGTTGCTAAAGTTGTTCCTCTTTTCGCTTCTCCCGTTTGCTACGGTATAATCCTCCCGCGTCCGCTCATTGTCACTGGCGAATGCAGTCGATGTGAAAGGATTTGAAAGTGGTCCCGCCGGGCGCCCCCCATTTTCTACCCATCAAACCAAACAAAAACGCAATTCACGACCCATTTTCCGCACTGCTTGCCAGCAGTCGAGAGGGTGGCAACCGAAATTGAAGCATCCCCCGCCCACATACCGAACTATGTGCTATTATGTATGTGAAACTTCTTACGTTCCAGTGCAAGTGCACTTTTCTATCGCTTGTTTTCAAATTCGCGTCGGCACGCAAAAGAAAAGGGTACACATGCGCTGCTGCGGTGCTGACTGCGGCACGGTGAGCGCTTGGAGATTCGCCTGTCGACCGAAACGACAGCAAAGCGCTTCCGCAAGCGCTGTGTCGCCCGTTCCAACCACCAACCAGGCGGTGCCGTGTGTGGAGCGTTCGATAAGATTTACACGTCTCAAGCTTGAGTGTTTTCGCTTGAGTATATTTTACCATTTTTTCAACCCTCCGTCGCACACGGTAAACATTCCTGTGTACTGTGCGAGTTAGCTTGCTCCACGCACCTTTCCTTTTGCTTGTCTCGCGTGCTGTGTATTTTCGAATGAATTTTTCGTTAGAGAGAGTGTGTGTGTGTGTGTGTGTGTGTGTGTGTGTGTGTGTGTGTGTGTGTATGCGTGTGTATAGCACACAAGTGCGATTAAGCTTGAGCTTGCCTTTGAAGAAGGAAAATCCGTCTGCAAGCTAGGACAATGTGCAGCTCAAGTGAAATCTGTTCAAGACGACGAAACGCGTTGGTTCTATTCGTTTCTTCAACTTACAGCAATTCGAAAGCGGAAAACATTTGCACAGCAGCCAAATGATAGCGTTCATTGGTATAATACCTTGGTATAATGAAGTAGCTTTTCAGTTACAATGTTACTCTTCTACCACATCAAAAGTGATATCGTTTGGTTTATAATTACATTGAATAATTACTGACAATTTTCCTCTCCATTTTGTTGCTTGCCTGGCATTCGTAATTCAGACAAGAGGGGCACTTTGGCCAGGTGTTAATGCCTGTTTACATCTTATTACATTTCCAACTTGACACGCCAGATAAACAGCATTGCTTCCTTTAATTCTATGCTTTTTATATTATCGTTAAGCTTGTTGCATTGATATGAGCAGGACAAAAAGACACCGTTCAAGGGGTAGCGAAATTAATTCCATTAATATCGGCTTCGTTCAGATTCGTTATAGTGTATTTCAATTAAAAATTATCCCAACAAATATGTTTTATATAGAAAAAATTCAAATATGTACTTACATTGCACTTGTATTTATTTACCACTGCCTCAAATGCGTTGATGCCACAAACGATGCAAAGACACAATATGCTGCCATGAGTGAGATTTCCCTTCCAGTACTTCACTGCCACAGCAGGAACAGCAAATAGCGTACGATCGCTTTACTTGCCCTTTTCTCGCTTGAAAACCTTCCGGTACGCTTCCTTCGCCAGCCGTGAAAGCAGGGAAAACATACAATGAAAAAAAGGCACCCAGAGAATGCGCGGATGTTAAAAGTTGAAGCGAGGAGATTTTTTTTATTTCTCAACGCCTCCCTCCCAACAGCGGTGGAAATATTTAAGCGTGAATAATTTTCACATCATTCATAGATCAAACGCAGCGAACCGGGTTGCCTCCTTTCCTTTCGCAGCATTGCTGAAAGTCCGGGACAGGGAAGGTCCAGATTCCGGAAATGACACGCTGGTATGTGCTCTTTCCGCGAGCAGACTGAGGGGTGTGTGTGTGTGTGTGTGCGTGGAAAGGAGGGGCATGACTTTCCAGCGGAGTTTGAAGAGATACAGGAAAGCACAATTACCCTTCCCGTTGGTTCTGCTTCTGGTTGATCCCCGTTCTTTCTGCCTTACTAGCCACACGGCAGCTACGTCATGTAATTTGCAGCTCTAAGTGCTCATGCTAGTCGCGCTGGCTCGTTTGTAATAAATACTCAGAAGCTGTAGCAACATTTGTGTCGAACCCAAGGCAAAATGGCAGTTGAAGCCCATCGTGTAAAATTGCACACAATTGTGCTCATGCTATGCGGCGTGGTGGCCCGAGTAGCCTGGGAGCAGGAGGTCCAAAAAGTTTATCACAACTAATTCGACGTTTATGTAGCATTACGCGCTGCAGCCCTTGACGAGTTCGAGTTTGTTTTTCCTGCTTTTCTTGCTTAGCTGAAACATAGAACTCGTTGTTGTTAGATACTGCTGTTGTGTAGGTAGCGCAGGTGTAGCCGCGACTCAATGCTGTCACGTAACTGACAGCATGTGATGTCAAAAAGGCTGGGAAGGACTTCGGCAGCGATCGGATGATCGATCGCTGCGACTCGGTATCAGGCTGCGGACTAGGATGGTCGATGTTTGATAATTGTTGTAATAGAGTATAAGTTTTAATAAGAGTCCGAGTGTGCCGTTTTATTAAGTGTGTCAAATGTACGTCCCGTTCCGAAACACAACAGTGGCGACGAGTGTCTAATTCTTTGTGTATTATTTATCTTCTGGGGAGAAAAATTCCGCGCCGCAAGCGACCAAGGATGAGCACCGAGGAGACGGGTGCTGCGGAAGAGCAAATGAGGATCGATGAGGAGCAGCGTCGTGCATCGTTTGGATTGGCCAGCGCCAGCGGAGGGTTAAATTCGCAGAACGGAGGACTG
>KB667500.1:214751-269905 GCA_000349065.1 Anopheles quadriannulatus | reverse complement strand
TAACAAACCTTGATGCTGTAACAAAAGTAAAACTGTTGTGTAGGTAGCGCAGGTGTAGCCGCGACTCAATGCTGTCACGTAACTGACAGCATGTGATGTCAAAAAGGCTGGGAAGGACTTCGGCAGCGATCGGATGATCGATCGCTGCGACTCGGTATCAGGCTGCGGACTAGGATGGTCGATGTTTGATAATTGTTGTAATAGAGTATAAGTTTTAATAAGAGTCCGAGTGTGCCGTTTTATTAAGTGTGTCAAATGTACGTCCCGTTCCGAAACACAACAACTGCAACTACAAATAGAAAAAAAAACACACACACACACACAACCTCAGCGACTGTCAAAGTGAAATGAACACCTTCAATGAGCTTGGCCGTTCCCGTACACGTTCCGGATGCCCGGTACGTGACGTTGGGTCGGCTCTAGTTGAACACGTGCAATACCTTTTCCTAGTGCCATCGGGTAGGAGAGAAAAGTGAGCAGCAAGGTAACCACAGATGGGTATCATCGATGCGACTAATCATCAACTCTCATGCCCTACTGCTTCAGCGCTACATTTTCCCTCGGTTTCAGAACGAAACCGAAAGCAAAGATCTTTATCGCTCCCGCTCGGGTCACCCTTGTTTGGGGAAAGATACACAACTTTGCCATCGCTGGGAGCTGTGTGCACAGTGGGAAGGTACGGGTAGGGCAGGGTTTTAAAATATTCATAAATCTTCGACTGCAACTGCACTGCGGATAACCACTATCGGCAGAAATCTTGGGTCGGCAATTCGATGGCAAAGGAAATTGTGGTTGAACATGCTGCCCATTTCGTCAGGGTCCAATAATTGCACCGGTCACCCTTTTATGTGTGTGTGTGTGTGTGAGAGAGAGAGAGAGAGAGAGAGAGATAGAGAGTGTGTGTGTGTGAAACGTTATCAGGCACTATCGGCACACCATTGCAACCGAACCAACTGAGCTTGCTGACTTCGGGCTGCAGCTTCACGCTTAGCTTCAGGCCAGGGCTGATGAACTGGACCAGCCTGTGGTCACCGTGCCTGATGCTACTTCATGCAGATCATCACTTGGCATACAGTGTGGTGATACTATCACAGTGCTCTTCGAACGGAGTGCAACTACTAGCCACTCCTAACGAAATGACACTAACATACAGCCTAACTAACACAAGATAATATTAAAACAATCAGTTTATTAGTAGCAACAATGAGACAACTCACGACAAAGCACACCGTTTGGCTAAACAATAAACGGAAGCGTTGGATCAAGATGTCACAATGTCTTATCTACAACTCAACAGCCCGAATCGACAGAATTACAACTCGTCGGCTACTGTAATCAGGCTAATAATTGTTTCTAGCTTCCTCGGTAGGATTTCACTTGCCCGCCTTGGCGGCAAAGCCCCACGGTAGAAAGGCAAACGAGATATGTTATTTCAGAAAATATGTCGGTTTCGACAACGATTTCTACCCCCACCTGCACATACACAGCAAGTAGCAAGCACATTCGGTATGGCAAAGTTAGGTCTCTGTGGTTTTGCGTGAGTGTTTCTGGGAAAGGGCGCCCACACTGCTTCACGGCGAGCCTTTGGAGCGCTTTTCGACATTGGCTTCCATTCTACCGTACCGTTGAATGCAAACCCCATGCCCGGCAGGCATCTATAGAAAATGCCAAAACGAAACTTTTGGCCCCCGTTGCCGTCTCGCTGCTTTCCGCTCCGGAGCGCCACAGGCTGGAAACTAATCTCAACAAGCTTCCTGTCTCTGGTTTGACGCTACTTTGGTTGGAAACGGCCGGCCACTGCTCATCGCACAACGCAGATCAAAGTCATCGGGTAAAACGCTCTCCGCCAGCGTACATCGATGAAAAAGCGATTAAAGTCATCTTTCTGGCCTAATGCGGGTTGCTGCGGAATGACAACATTTCCACTATTTCCACTGGCTTAGGTAAGGGTTTTATGGCTTTTCTTCGAGCAATGAGATGGGAAGCAGTCCTGAGGCAAGCATATTTCAATCAATTTCACACACTGTTTATAGGAATATTTTTTTTGGTTCAAAAAGAAATGGCCCGGTCTTTGATTTGGTCGGGAAAAAATAGCAACAGAAACCATGGCTCAGTCGGCACGCCTACGTTACCAAGCGCACACAAAAAGGCATAAGGCACACAGAGATGTTCTACGAGCGGACCAAAGTTTGCCGAGTAACTGGTTGTCAACAGGTCACTTAAAATCATTGAAAGTAATTAAATTGTTTACGATGTTACAGGGAAACCCCAACACTCGGCATTTTGTGTGGAAAATATTCACTTTTCCACGCAACAAATTAAACAACCACGCAGCGGCCACAGTTGCTTGATGGCGCACCGGTTTACCATTCAACGCTTTCCGTTTCATTGCGCTTTCACAGTGAGATACTGTTGCTTCGCCTGAGCGTAGGTGGGCACGAACAAGCTCCACCAATGGTAAATATACATATTAAAGCGTTTCGAGGAGCTACCACTGGCAGGGCTGCTTCTATTTTTAGGTTCTAGCTAGTAAATTGGCCGCATTAAACGGATTCGCGTTTACTTTACTCTTTAACAATAATTTACAGCTAATTCCAAGAAACGCTTGAAAAGCTTGCGTAAGTGGAGAATACTCCATGTAATATTAACGTTTGATGAATTCTTGTATTTTTTTGTATTCCTACTGTAATACAATGTAATGCAACGCTGTACGCACGCTGTAGTGGGCAGCTAACATCAACTAGCATTCCGGTTATGCACCTGCTTACCATGAAACGCAAGCTGCTGCCATGCCAGAGCGATTTTAATAAATATGCCCCCCCCCCCTCACCCCTTGCTTTCCGTATAGGTATAGTGCTTGTCAAACGCAGCAGCATCCATTGTTTATGTACCTACAGCTCTGATGCGTGATGCATTCGTGTGGCTTTGAGGGTCAGCGGTTCATGCTAACATTTAGCGAGCGTTTCCCACCGTGATGGAAATAGTCCCGGTCCCGGTGCGAAAATGATGCACCATTGCATGCCTCAACGCATCGGAACGGACGATGCGCAGCGCTGGTGAGCGAAGCGCATACATTACGGGCATAATTATCGTTCAATGCTAACTGCGGCTTCAATTACCGTGAAGCTCAACAATCGAAGCGAAATGTATTGCAGGCACAGGTACGTTAAACAAATCCATTGCCATTGTTAGATTTATGCTGGTCGTTCATTAGGTACGGCTGGTGAAAGGACACTTAGTGATAAGCCGATCAACTCATTTCTTCCATACATTGCAGCATAATTTGTTAATGTTTTCATCCAAATAACTATTATGAAATTTTTACATTGTTTTTTTATTATGGCGTTTCAACCTGAATAATAATGACATAATTGATGTGTCACAGTTTTTTTATCGACAAACAACGTGAATCACAGCAGAATGCGACAATGAAGTAGCACAAACAAAGTAAGGAAACCAGTCATAAAGCCAATACACCTAATGCAACATCTATCAAAAAGGTGAGCGGATGCAATTCGGTAAGAACATTCACTTCAATAGCATCTAGATGTTTGAAAAGCAAACAAAAATATTGTTTATTATCTTCTACTTTCATTCCCCGTTATGTTATTGCACATAATCGTGTCACAGCAATAGCCTCCGACTAATATGTCAAACTTGTGGAGGAGCTCACCATTATGGAAACCGTACTGAATCATTTATTTTCCCTCAAAGCTTGCACTGTGGCATTTTCCGACCGTTTCCCATACCAACAGCTTCTCTAGCGCAAGCTGTCCGGCAACGCGGCGGTTGGTGCGGAGACGCGGTTCGCTTTCGATCTGATTTACGTTCAATCTTTCAAAATGATGCCAGCCGGAAAACAACGGCACACACACACGGCATCATCCGGCAACACACGCGTATGCATATTTTATTGTTCGATTTCGTGCAATATTGAATCCCATCAGCTTTCGAGTTGGAGTTTTCACCAAACACCGTCCATGTGCCGCCCAAAACGAACGGGAGGAAAAGGAGCTTTCAATACCGCGCCGGTTGTTAGTTTGATATTCTTTTCGGTTCATTTTGTCAGCCCCAAAGGTGGTGTATGTGCATGCGTGCGGGCATTTGTGTGCCTGTGAGCACATTCATATTCGGTACGAATGGAGGGATTTTTCCATTTCGAAGCAGCTGTAATATTTCGTGCAGATACATTTTTCATCCAATCCGGGGACTGTCGCTCGTTTGACGGGTGCTGAAATTGGCTGGCATGGATTTCAGTTTTGTGCAAAACTAAGCGGTCGTCTCAGGAGGTAAACGATGCATTGAATGTTGCGATGGTAGGGCGTTGTTGGGTCATAAATAGAGAGAATCGGACGAAACATGTGTTCGTCTTTATACTGTTCCAATGCCTTTTTTTTGTTTTCATCCAATAAAGCCCAGGTTTCAAAACCATTCATATTAATTGTAATTTACCAAACAAAAATTAACATTTTCAACGCCAGTATAACCAGCACTCTGATTTTAATTACACGCCTCAAAACGAAGGGTTTCAAACACTTGTTCCCCAAAAACCATTGCATCGGTGCAGCTACGAAGGCAAAGCAATGTTTCTTCTAGCAAGGCAAGAGAGAAGGATTAAAAATGTATCGTCTCTATTCCATGTGGGGACTCGTGACGATGCAGAAATGTCGTCTTTTGGGGAACGGCTTTCCTCTCGCACAAACGCTCCATTGATCGCTCGAGGTGGTGGGGCTCGAGGAATATAGGGCGCGGCGCAGAAAACATACCGAAACTTCCCTTTCAAGCACGCAAATCGACACACCGATTCGGGGAAGCTCATGATATGTGTTGATAGCATCGGCAAACAGTGGCATGTTTGGGCCCGGTTTTCTATTCTACTCAAACAGAGCGCTCAGTGAGAGCGACGGCGCAACCGGCACCTACAACCCTTCTGCCCAGTGATAGAGAGAGAAAGAGATAGATTTAAAGGTAAGGAGTGAGGATGAAATATTTCCACTGCCAACAGTTTGCAAAAAGCTGGTTCGAGAATCTTTTGAATTGCTGGGCGACGAATATATTTGAAGCTTTTTGACAGCAGCGCTGTTCCGCAATTCTTGTACAAACGGACGAATCTGTCCAACGTGTAGGAAAGGACAGGCGAGAAACACATACACACATTCTCGGAAGAAAGGCTTTCCTTCCGCTCTATGTGAGCCGGTGTGTGTGTGTTTATACAGTGTGTATGTGTTTCATCCTTTGCCTGCCTGCATGCCGGGCAAATGCAATCCCATTTCAGGTTGGCTTCTTTGCTTTGATAATTTCGACTACTTCGTGTTGCTAGCGGAATAGTAGAAAATCGGGACGAAGCTTCATTTCAATTCCCGGTTTGCGAACCGGTTGCCAGTCAGCCAACAGTATCGAAGACAGGATTTTCTTCAGCCTGGAGAAAGAATTCAGAAATGGAGAAAGAAAATGTGAGCACACGGGAAAGAGCAATGAAATCTTCAAACACGCAAACACGTGTGTCGCGGCCCGAAGCTGTGTCCATCGAGGCATGGTTTGGGTTGCGGAGCGTTGCTGCAACCCGGCCTGTCACCATTGCCAACACCGCTCTACCCTATTCATCGAAAACCAAATTTTGGGTTGCCGTATAGAACACTCACACCGTAACCGGAAAGATTTGCCTTGGTGACCAATGCAATTTTCCAGTGCAAATCGCGGAGTGGATGATGCGATCAAAGCATTATTGCACAAAGCTTTCATTCCTTTACCCAGTGTGCACTACTATTGCTTCTGGTTCGGTGCGCACCGGACGAAGTTTAGATTTTTTATACCGTTTTTTTTTTTTTCAAATCTTTTCTACACCTTCAAAGCAAAACATTTTGCACACGACGGTGGCGAGCTTCCTGCTCATTAAAGCAGCGCCTTAAATCGGACAAATTGCAATAGGTACCGGTAGGTGCGAGGCGTCACAACGGTCTTGTGAAACACTGAATTTTGCTGGATAGAGCGGACTCAACACGATTGCTGCCGCTAGCTGAACAAACAATTTCACGAGGCGGGAACTGATGTGAACGTTTTTAATTATGCATTATTTGGGCGTATATGTATATGGATCCGCCGAGAGTTGTTGTTTTAGCTCGATTGTGTTTGCAAGGTGGTTTAATACGATAGAGAAAGAGAGAGAGAGAGAGATAGAGAGAGAGAGAGAGAGAGAGAGAGAGAGAGAGAGAGAGGGAGAGAGAGAATGAGAGAAAGAGAGTTGTAAACTATTCCTGTCTTCAAAGCAAATCACCGTTTAGCACATGCTTCCAACGCACAGTAACAAACCGCGCAAAGAAATCATTTTACTCGCCCAGTGGTTTGGATTGGAAAAGATTAAAGCTTCAACTGTTTTTCCTTAACAACTCCCTCCCCCCTCCCCACTCATGTCTTTCACCCTCCGAAGTGGAAACGCTCCTAAATGCCACCGATAGAACTTACACCAAAGTGCTGGTCGCCGCAAAAACACCAAGCACGTGTCCCTTTTTTTCCTCCCTTTTGTTCCACATCATACGCAATCAGCGAACGATGCTGCTGATCAGTGCAGCAAATGGCGGCGGCTGGATTGCCGCACTCCTTCGTTTGGGGAAGTGCAAAAAGTGCCTGAAACGCCCCAAAAATTAAAGACTCTGCTTCCCCGCCAGACGCGCGCGTGTAAAGTTGTTTTCGATTCTATGCTCTCCGTACTGTGTGTGTGTGTGTGTGTGTGTGTGTGTGTTTTTTTGTTTTACGTTGAGGGGATTTTTGTTTTTTGTTTTTTTGCACGCCACAATTCCCACCACCCACTGCACTCGTTACACGGTTGTTGCCAAGCGTTCGGTAGCCGGATGGGTTCGGAAAGCCGACGGCTGCTGGCCGACACCCGTTAGAGGCAGCCGGCGTGACTGCGAAAAGGTGTCAAAATGGCCACGGGCTGCAATGTTATTTCCACGCTTCACAAATGCTCGTTTCCGGTACGATTGGCTAAACCCCATCAGCCTTCAGTGCGGCAGCCGCCGAATGGGGACGCACGCGGGATCCGAAGGGAACGTACGCGGCCGACAACATCAACATCAAGCCAGGGGTTCGGTGGGACAAACGGCAAGCAAGCGAGGGATGCAAAAACCCGAGCACCGAGACGTACAAGGCTCTCTCTCTCTCTCTCTCTCTCTCTCTCGTCGGGCCACTCGTCGGGCCGTGTTCCGAACGAGTTGTACAACTACACGCGGCACCATATGCAGATTATTCGGTCGTTGTCGATTTTTCATGTCACGCCAGCGGTGGAGGGCGTCCGCTGGGGCAGCCGAATCGAATTGGCGATCGCCGGAAATCAACTGTCGGCGTACCTACCGAACCGCGCCGGGGTCTTTTGCATCTTGCCTGCTCCGGAAGGCCAGTGCGCCCGGCTAGTGCGGTTTGCTTTTTGTGCCACTTTTGCACCACACTCCACCACGGGAATGGCACCGGTCGCTTTGTAGATTTTATTTTTTTTCGTTTCAATCCACACCTATCCACAGTGCGCGATCGGTGCGGCAAGAAGCTTCCATCTCCTCTGGCGGAAGCCAATGAAATCACCTCTCGGAAGTTCGCCTCGGTGCGATTGTGGGATGGGATTTGTTTTTTTTTTTCTTTCTTTCTTTTCTGCCAACCAGCCGACAGCCATTAAAAAGCATCGCGAAACGTCTGTCGGTGGTGGAGTGTAAAAGTCGGACATTGCAAACGGACGAACACGGGCACACAGTGATGGGCCGAAGGAACAAGGCAAGCAAACAAACAGACAAAAAAAGCGTACCTGGAACTGGCCATGTCGCCAATGCCGCAACCGATACATTCCGTCAAATGCACCAAATGCTATCTGGCTGATCAGAAGCTACTAGCTGTGCTTTGGTGCCGATTCCGAAAGTATTGCTTTCTCTTTCCGATGCCACAGTCGCCCTTTTTACTCCGGCGAGCGTATGTTCCTCCCTCTGCCAACTTTGGCCCACGCGGGCCAGTAGTGTGTCGATGTGTGTCGGAGGCAAACATTTCACTCAGTGATTGAATTTACGTGGAACCGAGTGTGCACCCGAGCGGCCCACTCACCCATTCAACCGTCCAGACCATCTGTCCACCGGCGTGCGTCCTGGCGTTGGCGCAATTGAATTCCTAGTCCACATCGGGCTCAACAATTCGATTTACAGACGCGCCAAAACATGGCTGCTTAGAGGCGCATGCCACTGTGCTGTGCGATGCTTTTGGCCAAGGGTGCTTTTTTGCTGCTGCTGCTGCTGCTGCTGCTGAATCCCTATTGAAATTACACACATCCAGTGACGCACTGGGGGTAGTATCAAACAGACAAATCAAACATTAATCATCATCGAACGAGCAGAAAGCCTTTTATGCTCGTGGCACGCTGAATTTGTTTGATCTTTTTAAAGCATTTTTCTGGTGAATCAGACACACACACTCAGGGCAAAGGTGGGTGGACGCGTCTAAACGCTTAATGACCAGCGAGCAATGCAGTGAGTCGTGTTAGTATTGCCAGCTCAACATTTCAATTCAACATATGCTAAACTAAACAATCTTGTTTTACATGGAATTGTGAAAATTGAAGTTGACAGTATGCAAAATCACTTAACAGTGTAAAGTACAACTTTAATCTTTTTGCTGTATTTGTGCGAAAAATTGCGCTAAATAAATTGATTCAAAATACGTATTCAAACGCGCAGCACCACCTTTGCATACTTTCAGGCGCACCAAGCTTTTCGAACGATGGTGCATTTGCTTTTAATCCCAAACCAATGTCAAACGTCCTTTCAAAGCTATTTATGCTGTCTAAATAATTGTGATCTTACAGCCTCGTCCACGCCTCTAGCGCCCGTCCCGCACTAAGCAATTAAAATTAATCCCTTACTGCAGCGTAAAAATCTTTTAATTAAATATCTGC
Source organism: Anopheles quadriannulatus (assembly GCA_000349065.1). Lineage (NCBI taxonomy): Eukaryota > Metazoa > Arthropoda > Insecta > Diptera > Culicidae > Anopheles > Anopheles quadriannulatus. The sequence continues at coordinate 260,979 of KB667500.1, read as the reverse complement.
TGCACTCACTCGCCAGTAATCTAATCCGTTGCCACTACAGCTTAATTGAATTGTGACACACTAACCGAAGCCGAACCGGCCGAATCGATCAGCTCGCCCACTACCAGCTCGACCGGAGAATCCGGTCCGCCTCTTCCGGTTTCCGCCCAAGCCAATGCAATTATTTTTCGATCAATATCCTTTTCTTATCCTTGCTCAACCTTGCCCCTCCCGTCGTTGGTCAACCGAACGGTCCACTAACCTCAGCTCAGTTAAACTCACAAACAGTGCACAAACGTCTTTATCCGCCGGCTTTGCTACCCGCAACCGGGCACGCCACCCACCCACCACAGGAAGCTCGCAGCGCGTTGCGAGCGGTCCCGCTCGCCGTAGAATTGATTTCAAGAACAAAACACTACATTTCCGCAATCCGGCCAAGGTTCATCGTTCCTTGTCTGCCTCTACCCAAAAGGGCTGGGACATTAGCTTCGACTTTCGATAAATTGATTGAGACCGCTTGACCCTGAAGCGGCAGGAAATGTAAAACAAATGCCCGAGTGCCCCTTAGGAAGTAGCAGGAGGGGAGGGGAGGGGGGGAAGAGAAAACTTTTCTCACCGTACCGGAAACCGGAACCTGGAGGTGCGATGGACACAAACTCACACACACACACACACCCTTCTAGTACGCAGTTTGAAGGGCTAAACGAAGGAGAGAGCGAAAAAACGGTTCCGGATCGGTGCGATAAACTGGCTGAAGAACGAGCCAAAACTTTCCAAATTTGTGCGGCGACGATGGGTTGGAAAAGTCTGGAAAAGGTTTGCCGGGCAGGGCTCTTAGGAAGATAGCAGAATTTATGATTAGCACCGGGAGCACACGGTTGGGAGAGTGCCCCGAGCTGCTTTAAAAACGAGCAAATCGCCCCGTTCTTGCTGGATTATCGCGACGCAACGGCTCGCAGCAAGAACGCAGCAATAAGCGAGCCAACCCGCCGCAACTCATGATCCCAACTGTCGAACCAATCATTATAATTTCACTGTACAAATGACCGTACCTGATCGGGCCAGGTTCCTTTGCCTGCCCTGCCTGAAACGTGCCTCATTTGCATTTGCGCTGCAAACGTATGCAAAGTAAGCAGCAATAGGCAGCGAGACCATACCCACGGTCCGGGCGTACCCATACGGTCGGGCTGTTAAAGTGCTGATAAATTGCACCAGATAAATGCATAAATTCTAGCCGCTTTTCTAGCGTCCCATACCCCGCCCCGACCGTTCTTGTGTTCGCGAACACACTGAGGGAACCCCCTCTGCTCGGGTTCGAACGCATCTCGAACGGGCGCGGGCACGTTTCGCGTACCGCACTGAACGAGTTTATGATTCCCTCGTGCTGTGAAATGGGCTTGCCGTACTCGCGCGCTAATGGATCTGTTTCGTGACGGGCGTGTTTTTAGGTGGCTTTCTTCCCCACCACCGCCTGACCATTGTTGATGGTGGTACAAGTGCGTGCCGTAGGAAAGTGTTTCTGTTTCTTTTGCCGTTTTCCAGCAACGAGAAAGGCACGGGCGACGTGTTGATGTACATAAAGTATACATTAATCGTACAGAAACATATCTCGATCGGCGGCAAAACATAGGCACCGACGCTTTTCCTTCGGTCTGACATTAACTTCGAAACATTTACATCAAGCGATACTATAGTTTTACCTTCATTGCGCCGTCGGCAAGTGTTACGCAAAACAGCTCAATGTCATCGTCCAGTTTCTGCCTTACTAATACTGTCTTACTTTTTTTTTGCATACCATCAGCCCGGTTCCGAGGTTCGTTAAACACTCTGCTACTGTCGAGTGGAAGGGTCAATAAGACACACGTACGGAGCTAAAGGAACATTCTGTCCTCACTCCTTCCTTCCTTCACCAGAATAGGAAATCAAAGAGAATCTCATCAACTCCTTCCAAACGGTTGTCGCTTTGCCCCTCGACTACGACGAAACCTGGGCCCGGCCCACTGACGGTGCAATTGATGCCAATCAGCCAAGTCGCACTACCCCGGAGCTATCGCAATCCCTGCCTCTTCAGCTGTGCAGGAACGAGATCCCAATTTAAATGCCATTGATCTACGACTGGTTGGAGTTTAATACGTGAGCTATTTACGGGCGAGAAAAAGTCTTTCCTACCCCTGTACCTGGGGGCAGTGCAGAGAGTGTGAAACTTTCCGACTAACATTCGACCACGACATCTCAACACGTAAAAGGATTGGAGGTGGAAGGATAGTGAAGCTGGACTGCCCCGCGAGAGACATGGGCATGGGAAAGAAAGGGGTGCACGAATGCTCCTGTGGGTACTGCCGAGCGGGCCGAGCGAAAAACTCAACCACTTACCCGCAGTCAGTCACGCGCGGCTCCATTAGAGAAATCAAAGAAACATTATTAGCTGGCATTATTGTACTTTGCGTGGCCGGGCTTGGGACGCCACGGACTCGCAGGGCACACGAAGCATCAGCTATTTCGTCCCCGCCGGCTCTCTAGGGACTCGCCGGGAATGGCACAGCGCACGGGCGGTGGACGTGTGTGAACTGGAGATTCGCTAAGCCTCACCGGGTTTGAGTTGGGCCGGCACGAGGGACGGAACCGTTCCAGGAAGCAGACCTGGTTCAACCTCGAAGGGAGAGAGAGTGGTTGAGCACATATTGACCTCGTCACTCCACCACGGCTCCACATCGTTCCCCTTGCTCCCGGGGCTCCCGGCGCGCGCACGCTCTGGAGCGTTCGATGGGAAATGTTTTATTCCGAGCGCGTAACACGATCCTTATAAATCAATGAATCTGAATAGTTTTACACCACCACCATCACCAGCTACAGCAGCAGGCGGCAGTAGCCACTGGCCAGAGGTGGACGCGATATCAAGCGGTAGGGCGGAGCCTTTTGTGCACTTTGTCGATGCGTGTCCGCGTGCCGCTGGCTAGTCCGCTGGGGTAAGGCAGGTAGGGCAGACCCGGGCATGGCCTCGTTTTTTTACGAGCTTCGAAATGTCAATACGTGACTGTCCGCCGAAAATTGGTGTAGGCATCGGCGAGGAAACTGCAGAGCTGCCGCTTACGGTTCGCACGTGCTCAACTCCGGCATCCGGTTCGTGTCGTGACGCCCCTCCGTTTCCATCGCAGATCTCCCAGGAATGACGCGTACCAGAAGTCATCCACACCCCCAGACACCAAGTGATGGGCAAGTGTTTTATATCGCTTTCACTGTGAGCGGTCTGTGAGCACACCCGACCCGAGCAGATTCGCATGTATTTCATGGGGTTTCACTTTTAGCCCCGTGTGCACTTACCCTATCTCAAGTTGAGCTTCGAGCATCGGCGCCTTCATCCATCCGAACGTGTGGAAATGGACAGGGAGAGTTCATTAAAGCGAATCCACCGACTGATCCACCAACGGGTTCAACGGGTGTCATCCGTTTGATTTTATGTACCATTCTGGGATGAATGCTCCGAATCAATATATGGCAGCGAATCCGGTGCGAACGAGGGGAGGAAAAGAACGTTGCGTTTTCACGTGCAGCTTGCCAAGCGCACTACACGCTTCTTCAATGAATTATTCATTAACGAACGGTTCGATTTAATGGAAACATCATCACGGTGTGGATGCCAACCCTCCACTTCTGCGCTCCATTCCGTCATCGCCGTATCGCTTCGCATGGCTACAAGATGCCGGAAGTGGGGCGTAAAGGGCGCAAAGAATGAGCCAATCGCTTCCATGCGGAATGGTTGATTAGCTCTTTTTACGCCATTCATGTACGTGCGTGTGTGTGAATGAACGGAAGCTTGTGTGCGTGCTTTCTAGAAACCGGAACTAGTCAACATATCCTTGTGGGAAATCGTTTTTTGTTATATTTTCGTTAACCGACTGCTCGCATACGAAGCGTCCGGCTGTGCGTGTTCACGTCCTTGAGCGCGGCCCATGCCCATGTGCTGGTCATTATCGATAGCACATATCTAATTAGTCCGTAATTATAACTGTTCTGCTTTTAGCTTGTGTTGGGTAGGGCAGGAAAAGGTTAGGCATTGCTCTATTGTTTCTTTTACCCTTTGCCGCTAGCAAGTTGTGGCAGTTTATTCTTCCATTAAAAGCAAATTCTACGTGACCGGCAAAACCAACAGGCATGTACGATCGATCGAGCGTGACAGATGGTTGTAAGTGTGTGCCTCGGTTTGTTTGCACTCAATATTTGCTCTACAATAATGTAACATAGATGAGATTCTAGTCGTCTTTTATAAGAATGTAACTCATTAAACTTCTGCTGCCCGTCGCAGTTGTCGTCGCACAACCAATAAGCTACTTTCCAACCAATCAATTACAGCGTCCCCATTGTCGGTGCAATGGACCAATGGAGCGTTCAAAATGGGCACGCTTTAAGCTTGCGGGCGCATAATTTAGCTTCCAAAACAAACAACCACATTGACGTCTAATTATGCACAAACGCAACCGAATCGATCGGGGCCGATATTGCCGACATAAAACAGCACAAAAGCGCCGCACCGAACTAGCAGCGGCACAAGTGAAGCTTTTCATTGCGACCATTCATATCAGCTTTGTATCCTGTTTCCTGTACGTTGACATACACTGTAACCCCAACCCACTTGCACGAACCGACACCACGGTGGTTCCGTGGTTTAGTACAAAAACCATCGCTTTTCATTTCAAGCGGGTTGGCTGCTTGTCCCACGAACAAACAGCGGCTGTCGGTTGCCCGAAAGGACGCTTTAATAGTGAGCCGTTACATCCTGCAAACACACACTCACACACACATACACATGGACAGACCCGTGCCCCACAACCCACACTCGGGGCTGCGGTAGCCCCAAAATGAGACCCTAAAGTGTACCTCCACAGCCATGTTGCACCCCTTTTGCCGGGCTCGCTCCGCCCTGTGCCGAGAGCAGTTCTACCGTTTCTAGTCAAATGTTTTAGGTTTAATATAATTTTAATTAAAATTTCCGCTGCTTCGCTTGTTCCACTAGTGCCTGCGTGTCCGAGCCACCGCCTGGTTTCACCGAAACGAAAACCTCGAAACTGTTGTATCCTGTCCTGCCCTCCGAAGGGGGTATGCACCCCTAGTGCCATTATTGTTACGATTATATGCCAACTATTATTTTGTTATCGACGGAAACGATGCCGTGACCCCGGTACCGAATCTGAATGCTGGAACCGAAAGGATTGTTTTCGTGAGGGCGTCTGCTTCACGGGGAAGGATGCTACAAAATTATTCCTCGCCCCAAACGCTAAACGGCAACGGAATGTGTTCGATTGCATCAATCTAGCCGGAGCCGGGGAGTGGAACGCGAGCCAAAATTCCCAAGGGCAGGGAACGAACCTTACCAGTCCAGTGGCACGGACGCATGTATTAATGACCGCCGTCGAGCAAGGGAGACGCTTCAACCTGTTATGGTATCTAAACTCTTTCATTTATGAATGACAATTTAAATAATTACACTCACTCTCTTGCCCACGGCACCACGACCATGGGCAGATGGTTCAGAGCTGTTTTATTCGAAGCGTTTCTGGAATTCGGGCTGAAAGGCTACGGCCAACAGAGCTAAAACTAATAACGTCCGCTTCGATGTGATTAAAGAAGGATCGTGAACATAGTTGAAGAGCAAACAAATTAATTACATCATTATTGCGTTTTAGCAAAGCTTTAGAGTCGTCCAAGTATGGATGGGCTGATATGATAATAGCGTTAGCTGAATTTATATTATCCAAAGCTATTTTGCTATCATTTCCTAGTGGTTCAAATAGCTGTAAGGGGTGCAAATGTTTCTAATGTTTGCCATTCCAGACTAGAAGCTTACTAGAATGCAAACTATGAAAGGCATATTGTACCAATTTCTAACAATAAACGTTTAACAAACCTAACCATTTTGAAAAATATGTAAATAAGTTGCACAATTTCCTATTTTCACAATTCCAATTTCCATCAAACAGAGCGCTCAACCCGCAGCAAGTAGTGGCGGAGAATACACATTCCGCAAGCAGATTTGTTTTCGCACATTCACCACACCCCACAGAAGTCAAAGAGGGGGAAGGGAGTAGCTTTCTTGCGTCACTCAGCCTCTCCCACACATAAACACATCGGACCCGCCTTAACAACTCTTTCAACAACGCTCGACAATTATTGATTGGGCCAGCGATCCGGACCGCGTTTCGTTTACTGGCCAAATTATAGACGCTCTGCACGAGAGCAATTATTAGCGTGTTGCGTGCGAGCAACGCCACTCACTCCGCTACGGTCCCATCAATAATGTCGACCGATCGACCAAGCACGAGGAAAGCAGCCGGTAACCTTACGGGAGGGTTACGGTAGCACCGACAGCCAAAACAAACAGCATAATTTGCAAGCTCACCGTTGCCGTTCGGCAGTTCGCAGTGGATTCGCAAAGCTGGCCAATGTTTCAATCGTAAATAATTTAGCAAGCTGTGTTGAGCTTTTAGTTTATTAGGAGATGATAATCTTACCAAACAATGAAGATATTGGCTTTAAAAGCTTTTTAAATTGATTATATTGTCTTGAAAAGCTTTGAAAACGGCAAAAAAAAAATCCGTTCAAGCTGTTGTCCGTGATGTGGTACGAATAATTCAAACCAATTCTCGAACAAAAGCTTGTCATTTTTTATACTAACACAAATGCACACACAAGTGAAAGTTTGGAACATATTATCATTGCTATTCTTTGTTACTTTCCGTCTTTTGTCTTTGTCTGCTGTAACTTAGTTGTAAAATAATGCGAACAAAGAATGCACACCGGTTAATGAAAGAGAACTGCCGTGTGTACCTCAGCCATGTACGCATTGATCAAGTTTCATTCTACCTCTCTTGTTAACCACCATTACTGGCCAACCATTCGCAGCCCTTCCCTATCTATGAGTTCCTTTTTTCTCTCTCTCTCGCTCTATCTCTCTCTCTCTCTCTTTGATTGATAAAAGATTGCTGACGTGATGGTTTCGATTTTGTGTTGAGGATTTCTTCGTAGCCATGTGTGGGTGTGTGTGTGTGTGTGTGTGTGTGTGTGTGTGTGTGTGTGTGTGTGTGTGTGTGTGTGTGTGTGTGTGTATGTAAGTACACGCTGATCGCGTAAGCCATCGTTTCGTAATTGAATATTCCGTATTACCACGCTTGATTGAATTTCCAATCAATCGCACACGCACGTTTGACTTTCATTCTTTCTCGTCGTGCTCCTTTAATTTTCCCATTTTTGGCTCTCTCTCTCTCACACACACACACACGCGCGCACACATCCACACACTCACTCCTTTCTACTGCGTGCCAGCGCTCTATCAACAATCAATCAGGCTTTTGCCGCATGTGCGCCTGACTTCCGATATCCCTCCGACCGGGGGTAATTAATGACTAACGTGACATTTACACAACCGTACCGATGTCATTACATTGATTACGATTGCGCTGAAAACAAAAGCATGCGGCTTACGCGAACATTCACACGCGTCTCCCCGTCTCTCTTCCTGTGTGTGAGTGTGTGTGTGGTGAGGGGCTTTTCTGGCTAAAACGATGCCGCTGCGTTCAACAGGAGCAACACACCTGCACGGCATGCCGCCCTCCCCATTGTGCTTTTGTTTTTCCATCTCGATCCACCTCGTCCTTCCTTCCAACCTCGTCCGTTTGTTCGTACCACCGTTTTGCCGGAACGATTGCTGCAGCAGCGTGAGTTTCTTTTACCAAAATTGGTGGTCGCTTAAAGGGCCCCGTTAAATAGGGCCGCTCGGGTTGCTTCAGCAGTCGTGTCGCCAGTACGCGAGATTCGGTTCTGCTTCGGAAACAATGCTTAAAATTGTACTTCTTTCTCCGGCCCGATTTCACTTCTGCCACCGTTGGTTCAACGGCATCGCACCGCTAATGCTCACCGTTTGGTTGGGGTGTAGCAAAATAAAGGAATTTCACTTCCTCACACTACGTGCAGCTTCCCGCATTCTCACGCCGCATTCGTGGGTGGATTTTTCTCAATTTCCTTCCAGCAACGAATCACCGCCCGCAAGCGCGTAAGACAAACATCTTGCCAGCCTTTGCAAGGGAAAGTTGAGAAGCATAACGCGCGAAAGTATTAATGGGAAAATTTGAAAGAAAAGCCACACATTCATTCGTGCTTTCCCGTCGTAGCCTACCGGGTTGGCATGCTGCAGGGCTGCAGCGAGTGCTGCGGCCCCCGCTGTGCTGCTTTCATGCCGCACCACAACAACAGGAACCGCGGCACGCTGTGTGCATTTTCGGTGCTGCGGTGCTTTTTTTTGTTTTGCTGCTTCTCATGTCTTGCGGCCCATCCTTGCTCCAGCAGGAGCTGGTGCCTAGGGAAGGATAGGGAAAAATCCCGTCACACTGCCAACTCGCACGCGAAACGCTCGTAATCCCACACCGTGTATGGGTGTATGAGCCGGAGAGGATGGTGTCGGACTTGCTTGGGTTGGGAAAATCTGAATCTGAATCTGTTTCCCTACGCGATTCCTCGAGCGTTTGTGTGTGTAGCGTGCGCTGTGTTGCATTCCGCTCGCTTAAAATGGTTTCACCGTACTCGGATGTCTCACGCCGACCAGCTTTGCCACCGGTACGCGTCTACGCTTTCGGGGCTTCATTTTCTATCTCGTTTCTGCCGAAGGACATCAGGCACCACCCTACATCTAGAAACACATACACACACACACACACAATAGGAGGTATGTAAATTTATTAACCGCCAGCGAAGCAAACTAACTACGAAACAATGGAACCGTCCACACCTCCCCCGAGGAATGGTGGTCGCAAACGTACTAAGAAGCAAACACAAAAGCGCCTCACTCGGAGGGACGAAGCTGTGGAATTGTTTTATGCTCTGCTTTTGGGATATGAAGTGAGGTACATTTCTTCAATGAAACAGTTCCCCACGCTAGCTGGAACGATCGGACGAGAAAATCTTTTATACAGTTTCATTTAGCAGCTTGACGATGGTGGTATGTCTTTTAATTATCAATAGAGAGATTTGTAATCGAACAAGCAGCTCGAAAGAACCAATTTTAAACCCAAACCAAAATTAAATTGTGATAGTAAGGGGCTATAGGTCCGCAATTGAAGTTGCTCCTTTTCTAAAATTACTTCCATTAGCGCTTCACAGTCTCATTATTTCCTTTGGTTAGAAAAGTACGCTTTCCCTTTTGTAAGATAATCGTTAAATTTTAACTATTTACTTTATTTGTCTTTGGTAATTTTGTCTTTCGCACTAGCTGGTTTGCTTTCCGTACGCCAGAACACGCGTAACAATTCGCGAAGAAAAGCGGAAAGCCATTTTAAATAACTCACATAATGGTACAGACGAAGCACGAAGGTACAGAGATTGAAATCTTAAAACGAAACGTAAAACACATTCGAAAGAATACTCCCTTGCAAGAACGGCGGAAAGAAAACATCGCTTCTCTCATTGTACGAACACATCGTCGAAGGTTGTTTAGCGTTGTTTTATTGAAACGATGGTAGAGCAAGTTCGTTACACCATCATTAGGATATAAATCCAACCGTGACCAGCATGGGGTACACTGTGATTGTATAAGTTGCGTATTTGCGAGAGTGTGTGTGTTTGCTTGTAAAGTACATCTGTACATAGCTTCCCTGCGTTGTGGTTTTCTGAGCTTTATTTCTACTGCTTTTTTTCGTCGCCCCTTTTTGAGACATTCTAGACGCTAACCAACCAACCAACCAGGTTCCTCGCATGCAGGATGTTTTGAGACGCCGTCCACGCTCGCTTGTAACACTTCCGAGGCGGCTGGATTTTTGTTTCACCCGGCAGCCGGCGGTTTGCGCGGCGGGACCGCGGAAGTGCCGTGTGGCGTGTGGTTTTTCCACGAGTCCACCATATTCCCACCGAAAAATGCTTGCCTTCCAAGGGCGTTGTGGCGTTGGGAGCATTCGACTTTGGCTCTGCCAAACACGGCTCCCCAGTCAACCCCACAGCGCTAGCTCTACCAGCGCTATCAACATCTCACGTTTCCACATAACGTGTGCTACCGTCCCGCGGCAAGCGCGACACTCAGCATTGGAATGAAAATCCCCGGGAAAGAATGCAAATTGGATATGTTTTGATGATGTCGGATGTTATTGGCGTGTGAAGAAAGGCGTAAGAAACTTCCGCATCCGGGCGGCGCTGAAACCACACTCGGTCAAAGCGGAAAAGCTTTCAATCCCCTTTCCATAGACATGTGTTGAAGGCTGTACAGAAGCTAAAGCCACTGCTTGCGCTGCTCTCAGGCAGCAGGCTGAGGGAGGAATTCCGTACGCATCACTGTCTACAGCGCGTGGCGTAAAGATTTATACCCTTTTAAGACGGTGATAGAAATCGAATCGGATTTCTCTTCCGATTTGTGGAGCGTGTGATACATGTGTGTGTGTGTGTGTGTGTGTGTGTGTGTATGTGTTTGGGTTTGTGAGAAAGATGTTTGATAGTGTGTAACGCTAATGGAGATACTACGAGCTCGCGTAGAAGCACATACAAGCAACCGGTCTTTGAGTGGTAATTTGCTGAAAATGTTGGCACAGACAATATTTCAACATCTGTAATTTAAAAAGGACCATTGCAATGAGTTATAATTGGTGTATAATGCAATTGATTAAAAAAACGCGTTTTAATATTGTTGTGCGAGTTGCGCATTGCGTTTGCTGCTTGGGCAAACTGACATATGTCACAGGGATTGGGTTTGTTGCTTGGGTTTGCATATTTTTGTGACAGTAGAATTCGGAGTGCGACACGCACACATTGAAGTGATAATAAATGAACTTTAGTCTTGCATGCGACATCAACTAAGAAAGATCGTCTTGTCCGTGAGGGCTCCCGATTTATGGTGAAAGAAAACTACTACCCCACCCCCTCAAGTTACAGTCCACCGCTAGAGACACAACAAATATTAACTACTTAACATATTGAACAGTAAAACCAGATTTATTCACAAAACTCATCATATCCGATGAATTGATTGAAAAGGGCAGCTCATTTAGCTGCAGACTATGTAGCTTGCACGTAGCTTGCATTATTTAACCCAAACTCACTCGTTAACCGTCTTTACTGCAACCACACCCAGGCAGAAACCATGCAGAGCAGCATCACTAGCTAACCACATCCAAGTAGATCGATCTATCTGTGCATTACGCTCGTTCATTCACTTGCAGCAATGTATGCAGTGCACTCGTACGGGAAGCACATTCGAGCGCACATTGGTTTGTCATGCTGAAGATATTGAACCCTATAATGGGTTACATGACATCTCCAACAATAAAGTTTAATTAAACCTTTTAAGGGTGAGTGATTTTATATCCGCTGACAGAAGTGCCTTGACGCACATTGCAACTTAATCGTTGTGAGCTGCAATCTATATTTTAGCCGTTAGCCTCACAATGCGCTTACAATTACATTGAAAAACGGTATTACAATCACATTCTGGCTAGTGGAAAAGCTGATAAAATCAATTCTTTAGAAGTGTAGTTCGATATTAAATGGATAGACTCTGATGTTTTCTAAACATTGTTGGTCCTGCGAATGGACTGGACTGGTCTAGAGATTTGAACTTACGTTCCTCGTTAGCTCTATTACTTCACAGAGCGGATTTTACCGAAGCTTACCCATACATAATTCAACAATATTGAGAACGATTTCCCGCTAGATTATATTTATAAATTCAATCAAACAGTTTTTCACAGGAAACGATACCACAATGATCAATTGAATTCTCGAAAAAAAACTTCTATCCAAGTGATATAAATTCCCAGAACAGGCTCTACGAAAGGATTGAAATGTTCATCGGAAAACCTGTTTCCTTTACACAATCGTCAAACCACCGGAAAGTTCTACAAACCTGCCTGTACCTTCCGGTTCCCTCTCCACACCCCAAGACTTCTCACGAACGGTCGATCTAATTGATGGTAAGGATTATTCCGTTCCGTAACAAGATAGCACGGCATGTTTTCTGAAGCTTTTGCACAGAGACCCATGTTTGCTCATTTCTCAAGCCATTGCACTGGAAGCGCAGTGGAGGCGGCACCGAGTGATGGCAGACATTGGCAGCCAAACGTTACAAAGTTACACCCTGCCAAAGAACCAACGTACAGTGTTGGGTTTTTCGTGAAGAACCTGCAACCTCCAGTGATTTTCTTACCCATCCTTTACCCCTCCATCGCCAGCAGTGGGGAAGAAAAACAGGCGACTAGAATCTCCCCAACTTGTCTGTGCCGCAAACGGGGAGCGGTTGTTTTCCTACGAGACTATCGACGAACAATGTAGCCGAGCTTTCGGATAGACATTTTACTGGTGCTGTCTTCCCCGTCAGAGGGGTCACCAGTTAACCTAAAAAGGCGCTCGTGGCACTGCCACGACAAGAACGCCACCGAGTAACGCTCGGCGCTCACAGGAAGGCTAAAGTAAATGTTGGAAAGGCGTGGTTTGGCTGTGGATGCTGAATTACTTTACAAGATTGTCGCGAACAATGCCGCTGTTTTCGCAGCAATTCGTAGCCGATGTCATGTAGACATTACATTAGGCTGTCGAGCTAATTCGTGTTTAGGAGCTGCTCCTGAATGGCGAAAGCTAGCTTATGCACTGAAGTGCTTCTTACCCAGCGACAAAAATAAGCTGCATGAACGTTAAGCAGACTATTCTTGCTCTATTTGAAACTTTGCTCATGGTGAACCGTTTTCATCCTACTGATTAGCACTGCAAACTTAGGGTCGAAATAACGACCAATCAGCAGTATTCTAAATTTTTGCAATAATTTCGGACCCACAAACCCACAGCTCCGCATTGTACGAAATGGTTTACCAAGGAGATAATCTCCCGTTCAGTATCGAAGCCATTCAAGCAGATGCTTATACGATGTTAATGTGTATGTACGTCTCTATGTGTGTATGCGTGCGTGTGGGTGTGTATGTGTGTGTGCGAACTCGATGATAAATTGTCTCCTGACAGTAATCACTTATTCATACCCGACATTGTAGCCGTATAAAATATACGAATAAAATATGTCCCTCCTGGGGTGCCCCAATGTGTTTGTGTGTGTGTGTGTGTGTGAGAAAGGGTTTCGGGAACGGCAACTGCGACGATTTGAAGACCCGAGAATGAGGATCAGTGCTAAAGCAGTAGTGGGTGGGTGTGTGTGTGTATGTCGCTGCATGCTTACGGGATGCCCTGGTTGCATGCGGGATGCAAAGGCGAAAGTTTTCGGAACAGCTTCCTGCGATTGAGCCGGAGTAGATTACAGTTGACTATCGTTTTGGGAAGCAGCACTTGCATCGAAAAAGCTCTCCTCTGCCGTCTCGTGCCGAGGATTGCAATACAGGGGTACCAGTTGTGTGACATGAGGTTTCGTCCCGTACGCTTCCGCACCGTGCTCCCCATGAAACAGCCGGTCGCTATACAATGACATAAATCTTTTGGGGCTTAATAAAGGAAGTTTTAAAAACCGAAGCATATTTGCGCTGGTATTCACGCCCCGCTGTTTCCCTTGCCCCATTTTACGACCACGGTGCACACGGCACGGCAGTGCATCCGGCTCTGATGAGCGTAAAGCATACTATCACACATAGTGGGAGCGAGAAGGCGAGAAATGGTGACGTTGGGGGCGGTTTATACCAAGCGTCAAGTTTAGTTTGGAACACATAACATCGGTTCAGCTACGGGCTTCTGTTCATTAATTCATTCCCCGCCTGTGCTGCCTGGGGAAACTGCCAATCCCACTCCCGACCCGTGATGGCTTCCTTCAAGGATGCAACGGATTTGCGGGCGAGGTTTGGAGCGCTGCAAGCGGGGTGTAAAACTTTGCGAAAATGCAAACGGAACGGAATTCCATGTTGTACTGGTGACATTGATTAGGGCGTCCGACTTAATGCGAATCTTGCCGGATATGGATGTCAGTTCTTCTATCATTCCGGTAGTAATGATGATATTCACGGAGGGATAATGATGTTACACGAGGTATAATTTGAACGAGATTGTTTGAATAAGGAATACTTCTTAATATAGATTGAATTTTATTGATTGAGCTAACTTGTGGATATCTAAAACTATTAACGAATAGCAATCTTCCTATATGGTACATTGAGTTCAATGGTTGATATATATTTTTCATGAGTATTAACTGGTAATAGCAAACAAAGTAATAGCTAACTGCATCAATGTTTCATCATATTTGTGTAATCCCTTACAGAGTATAGATCCAACCTCTTCATTCGAATCAGCAAAGAATAAATCTATCTTCAACGGATAGATATCAATAATCGTCAGCTGAAACATCTCACGTGTATCGTATGATTTCGCAGATCTAACCCAATTTACTCGCACCTACCCTAACAGTCAAGTCAAGTTTTCCATTCACTCCCTCCCAAGCATCGAAATGATAACACGCTATAACACCAACACCTGCCCCCAAGCAACCAACGTCTCATACCCACCGGGTCGCCATCGGGCACTGTTAATTGACTTTTATTCAACGGCACCACGTACCAGCCAAATACCTCACGTATCACTACTAGGATGATCTTTAGCTCCCTATTTTATCTTATTTTCCCCTTTTCCCCAGGCGCGGCGGTCTGCTATTTTAGCTGATTGACCAGCCCAATAAGCCAGGGAGAGGTGAGCGAGCTGCTAGCCGGCCTGCACGTACGAGCAGCTCGCTTATCATCGGCCAATTTAATTATCAAAGTGAGCGGTAGCACGCAACACGCTCCAGCTGTCGCTACCGTACGCCGGTGGGCAAGTAGAATGCTGACGAAAGAGCGCACCAGCTCGACCGAGCAGCCTAGGAGTACAACTCCCCTCGCACGCTCGCTCGCACGGATATCAATCTCTGCGTTGGTGTGATGTATTTCCTTGCCGTTCATAAAACGCGGTCCCAATTAATCTATTTAATTTCGGAGGCGATTTCCGTCCACCGGAGCGCCGCTCAAACTTCGGCGGTTCGCCGATAGCGTCCACCACCGTTTCGATAACACCTTCATCATACTGTAACGATAATAACAATAACACCGCGCCCACCGTGCCAAAACTTTCAAATTGCTCAAACTAATCACGATTGATCTACGGCCGGTAATTAATCAAGATGTTTCGCTGCCTCTATAATCAGCTAAATTAAATTACATATAAATTTCGCCCACCACACCGTACCCGCCGTGCTGGCAAGAGCCCCCACCCCATGGGCGATACAGCGGGAGTCAAGAGCACTGCTTGTTGTTCGCAATACAGTTAGTATGCCTCACCATTTCATCCCGCCTGCCTGCTGGCAGGAACGTGCAAACCTTCGCCACGGTGGGGAGCGAAGGTGCCAAACATAAAACCTCAAAACCTCCTCACCCACCTAGCCGAGGTGGGCTGGCCGGAAGTATCGATTAGCAATTTATTGTGTGTTGCCTCCATTGCTACCAGCTTGCCCTGCCGAACCATGCTCATCATCGAATCGGCACCGACCATCTTTCATCCTGAATGGGCTCACACATTTTGTGCCAAACATTTGGCACCGCCGTGTTGCTGATGGAAGGCGCAGTTTGGAAGCAGAGGAGTTCCACCCCGCCCCGCATATCAAAGCCTGACCAGACGCAAATCCGGCGTGGTTAGCGCACAAAGCATACGATAACGTTCATTATCCCGCGTATGATGATTAGTGACAGAAGCGATTGATTTGTTGCACGTTCGAATTATCCTTCATCTCTTAAACCTTCCGCATCATCACACAGCCACAGGCAGAGGGCTTTCCACATCCCCTCGACTCCGACCCACCCAAACTGGTCAGCTGATGATGTGCCGATAGATGCTTTCCCAAGCCGGTAATTTCTGTGCCAAACATTAAACCGTGCGCCACTCGAACCGATTAGGCGTGGCAAGCGGGAGCGGGTGTTTGTTTGCACTCTGCAACGATTTATGTCACTTTTCCCCCTTTATCACATGATGCCATTGCGGGAAGCTCTTATCATCGATCGGTTCATCGGATAGTTCTGTTTATTGGCCAAAATAGGCTACTTTCACGCCGATTCCCGGGTTCCTCCGGAGGCCGATTTCGGGACGGCTTGATCAAGTGGGACGGTTGCAATTGTAAACGGGATCCACTTCCATTGCTGCTGACGAGCTAGGCACATTAATTGAGGAATTGTTATGGTAGTGCTAAACCGATCAGAATGTTAATAAGCTTGCAGTGTGTGCTATTATCGACTTACGATTACGCGCCCATGCTGCAGGGAGGTTTTGCTGCAAACCAGTACAGATTGTACTGTTTGTTCAAGTTACCACGCAACAGCGCAACACCACCGTTTACTGGACCGATTATAACGATCATAGTACAGCGATTGCTGTCATTCATTGTTTCAATTTCAATCAATCGCAATAACAATAAATTAATCCATCAATGCTCACTAAGTACTCACTAAGAGCAATCGATAACAGTGCAATGATGTAGCTGAAACAATTCCGATGTCGATAGAACTTTCAGCAGTGAATGCGAGGGACCTGTTGGTTGTGCAAACTTTGCAGGCTTAGTAAAAGTCAAAAAAGACAAGACAACTACCTGTATAAGTGAATCACAGCCCGATGTAAGGGCTTATAATAAATAATTAAAATGCTCCAAGTCGCCTCACTAGCGATAACAAATCATTTTCAATATCAATCAGATACATTTACACAGCTATTCTTCTTAAATGAACTTCTATTAGATACATTACCAAAACGTTCATCGTTCATCTATTGCCTACGCCTTATTCTCTACCATTCTACTGAATAACCGGAGCGTACTGCTGCTTTGATGCATCATACACAGTGTAAAAATGGAAAATTAGCCTCACAAACCAACAGCACAATCCATTCCAGCGACGCTGTAGGCGAAAGACGGAGCGAGTAAAAACAAAAACCGCTCACCAAACATGTGCACCATGTAGGGAAAGTACCACATCCATTCTTGTACGATCATTTGTCGATTGAGTGTTTCTTCTGCTCGGTGTCCCCCTTTCCCGCCTACTTACCGTAGTCGCACACTGTTCGATGGTCGTTCATTAGTGCTGTCTTGCCTCGTTCATTAAGCGTTGTCTTCCTGGACGTGTAGGAGCAAACGACTCCTTGCTAGGTGAAGCATAAAATAAGGTAACCAGCAAAAAAAAGTAACAGAAACTCTCACACACACGCGCGCGCCACCACAGATGGGAGCCGTTCCGGTAGCTCGACATTGTACAGAGAGGGAGCTTTTTTCAATGCTACTAACATGTGCTACCTTTCTTTCCACCCTCCACCCCGAGCCAACCAAATGCTTGAAGGTGCCCTATCGTGTGTTACACATTAGTTGGTTTCCCCCAAACCCCCCCTCCCCCCGGACCAGTTGGCTCCGTTGGGCAGTCGCTGTGCAGTGTCTATATTAGCGGTCTACTTATAAGCGTTTTGCGGTTGAGTTTTAACCTACCTCGCCCGGTACCGGTGTATGGAACGGGTGCCGAGCTACCGAGATGATGACAGGATAATAATGAAACTTGTGATGTTTTCATTTGTTTTAGTTGCTCAACTGTGTGCGGTACCGTCTTTGCCTACGGCTACGGGGCCGCTGCTAAATGAGCCTCGGTAAAGCACCTCTCCTCGGAAGCATCATACGCAAGGTATTACCCATCATGACCATCATCATCATCATCATCATCATCACCATCGCCAGCATTATTGCAAAGTTCATTACGACTACTCATCGTTTCGCACCCCGGGGCCGCTAATGTGGGCTATTCCTCACACGTTCCTCGACCGCGTCTATTCGTCAAAAGCGGCAACAGAGATGGGTTTATAAAAATACGAAAATTATATATTCTACCAAGAGGCGAACGACACAGTACACTGCAAAACCGGCCAAAAGCACAGAGAAAACCACTCAAACACGGTTAACCAATGCCAGGGTGGTATGCTCGGCTAGGCGAAAGTATCACTTATTTCCTCCACCATCACCAACGTCGCCTGGGCATCTTCCCAGCTACCGACAACAGCTCACCGCCACCAGCATCAAGGCATGTATGTCGTCAATGCTATTGTCGTAAATTTATGCCGCAACGACTTTATGCCATCCCCGGGTTGCTTTAATGCAAATATGCGAACTTTATCTCGCATGGAGACATTCGGGATTACAGGTGAACCTATTCCTCATCCGACTGCTACCCTCCATCTCAGCAGCCACCCTAAGGAGCCCAAACCGGATAAGCTTGTTATTTTTATGCTCACCCTGTGTGTCCATGTTGTGGGCGATCTTTTGTGCACTGTCAACCGAGTGCTTCCGAGTTTCAAGTCATATTTTCTCTGCCATCTTCCACCCCATCACCAGCACCATAGCACCATCCTCTGCCGCCAGTCCCTTTTTCTGTTCCGGCATTGCTGGTGCCACCAACACGGAACTATCGCTTTTCCTTCCACGTATTTTCTACACCGGCCGGCCAGGGAAGGTAAAAGTAGCATGCGGCGGCGGCTCACCAGCCAACACAAACACAAATCTCTTCTGCCGGCTTGAGAACGATAATACTCCGCCGTGCAGTGTGCGCTTCGTGTGTGTGTGTGCTTCGAGCAACTTCGAGCTGAATGCTTCCCAGGGCCACGGATGCATGAAAAGGCATGGCACTGCATCGCCCATGGTGCAGGGCAAAGAAGCTCGATCCCACAAAAAAATACACTTCTTCACACACATACACACAAATGAAAAACATCCCAACAAAATCGTTCCCAAAAGCCCCTTGGAGCCCCCGCACCACACTTTAAAGCGATGGGCGATACTGCAACCCCTTTTTCTCAAAGTGGTTCCATTCGAGTCGGTTTGGTGTTATTTATAGCATGTGTTATGATAGCACTCTTTGGTGCTGGGAGGACTCCCACTCCTTCCTACTAGCTGCTAGGGTACAGCAGTTTGAAACATTTCGACTGCTTTCACTGTTTCGATAAATTATGCCAAAAAGTTAACCGGCTCCAGTTCGCTTATAAATATTGATATTTTTATCTTCCGGAGTCCGAGCATTGTGAAGAGCGGATCGTACCCTGGTATTTGTTTTGCATGTAAATGTAATAATGGCTCACAGAGTGGGACGGGCAACGCAAACCATGCTGGGTGATTAAATGAACAAAGGTAAATAACAATCATTGTTCGATTATGAGGCTTGAGGTGGTGCTTTACAGCAACATTTGGTTGCCTGCAGATGAGGATTGTTTTACGAAGCAGCAGCTTGTACAGGTTTCTTTTTCATTGAAACTCATGGATTATTCATCAACTCGGTCAATAAATGAAATGAAACGTATTCTGTGCAAAACACACCGATGTGCAGTAAGCAATGTAATGTGCAATTATGAAATAATGCAAACATCAAGCAAATATTTACATATTAAATGGGACTCTCAGTGAGAAACATAAGAGTTCATGATTTTAAAGTACACAGCAACGTTCATCTTAAAACCATTCTCTTCATTATCATCACTTCCTGAGTCATCCAAATAATAGCTTTATTGCAATAAACTACCTATGTTACCTATGTTAGTTTGAGAGGGTTTTTTTAGCGTGTTGTTTGTGTGTAATTTGAAAATGGAAATAGCTGCTATCATTGGTGCGCCTAGCTGCTACGTCCTCTTAAAGATAGTACACAGCGTAAACCAACCCTTCCTTAAGAACCGGTAATTGATTGTCGTGAGCTACTTGACAGCAAGCGAGGGAGGTGGTTTTGCAAAAAAAAAAACTAGTCATTTGTCATTCAACCTGCTGCAGCATTTCCCTTCTATCCTTTTACCTTTTCTCCAAATGAAACTTCATCCATCTAATCCGTTTCGTAACCACACCCAAGAATACAACGCTATCACCTACTCTCGTAACAACCGCTCGCTTCTGCCACTGCCGCTGCAGCCGAACAAACAATTACTCTTAATTTACCACAGATGTACACGATGCAAAAATAATACACTTGTGGTGTGCTGGCCTGCCCTCGGCAGACTTGCCGCTGCCCTGCCGCTGGTGCAACCGAGTGCAACCGAGTGGCCGGGTCTTACTTTCCAATCAGCCCGTGTACCCTGTTACTATCCCAAACCAGGGCCAAATGCTAAATGGCAAACAACAAACAAATTATTTGCAATAAACCATCGTACCAGACGCAAGAAATCATGCAACCCGAAAGCATACGGGACAAACAGACCCAAAACAGGAGCAGCAGCGCACAAAAACATCAACCAGCAACAAGAGTAGCTCGTGCAGCCGTGTGCAAGTACTTGTCCCACTTCAGCATGCAGCGCTGTGAACAACGGTACGAGCAAAGAAGCCTGTCTCGGTGTCTCCTGCAAAGCAAACTGAAGCGAAATGGAGACGGGCTGGGAGGAAAAAAAACAAGCATAGATAGCTACACTACATGGCTTGTTCAAACTAGCAAATACACCTTCCCAGCTCCAGTTTCATTTGAACTAGCTCATTTCCACCGCCTGAGAGCATCGCATCTCCTAGCAGTGGGATGCAAGGATGCCGTGCACTTGCTTCGTAGCCGTATCCCAAGTGCGCACAGCGCCCAATGACAGAACGGACTCCATTTAAATTCATTACACAAACCCAAAATAATGATATATAAATACCGAAGAAAATATAATTATTTAATCACCATGGGGGAGTGCGAAAGCACGAAGCGTCTGAGGTAGCGCGGAATGCGTCGGCCACGGTGTGCATGCGAGTGGAGTTCCTATCCAAGGTGCATGTGCACCTTCACCAGCAACCGGAAGGCGACGGGTAGCGCCAAACGATCGACAAGAGCCTGTGATACCTTCCAGGCTAGCTAGCTACAGACGCACGCATACAGATATACGCTACAAGAAGAGATACACACATATAGACATTGAAGTACCTTGAAGCTGGTTCGGGAAGTAAAGCATGCAAGTAAATCATTAAAATGCTACAACATAAATATTTTCACAGATGATAAAATACCTTACAGCAGGAAGTAAAATCAACGAAGTGTGTGTGTGTGTGTGTGTGGGTGTGTATATGTGAGCACCAATGTTATCACTTGTTCAGTTGTTTCCTTTCGCAACGCTGCTCTTCCAGTACAGTCGGTTACACTTTCTGCAACCGTGTTCTCATTGCTGATTGACAGTGGTTAGCGTCCATGAACTACATCAAAATGTCAAGATAAATAGTCGTATTGTTTAACGCAACCAATCATTTGGTCCATTTTGTTATTCGAACACTATTTGTTCATCAGTTATGCAATGAATTGATTGTAATGTAAAAACTATCAGCAAAACACTCCACCACGTCGTGCTCAATCCGCCAGGCACTGTTTGAATCTACTTTACGAGAAAAGTAGCTACAGAGTGGGAAAGTTGCAAGAATGATGTGGTAAAAAGTTTATTTTCTACCTCTGGTTGTGATCCTGTTTATTACACTCATAACAAACGTAATCTTAAACTCAATTTATATTAAAATAGCTTGTTGGGATTGTTTCAATCCCGCAAGAATTTTATTACAGATTTGCTTTATTATACATGCTTAAAAACCTTGCCTAATGTGCCTCTGTGTCTAGCTTACTGAATAAGACACTCGCTTTGGGATTAGTTACCGCTACGAGCTGATATGCCAGTGCATTTCCCATATTCCAGCAAGAAAGATGAAATACCTAAACAACAACACTCCAGTTTGCTCTACCCCAAACAGCTCGACGAGCGACTGATAATATTAGAAGCGTAAAAACAATTGATGGTTCCGTACCTTCCAGGCTCGGTTGAAGGTGCAACAGCTTTGCTCGTGCTTCGAGTTCCGAGAAAGGACACCCGATGTACGGAAATGCGATGCCAAACAGAAAAGCAAACGGCTGCAAACGGAGAGCGCAAACCTACCGAGGGCCCTGCTGCACTGGGTAGTCAAAGACAATATTGAGCGAACGGGGGTTTCGCTTGTTTTGGTTGCCAAGCGCAAGAGCATCGGAGATCGGAAGCTGTTGCAGCGTTGCATACTGCACCGGGCTGCAAAAGGGTTGGTTACGTTGTCGTGCTATCGTCTCGAATTCGGAGAACGTTCCACCTTGGCATATATTTTCCTAGAAGCATAAAAAAACAACATTTCCCCGCCCAGTAATGTATGATGCAAACGATGCTGGTGTGTGCACCCGGTATGGTGTAGGGATTTCGGAAAGGATCTAAAGTAATATCGCCTGCCATGGGGAATGCTGGGTAAAAGTGAAACGAGTAAATTAATTTCAGAACCGTTTGCAAACACACGCCCACAGTATGGAATGCACAAACAGTACGAGCAGGAAGCAAATCTTCGATGCTTACAAGCTGTATCGAGAGAGAGAGAGAGAGAGAGAGAGAGAGAGAGAGAGAGAGAAATGAGAACGCACTAGCTATAAGTGGAGCATCTGAGCAACCGGAAGCAAACGTAAACGAATGCATATTCACTGGCACCAAATCCAAGAGCAGCGATTTACAGCGATTCTTTCTGCTGTTGTTCCTCGGCCCGGTATTGCAACTGCTCAGCCGGTAGCATTTATTTAATCGGCTTATCACGTCTGTTATTAATTACTGCCAGTGGATTATGCAGAATTGAAACGATTAGGTTATGATTTTTTGTTCCACTCCACTACGGTATATCGCTGCCTTATCCCTCCCGTATCAGATACAGAGTAGGGGAGCGTATTTGCATCCTTCTTGATACTTGATCCATGCTCACCCGGCTATGTCTTTATTCCCGGCACGTTTGTCTCTGCTCCCCATGAACAACTCTTTTAACCTCTTCAAAAACGTACTATCGATCAAGCAACATCGCATGAATTTTCTTCTAGCTGAACACGCTGTACACGCTGTCCGTGGATTGGACTCTTGCCATAATTCATGCTCATAAAGCGATGCTACTACACCTTGGCTAAACTCTGGCTGCTCCACTTAACCTTTACCCGAACGGCGAATGAATGAGGCAGATAGGGGAAGATAGGTAGCCTCCCTATCTTGTGCAACCCAGTTGACCAATTATCTTCGCTAAAATATGTTCCCCACCCACAGCAAGCCACCTACAGCAGGCGAAAGCATGCTGCCCTTACGCCGGGGTTGAGGTTGCACAGTCAGCAGCCGCTAATTCTTGGAACTGGCTAATTTTTAACCTGCAAACCCATCAATCTTCCGCCCAACTAGCTTCCCTGCCTTCGCGCACAAGCACGAGCGACGATTTGCCCATCCGCGGCGGTGTGCTTGCACGCGAAGAATGAGGGCGAAGAATTAATAATCAACATTAGCATCTCTTTCCGCGTTTCACTTTTTATTAGCGCATTTTGCTGCCAGCGATGCGTACGGTGACATTTGAGGAACGATTTTTCTTGCCTTCACGTTTCGCAGTTAATGAGCGATGGGGAGTGATAATTCTTTCAATTTTAATGCGGAAGTACGGTCATAAGGTGTGCTCGGAATTCTAAGGCAAGCAAATTGAGCTATAGTTTTAAGCTATTTATGAATGAAATTAATGCTAATGGCGCTTTATGTTTAGCAAAAGAAACCAATGTACCGTTGTGCTTCAAATTACGGACAGCTTTCAATTCCGGACATTTGGCATGTTTTTATTATTTATCTTCATATCTAGGCACTGATCATACTGCTTTTTATTTTTTAATATTTGCTGTACCCAATGCCTTAATGGCCGTACAGGAAAGATCTTCGAATCGCCCAGCAGTATTTCGGTTCAATGCATGAGGAAAACCGCACGCAAAACCCCATTGTCAGCAAGACCGTTGTCCCGTCAATCCAGGAGGACAATGACCCTCAGCATTTGTTAAACATAAATTATAAATAAATATAATAAATATAAGTTAAAAACAAAAAATGTGTGGTTTGTGCGTGAAACTACTATGAAGATTATAAATGAAATGTTGAGGCTGTCCGTAAACGTCCGTAATTTGAAACATGACCTCGAAACTGTCCGGAATGTGAATCAAAATACCTTTGCAGTTTTATGAGTTTTTGCAGTGTTTCGAGTAAAATTATTGGAAATCCTAATTTTTTTCTCAATTGTAGAAGGTTTGCTTCAGTAAAATGAGTTATGCTCGGGTATGACGAATTAAAAATCAAATTAGTGAGAAATTATTACATGCCAAAAATGCCTTAAGTGTCCGTAATTCGAAGCAGTACGGTATATGCTTCAATAAAGGTGTGCCATAATAAACATAAAGCAACACTTACCATCGAGTATCAGAGCTCATCATGTTTTGATGATTTTAAAAATATCTTTTCATGGCAGGTTTCAATAAATACTACTCGTGCTGAAAAACTATTCAACTAATTCAACGATTGTATTGGTTTGATCAGGATAGGATAAACTTTTCTCATTACGTCGATAATAATATATTTGGACAGAACGCTTCTAGAAGCAAAAGAATATCCATCGTTAGCTAGCAACTCAAAACTTAGCGACACGGTCCGGCAGTTTCTGCTGAATAAAAAAGAATCAGAACACAACGATTTTTCAAACTTGCGGATACGCGCAAGGAGGGCGCAGAATCCATTCATCATCCTTTCCCATTACTCACGCAAGCGGAACTCATCACCCTCAGTCATCATGTCTATCAGTCAGCACACCATGGGTTCCAGGGTTTCGTTCAGCGACGCCGTCCCATTGCTCTCGCTTCCCGGGTGCAATCACGTGCAGCAGATGTCGGCGCTCGATAGAAGACGTTCTGGCAAGAGTGTCAGAATGTAAATGTCAATTTGGAGATGAAAAATGTGTGCATAAATTTTCCCTAATATTGTAATTTTTAAACCATTGAGCTGCCGAGTGGTTACGATGGAGGATACCGGAGCGAGAGTGGAAGCATCCCTTGGGATATAAGTTTAGTACTTTCTTTTTAGTCGTCCCGTTCACATTGTTACACTCATGACTGTACGAATAGCAACGAATAGCGTTTGTCTGCAGCTGGCTGCTACCGCTCGGCGATTTGCTGACACTCTCGCATGCTGCAGGATAGAACGCACGATGGGATCAGATTAGCGACATTCACTTCACCTCCCAGCGTACACGCTCGTCGAAATGTACAATTTCTGCGCTCTACTTTACCAATAGTAAAATGAAAACCATCAAACGATTCCATCATTGCTCACAAAAGCGTTAATACGGTCCCTATTGCCTTCTAAGCGCACAAACACCAGGCGCCTCCATTGAGGTGGTGTATTTTTTTCACCACCTCGCTTCATTTACACAATCCAATCGTTCACAGAAAATGTCACCTGCCGATTGATCTTTCCATTCGAAGGGATAATTTTTCACACAGCTTGGATTCATATTTCCCTTTTGTACGCACACGGCAGCATTTCTGCTTTGATCATTACGCTATCGTGCATTAACGACTTCAATGAATCGTATTACGCTTTGGCCTTGCTAACGCTGGTAATGTGAAGCTATGCGCATGGTACAACTGGCAAACATATGTCACCCGATTAAACATCCCTACTAATGATTCTGGATGGCACTTGGATGATTCATTTCGTTCCCGCCACGATAATAATCATGATGAAATCAAAGCGCTTTGCAAGGATTGATTTGTTTCGCATCGTGTTAATGTTTATGTAATCTTTACGGATTAGCTAGCATAAGGATTTACACTTAGCTCCGATTATCGTTTATGCATAGTAATAATTATGTTTCCACGTTATTATTTTAAAATTATAATTTTTATTTGAATAGTTTCTTGATCGTACTCAGAACTAAATAGATAAAATAAGTTACTCAATCGAAGGCACACTGTTTGCTGAGAAAAGGAATAACGAATAAATAGTTATCAAATTGTAGAACAGTATCTCATTCGGAGGATCGGTTACAAACCTCCCTTAAAAACAACATTCAATTTAAGCTCCCTATCATGCTTCAAACCTACCAGCACCATAGTTCTGGGAACAGTTAATTCAATTAAACTCTTTCATTCTAATCAACCGTCCTGCATGGTCGCTTGCCTTTGAAATCGATCACAAATAAATCAATCAGGCACGGTTCGGTTTGGTTAATTTAACACCACAAATTAATTTACCATCCCATCCTTCGAGCCCTTCCTGGGAGGAAATCTAGCATCTTCGAAGCTAACCGATACTACTGCGACCCTAAATTCCAATCCTTTGCGCGTGGGAGTTTCAATCATTTTCCTTTTTTTCTTTCTCTCTTCCCCTAGCCATCAACAGGGCTTCTCTTAGTGCTTCCGTTTTGTCTCCGATTAAGCTGTCTCCACAGTGCTGTACAGCTTAATTGACTTCCTGTATCCAATTTCACTGCGTAACAAACGATTCCGCTTGTTGTGAAACACGAGCAACCAACCAATAAATCTAGCCCAACCCATCGAGGACGGGAACCAGCCAAGGCAATCACAGGCGCCGTGGAAATTAAAACTTTCTTACCGCGAAGAAAACTCCCGGCACTGCCCGGTCTATTCCGACATGTTCGAGAAGCTTATCTTTTCCTCGCTCAATACCGTCCGCGCACCGTTGCTCGAAGGGAAATTTGAGTCTACCATGTCTAACGTCCGTTAGAGGCGGGCGGTTTTATAATTTGATCGCAATCTATGCTGATTTAGCGACCTTCGTTCTACCACCGCCACTCAATGATCTGGATGCTGTCTTTTCTGATGGCGTTGTTTTGCAAATTTTAGTCATGCCTTTGATTTTTGGCTGCTTTGGACGCCGTTGCTGTTCAGTCAGCACTGATGGTAGAGGACAGAAGCCAATCTTTCGTCTGCGCTTTATTTGCAAAGAGTACCGTGTTTTGATGTAGTTCAGTAGTCTGGCGAATTTATGCTGAACGGTATTTGACCACTGATGTTCAGCAACAAGCATTTGTAGATTTTCTTTTAGATGCGTCTTTGATAATGAGCAAAAATTGATGCGAAATAATTTGGCCATTGATTTTTGCTAAAATAATAGTTTTCCACAGAAATGTATAAAGAACGGAACATGACATTCTAAATTCAAAAAAAAATCACATGCGAACGTTGATGATTTGTTGTCGTTGCATTTTTGCCATATTTGTGTGGCCTTCACAAAATCGAGCAAATGAGATCAAAACAGGGTAAACTCACCCAAAAACAAGAGAACAAAAAAACAGCTTAAATCACATATCAAACACTGCCAGGCTGCTCTGTTTGTGAGCACACCCGTCAGTAAAAGCGCAAATACACAGTAATGGCACAACAAATCTGAAAAAAAAGCACAAATCCACACAACGCTTGTGGTACAAATTGCTGCCAAAGCAACAGTAAACACGATTTTAATGGTCGGACGTACGAAAACCGTTACCTCCCAATGCCACCCGTCCAATGCCAACCCGTCAGCCAGCGTTGGCCGCGTTTGCACTTTGAGCGGAGCGCTTTGAAACGTTCTTTTCAATTTCTTCCTTGCGTGAATGCAGTTTCCAGCAGCAGCGCACGGGCACCAGCTCCTAGCATTAGGCCAAAATTTATCACACGGCAAAAGCGATCATTAGGCAGCGGTGCAAAGAGCGAAACCGGAAAGAAATGGTAAAATGTATTCCAGCTCATTCGCCCCGCCGTTTTCTCGTGGCCGTTTCGTGGCCTATCCAACCCAGAAACACAATTTGGTCATTTCCACGCCTACCGCAGCCACCATTTCCATTCGCATGTTGCGTGCGCCTTTTTTGGTTCGCCTTTTTTTTCTACTCACTCTCGAAAGCGAGCTCGCTGTACAACGACCACTTTTGTTGCATGCAACCAGCAACATCGCGATATCAGCCACAACGGGAAAGGAACACGCGGTTAACTTCCCTCGCCGCGCCCGCTGTGCATTCGCTGTGTGGGTAGGCGATGAAATCATTTGATGCAAAACGTCCCACCCTCTTTGGTGGGAAGAGGGGGGGGGTGATTCAGTGCAAATGCCCCAAAAAAACGGAAATCGTTTTATTCCTCTCTCCTGCATCACAACAAGAACCACGGCACGGGAAAGGTGCGAGACGTGGACGATGAAGGAAGAGGAGAAAACGATTTTCTTTCAGTTTCTGTGCTCTTATTTGCTGTTTTTCAATGTTTATCCTAAAAAAACGATGCATCGCAGAGGAGAGGTTAGGCTGGAGATGGGCGGAGTGAAGCCATTTGAAGAAACGGGCCCATTTAAGTGCCACTAGGACATGAAAAGAGCAGCAGCAGCGAATGCGGAGTTGCTGATGCTGCCACTCGGGCGAGAGAGAGAAAGAGAGAGGCTGATCGCGGGTACACGGACGTTGAGTTGCCGCAGTAATTGTCGTAATGTCGACGTAAGCCTCGAACAAGTGAAATCATAAAAGAAAACGAACCGGCAGCGCCGCCCCAAACCACCTCAATGTGAGTGGACCAACTTTATCGTCCGCCTTTAAAATGTAATTAAATGTGCTTTTCTCGCCCCGGCAATATCCGGGCAAATGGGGGCAGGCGTAAAACCGGCAGCGTGTCAGTGCGAACGGGCTGGTGTGAACACAGCGCACAGCCAGTATAATTAAGTATTGCTGCGGAACACACGGCCGAACCACTGCAGGAGCATCACTGCACCATGTTTAAAGTTGTAGTTAAACGGTGCGAGACATTTGTTTTACAAGAAGTCTTTTTCTTATCCTCGGCACAATCACACATCATTGCGGGGGTGCAACATTTAAAAGCCTTATTGATCTTACACTCTAAATCAAACGGTAATTAAGATCTCAAGTGCTCATGGTTGCACTCTGATGCCCTCGGGGTAAAAGCTTGCGATGCAGTCATTTACACATGCCATCGGTCGACAAAGTGTGCCCGTTGTTTGTTCTGCTCACTAACGAGCCGGGCACTAACTACTTACCGCAACCAGCAGCACTTCAGTAGTAGCGATGCGAGCGTTTGTCATTTCGATTGCTACTCACTTCTTGGGGCACGAGCATTAGCAAAGGCGTAACTGGTAAGGCAACACATATGGTGAAAGTGCTCGGTCAACGGAACGTTTGAAAAGTAGTTGTAATTAAACACAGCCTATAGCCACAATTGGCCGGTCTATATAGTACAGTCGTCAACTCGTACGACTTAACAACATGCCCGTCATGGGTTCAATCCCCAAATAGACCGTGCCGCCATACGTAGAACTGACTATCCTGCTATGGGGGGGAACCAATTAGTCACTGAAAGCCAAGCCCACAAGTGGGTACAGGCAGGCCTTGACCGACAACGGTTGTTGAGCCATAGAAGAAGAAGAATAGCCACAATAGTTTAGCTCTCGGAAGAACTGGAATGTCGCAGACCGCTGAATCGATGGTTTAGTGGTGCTTTTTTTGATTATTTGCTAGCAATATTTTTACCTTTAAATAGATCGGTTGTGTTGCCTATTAAACAACACTGCCATTTGCGTAACATTCAAATCGATATGAATATACTTTTTTTCCTTCACAAAACCTGCATTCAGAACACAAAACCTTTCACACACATTCATTAGATTGGCTAACGTGCACTAACAAATCAGCTTGAAACCTTCTGTGTACTTACCCTCACCAGAATGTTGTACAAATGAATGAAATGAATGAGGTTTTTAGAGCACCATTACATACCCTGGAACCCCCGGCTCTCTTGCATTACACTCTGTTGCATTCAAACATTCCCATAATGTATGGAATATCTTCCCCGCCCAAACAGTTGCACATTCTGCTAGATAAAAGATTCATTCAAAAGTGGAATGTTTGAAGCAAAGGCAACAAACAGCCCCGAAACAAAGCCAACAACAAGACCATGAACAAAAGATAGCAAAAAAAAACGAAAAAACCCCAACACAAACCGGACCCACAACACAACCTAGCACCATGCTGGAAGACGATGCTTACAAACTATCCCTCCAACGCTACACGGCCGGGTCCGGCTGCTGACGAACGGGGATGAAGCGAGGGAAACTGTGTACGGGGCGTGATCGGTGGAAGGCGAGGAAAACATGAAAAACGCACCAGAACAAAAATGCACCACGAATGGATATAAATGTATATTAAATTCAAACAGCAATGATTGTGCAGTGAAAGTGCACATTCATGTTTTCCGAGCGCGAGGGGGAGGCGCACATTGAAAAAATGAGTATCCCGTACGCTCCGCGCTGTTTTGCATAATGCATTCCCGGAGCGAATGATTTGGCGCCGCGGCTAGCAACAGCACGGCACTGGCAGAGAGCATTTCATCCCAGGCAGGCAGCAGCTGCCTCTATCAAAACCGCGCTCGCCTGATTGTTACCGAGATAAAGAATATCCAA
This sequence comes from Anopheles quadriannulatus, assembly GCA_000349065.1. NCBI lineage: Eukaryota > Metazoa > Arthropoda > Insecta > Diptera > Culicidae > Anopheles > Anopheles quadriannulatus. The sequence continues at coordinate 230,775 of KB667500.1, read as the reverse complement.
CAAGATTCCATCACATAGCATCCATCTGCTTGCTGCTGGGCAGTGTTTCGTCTGCCGTCTTATCTTGCTCACCATTTTTCCGCTGCTCTGGCTCTTGAAGCTTTCTTCGCCGCAAACTCACCTTCGATCGACACGCAACTTTATTCGTGAAATATTTTTTTCCATGTTGCTCTCTTCATCCCCATTTCATTTGCACCGTCTTGCTAGCAAAATGCTGCCACTGGTAAGCGATTTGTGTCCTGCCATTGCACAGGCGATGGGAAACAGGCGACAACGCCACAGAAGCAGATCTTAATTTTTGGGAGAAAAAAAGATACCCTTCTTCCCATTCGTATCACTTTCCATCGCCGGTACAACGCACGACACCCACTGTCCCTTGAGGAACCGGGGCGAAGGCCACGTACTAAAGGGAAATGGAGCTGCCCATACTCCCCCCGTACTCCCAGGCCATTTCCCTTTTTCGATGTTAATATCATCAGCGTCATCATTATCATCAACGTCTATCGTACCGTCTCAGCTTCATCAACAAGAACTTTTCTGCTCATCGTTGCGTTCGCAACATTAGCATAATCATCATACTACGGGCATACTACGTCGCTTCGACCCAAGGGCACCGCGCGGCGCCCTATTTATGCGTGCCCGTTTTATTTCCAGTTTACCTGCCAGCATCGTCTCTATTTACAGGTGCGCGAGGTTTGGTTTCGCGTCCCCGCAAGCCAACCTGCAACATTTGCATTCTTCGCGTATTGTTTATCGGCAAGAGAGAGAGAGAGAGAGAAAGAGATAGAGTGAGAGAAAAAGAGAGAGTAAACGTAGAGACAGCTAGCGATGTGCATAGAAATTGTGCAGGTTGTGTACAGCTTAAACAATTTGTCCGTCATGATTTTCAATCGCCACAGAAGGTCCAAAATCTACTACTAGGATGTTGAAAAAATCTAACCTATTGTGTAGTTCTATCATACATCCTATGTATATGACTAGTTACATTTAATGGGCTTATAGGTTGTTAAAATTTGTACACCACACAACTGACATTATACAACGTTAAATGGAAATAGGATGACGCCTCATTCGATCGCTCACTATGCGCTCAACATATCATTTCAAGTTCCACATTGGGTGAAGTGAATTTACCATTTACCTTGAAATTTGCTTGATCCCCACACTAACACATTGATGACTCAACCACAAACCAACACACACACACGCACACACACACACATCTTACTGTCCGAACGAGCGAGCGATCAGGCTGGTGAAAGTGGCAGTAATTAAAAATTTATTGCAATAAATTATTGCACACCAGGTACCCGGGCGCGCAGAAGATCATGCTGAATAATATATTTAAAACATGAACTCCTACCGTAATTGCAATGTATTTTGTGGGAATAATTTATGCGGTCGCATCGTCGCAAATGCTGCAGCTGCTGCCTCGCCACGGCTGCCATTTTCTGCATCGCTGCAGACCACCATTCCTCGCTTGATGGGACGGCTCTCTGCACACCCGCACAACGCCCACGTGGACAACGTATGTCGACCTCCTTCCTTGCCAAGCCGGACACCGGAAACGACCGGTGTACGGGAGGTAACTTAAAGCGGAAGCTTCGCTGGGCCGAAGGTGCGTGTTTGGAGAAAATTAATGGACCCATTGCAACCGCATGTTCGCTTCCCGGCCGAGGCCTCGCCGGTTGTGGCCAGTTCACCGGCTGTCTCTAACGGGCAATCTTGGCAAACATGAACATGCATATGCCTTCCGCAGCATGTTCTGCCGTTGTAGTGATGTGACCTGCCCCAGTTGCCACCACTTTTCTGCGCAAAAGGGTGGTCGGTCTGCTTCCCGAGCGCCACCGCTCGGGGGGGGTGCCCATATCGGGCGCCAGCATCGACAACACTTTCCGGCTGAATCGTACGCATCACGCGCTGTATCGTGCCGACCATTCCAAGCGGAAGAAAAGATTTCATCCAAAGACGATTTGAAAGACGCAAAGAAAGAAAACTGCTACCTTAAGGTATGTTACCACAAAGTATTGGGGACGACTACTGTACAGAAATAAGAACTGCCTTAGACAGACTGTAGAGACCTTATATGGTTCAGATTCGTACCAAAACAACTCAAGCGTTCATTTGTAGGAATGTACCTTTAAGGTTACTTAGAGAGCTGTTGCCTTACTAAAATTACATTCAATTACATAAAATGGTTGGTTTAGCAATGAAACAATCCAATCAATGTCCATACCATCACAACAAAACTCAATCAAAACAGCTTGTATGACAAATCCTACAAGTGATAATAAATGAAATTTAACTTGCATTATTTCCTTCACATTTTTTCTTCTTCTTTGGCACAACAACCGCTGTCGGTCCAGGCCTGCTTGTACCCACTAGTGAAGTGAGCTTGGCTTTCAGTGACTTATTGTTACCATAGCAGACGCGGACTATTCGGGACTTGAACCCATGACGGGCATGTTGTTACGTCGTACGAGTTGACGACTGTACCAACAGACCGGCCCTCCTTCACATTTACCACAATTTATTATCTGGTTCTATCACAAACCAACGCTTTTCGTCAGTAAAGGGATAGTTACAGCAGTGAAAGTGTATTCTGATACTGCTTTTAAACTATCCACAACTAGTACTCTTCGCAGCATACAACCCGCTTCAATGCTGTTACACGTGTGTGAGTGTGCATGCGTTTACAAAGTCTTTATTGATTGATGGAAATACATGTGTTGCCTTTGATTTTTCAAATTAATTTTGTCTTCAACAAACCCTTTCCTCCCGGTACAAAAAGCCGGCACATGGAGCTGGCTACGCAACTTGGGCAAGCGAGAGAGCCTGCTTTGCATTTGTATAGCCTACACATACTGTGCCAGTGTACAGTACACAATTTGCTGTGATATCTTTGCATAGTGAATGGTAGTGGTCGTTTGCCAATGCCAAGATCCCGTCTTTTTCCCATGTAGAAACCCTTCCGAAGAGCTGGAAAATTAATTCCTCGAAATGGAATCTATCTTACACGAAGTTTTGTCTTTTACGGAAAGCAGTGAGCAGATGAGCGAGGGAAGCTCCGGTGTATTGAGTGATGTGGTCGGATTGATTAACAAACCAAACGTGGAGAGTGAATCAAAACAGGGCCACACAAATAAAAATGTTTTCTTTTTTCTTGTCACAACTGCTTATACATTCAGTTTCTGTAGAATTGTGGGGCCGCGGAATCAAAATCACTGGTTGTAGAATCGGAAAAAATGTTTGCTTGGTTCTCCTAATCTTAATCTAATATTGAACGTTTTTAACCTCTTTCGAAGCAAAAAGCTCCAAAAGTTTTCCTTTGCTTGTTACAAGATACCTTCCATAATTAATCACCCAAACCGTGACCTCTCAAATTGATACTTTGACTGTATCCGTCCACCTTAAACCCTTGCCGTTCCTTTCCAAACAGCGCTCGACCCGCCACCTCCCACCCTCTGTGCCCTTTCAAACGAGCGGAAAAACATTTTTCACGATAAAAATCCGCACCAATCCCGTTGACGGATTGATCGGTGTCTTACTCGTCCCGGTACGCGCTTCGTAAACCATCCTGCGCCTGCTATGCCAGCTTTAATTAAAGCGACGCCGGGACAAATGATAACTTGATTACGGTGAGCGAGGTTGCGACCGTTGTTTGACGCGTCGTGGCAGTAAATGCGTCATAAATCAACCCGTTCCGGCACTGGGACGGAAACATCAGCTTCCTTGGCGTCGTTTTTCCTGCCCCCCACATCAGGCCAACGGAGCCGTACGAAAGCCGTGCACAAAGAATTGTACCATGGTCATCCGAAATTCTTTTACAACCGCTGCACAGCACGGTTTCATTATTCATTCGAACGTCTGCCGCTTGTGTTGGAACACACTCGGAAGAGGTATGTTTCTTCGGTGTTGCCTCGGGGCAACCAGGTGGACCAGTTTCGCAAACGATCCAAGATGTCCTTGAACAGCTTTGCAAGCCATTGTAGAAAGCGGCAGAAGCAGCGGGTATGTTCGGTTTTTTCACACGTTGTCGTCACGTGAAGCCGCAGTTCCGTTTCAAGTTCCGGCGTGGTGAAAGATTCGTTCAAGGCAGGAATATCGAACGACGAACATAAATCAAATTATTTCATATCGGGCATGTGTTTGTCTTGCGAATGAGTGAGTGCTTTTTCAACATTGTCCTCGTTCACACGCAACGGTTGTTTGTTGTGTTGTGTGTAGAGATGTTCAAAAGTGAGCCAGATGATATGCAAAAGCGCGATGGTTGTTCGTGGTGCATTGAATGCACGGAGCTCATATCCATCTTTTGTCGACTTTTGTTTCAGCGCAATAAAGGGCATTCTATTCTTACAAAATATAACAATCCAGCAATAAGTTACTGCAATTTTACTCTATCAGAAAGACACTTTATACTGCCAATCGGTCATCCCAAAAGGTCACTTCTTTATGAAGGTCAAATGAAACGATATTAAACCTCTGCCGTCGTTTAGTGCCGCTTGCTAAACAAGTTGTGTGCAGTATCTTCACCTTTCCCTCGCCAGTCATTATAACGCCGTGCCACTTTAACTTGCCTTTGTGGTACAATTTACTTTGCCGGCAGCCCGTCCTATGCTATGCACGACCGCGACAAGAAACAAGACAAAACAAACCTACCAACAATAGAGAGAGAGAAGAAACAAAACAAAAAAACAACGACAACGCTCCACTGCTTCCGCTGCTCTTGCGGACGAAATTCCATGTTCCTTTAGCCAAGATTTGCTGTCCGCCCTGCCAACGTGACACCAGCATGCTGCTCCCATGCACAGCGAACATACACGGCAGCATATTTTCAGCATCAAAAGGTTTTTCGCCTGCCAGTAGCGGAGGGCGCGCTGATGCACGCGTTGGCGAACCGGTGGCCGGGAGAACCATTACCATCCTCACTTCTGACGCGCACAGTATGGGAATGCGAAAAATGCCATAAATCATAAGTCGCCCGTAGGGTGGTGCCGTTCATCGTCGTTGTCATCACACACACACACACACACACGCCCACCGAGCACCACCTTCCTGGTGGCGCCACAGGGCAGCCCAAAGCGCTAAACCCGCAAGGGCAATCAACGGCAACACGACGATGTTGCCTCGGGCAAGTCGGGCGCTACATCGCGCGGTTTGGGGCGTAGCAGCACTCGTGGAAAATTATCCCCTTCTCGGTCGCCGACCAGCTTTGCCTCCCCTCCCCCACCTCTCCCAACGGTAAGCGTTCAAGAAGTGTCCTGTCATCTAAAAAACGAACGCCATCCTGCCATCACATGCGCGACAACCGACCTGCTATGTGAAGTTCGCCTGCAATCATTTCTTCGCCATTTTGCGCCCGGTGTTTCAACACTTTATCATTTGGCGCGTTCCGTCATGCCTTCGTCCCTGGGAAATAATTCATCATGCTTGAAGGTGATGGGGCCTAGAGAGCGAGAAAGAAAGAGGGAGAGAGAGAGAGATTAAAGAGAGGCAACAAACTCTTACTAGCTTCTCAATTACTTGTTCCGGTATTTTTGGTGCGTACATTTCCAACGAAAACGAGACTCCCCTCGGGCACAAGCAGGAAAACAAGAGCTCGCAGTAGTTTAATACCGTTAGTGCACTCAGCTGAACTAAATTAATTAGGTAATGCGAAGCAAGCTACTAGTACCCTACGAAAAGTGCGGTATCTTCCCATCGCTTTGAAGCTCATACCACGAATATCAGTCACAGCGATGGCCAGTGTAAATAATAAACTAAAAATAAATTAAAATACCTTCGAGCACCAAATAGTAGGTTCAAATTGTATTTTATTAAGAAACCGTTCGAATAGCACGTCCCTCGAGTGGTTCACCGAAAATGCACCACAATGAAGCAAAACAAGACTCATCCATTGCTGTAACGCCATTTCCAAAATTGAACCATTTTACAAACCGATAGCTTTACAAACACTGGAAAGCTTTTCGGGCAAAATATTACTTGGGCTGATGGTTTTGTTTTGTTTCTGCTGGCATGCCAAAATTATCTGGGTTTCTTGCGGCACGACGCTTACAGAACCTTCCCAATCAATACCACTGAGGGGACGGTGTCGGGATGCAAAAAAAAAGCCAGCGTTAAAAGCATTCCACCATTAATAATCATTCCAGCATTATTTACGTGATTTGCCAAGCATGTGTTGTGGCTGCGATGGTGCAGCAATTGTGAAATGATAGGAGTAGGAGTATCATATGTTCATTCAATACTGCGATGTGTTTATTAGCGAAAAAAACACTGACTTCGCTAACTTTACTTTAGCAACCCTGGATCCTCATCGTAGCCACGTACGAAAGTAACGTCCCAAACAGGCTGCATCACACACAACTAGCCAGCTAGTTTCCAATTTCTGCCCATTTCCCCCGTACGGATGACAATTCTGTTAATTCTATTTCATCAAACATTCGCCAACGAGGCAGTCTTCAAACCTTTCTGGATCCGTACAACGATATACAAACACGCACCTTCTACACACACATACACACAGAGACGCTGTCATCTCCGATTACTTCACCGAACGGTGGACGGTGAACTACAAATTTCATTACCACCATTGATTGACACATTCCATTTTCGGCACCCGTTGGACTCCCGGAGACCAGCAAAAGACAAAGCCCACCCAGCCCCGAAACTCACTCTGCGGGCGCGACGAAGGCTTCCAGTAACTGTTCGGACATTTTCGGGACGGCTCAAAGTAAATCCAGGCGTGAAAGGGGCCCCCCAGGCGTAAAAGGGAGGGGATGACATTGACGTGAGCCTGATTACGTCCGACAATTGTGCTGCACGCCTGGCTCTCGCTCAACTCGCTCGCTGATTACTCATTAATTCAATCATCAATCCGAAACTTTCGTTGACATCGAGACCGCGCTCGGGCCGTGTACCTGTGCTCGCTGCGGTTTCTTACACCACCGCCAGGAGCATCAGAAACGCCCGGACGGAATAGGGACGGACCCGTACCCGGGAGCAGCCGCGAATGGATGCAGCAGGATGCCTGCACCGGAGTGCCTGTCAGGACAATAAATCATGTCCAATATAGACATAAACGGAAAATATTATCCTCCCTAGCTCGGTGCCGGTTCGATACGCTTGCTGTAAAAAAAAAAACAACTCCCCCCATTCAACCTCATTCATCCTTTCCGTGCATCCAACCGGCACTGGCGAAAAAGGGCAGCATATAAATAAAAATTGCCCCCGACACGCCTCGCCGATACCGCCCCGGGGATCAGCGCTGCTTCGGTCGTGGCTGGGCGGAGATTTTCTTTTTCTATTTTTTTTTTTATCACTTTGATTTGTCTCTCGCCCGTACTCTCATGATCACGGAAGCAGAGAACATACACACATACATATACACACACACTTAGTTGACTTTTCTTCGCTCACTGCGCGCTCGTATCCGGTTCTCGGACAATATGTCCGCCTGGATGTCGTACTAGCACGCCAGTTGCTTTTTCGCTTGCTGCTATTGCACGATGGCTTCTGGCCTCGGCCGACAGGAAATGAATCATCGTACCATCCTGAGTCCGAATTTCGACTCCAGTCACTTCCGGACCGATCGTTGAGATGGAAAAGTGAATTATTGGGTGCACAGACAAACGGGCACAAACACACATTGCTTTTAAGTTTCCTTTGCGATGTAAGTTTCCTTTTCTGGGAGCAAAGCTTATTTTAGTTACAAAATTTCATTGAAATGTTCGTTCTTATTTAGCTATATTTTTGAAATAATGGAATTAAAACATGAAAACAGGATACAACCTTAAACGTTAAAGTACTATACAAATTAGTGCAATGATAAACGTTACCAATCAGGCAAATTAATTCCATTTCATTTGTTAAACAGCTAAAAAAAAGCTAAAAAAAGATCATTGCAGTTGTTTTGCTTTGCTATGCTGTACTGTACTATGGAGTTTCATAGCAACGTTATTTAATTACATTACCAACGAAACACGCCACATTTTTACTCATTTTATTCAGCAAAAGTCTGCCCCATTTTCTTGCCCGGACGAATGATCAATGCTTTCCAATGTAAAATAAAACATTGCGCAAAAGCTTTTCCATTGACTTTCATGCATGGTCGGACGCGGCGATGTGTTAGCGTACGGAACACGCAGATAACGCATGATGCCGACGCTCGCTTTATCGAATTCTTCTACAGTTTCCCACGCTACACCAGTTCGTGCAATCGATTTTTTTCTTCGAAACATGCACAACACCAACACGTATTCACTCAGCTCAAAATATATTCATCCAATACTGGGAATTTTTTAGCTCACTGATCAAGATCGCCCGCATCTACCGGTAGATGGGAGCGAGATGTAATACACCATTTTCCATCCTAAACTGCACCAGCGCCACCCACTTCCAGGAAACACGCATATGTTGCGCTTGCTATCAACTCAAGCGAACGCGCAACACTCTTACACGGATAAAAATAATATCCGCCGCCGGGTTTGGTCCAAGGGCATTGCCGGGGCCGGGGCCAGTCCCTTGCCTACGAGCAAATGTCAAGATTTTCTTGCTATGAATTTTCTGCCAAGAAGCTTTCGGTAATAGGAACGTTGTGGGGAAAAAAACACATCCAACCCGAACGAATACGTTCTTGCCTGTAAGCTTATGAAATATGTATTTGCCACTGCCTTGCCTTGCCGATACGCATGATGGGTGGACCGGGTGATCGGTGGCGTTTAATACATTTATCTGAATTTTTATGTTTATAGATTGGGTTATTTTATTCATGGGTGAGCATTGATTTATGAAGAAATAACCCTATCGTACAGCTTACCATGCCAGGCGGCAGGGAGCAACGAAATGTATTCTATCTTACGTTTCCATACGTTGCCTATGTAAAGACAGTCGTTTTTATTTTTGCAATTTCGTTGTCAGGAGAAAAAAAAGCTACGTGTCGGGGTCCTTGTTAAAGAAGAGCAAATAAAGCTATTTAACGTTTGAGTATTTTTAAACCAACTGTTCTGTATAAATCATAATAGACAGTGCAAAACTCTCCAAACTTTAGCTATTTGCGTTCTTTCTTCCGCTAGATCGGCTATCTTTTTCAACGTGTTAGAATATGTATTTCAAAAAGATATAAAAAATACAAGTATTGGAAGCAACGCACAACATCAATTGTTACGTTGTGTAAAGATTGCTGAAACTCGAAACATAATTTACCATAATGCTTTAACAAGATAAGCATTTATCCGTTACACATATGATGTGTATACCTGTTCGATGCCGCCGGTCACATTTGTAACACAATTTTCTTGATGGTCCACTAGACCAGTGCTTGCCAACCTTTTTCGGACCACGGACACCTTGACTTTGAAAATACATTTAACGTGACCCACATAAATTTTGTAAACTTGGGTCAACGGATCAACGCGGTAAAAATGCACAATATGCATTGTAAAAAGCAGTTCTTTAGAAAACATCAACTCTTTCACGGACCACTTCTACGGACTTTTGCGCTACGGAAAACAAGTCCGTACACTAGACATTTATTCTCAACACGAAATAAGAAAGAACTTAAAACATATGATATGATTAGTAAGCGCAGACGCTGAAGGCATTCGGGCGCTAAAGGCTTTGAGGTAGAAAACATTAATGCTGCATCGTCTATGGTCTGCCTGTACTATTATTTATTCTAGAAACCCTTAATCACTGTTTCATACATACACATTTACTAAACAGCTTGATAACACGCCCGACTTCAGTTCAATTTTTTTTTTGTCTCTAGCATAGCTGTTCGCTGTAGCTTAGTAGTATTTTTACTCTTTTTCTTTGATAAAGTGTTTTTTTACGTTTTGATAAAATTCGATGCCTCTTCCTATCCAAATTTCAAATGAGTACGTCGCCTAGCTTTGCTCCGCACGTTTCTTCAAATGGACTCAATAGTCTAAATGGACCATTGAGCCAGTTCTGTGATACAGGCGACAATTCTTAAGACCTAACAACATATGCGTCGTGGGCTCAACTAAAAGTTTATAAAAAACTAGCTGGCCCGACAAACTGAACCATTCCAAAAAAACTAAAATATTCCATTATTGCTTTGTTACTTGGGATAGTTGTATCGTGCCCGTATCCCCTCAGGATCTGATCATCGAGTGTAAACCGCCAGGCACCTTACACCAAGTGTCAAAGTGCTGTATACAACACAATAACAATCCTGCTCTTTGTATGGGAGTTAGAAAATCATTATTAAATTAAGTTTAGTGTAACATCTGAGAGATTTTTAAATCTTAAAACCTATTCTCATACCACCATAAGGTGTGTGCGAAGTTTCGTCGAAAATGATCCAACCGTTTCGGAGGTTGCTCGCAACAAACACCGTGACACGAGATTTTTATATATATAGACAAGATGTATCACTAACCACGACAAACCTATCAGAACACAACATTGTTTATTTCAGGCGTATTTGTTTCTCTCTTTCGACTCGATAACTCACTTATCTCGTTAAACGGCTAAGTTGGCACAAAGCAGCATCATTAATTTCAAACCAGCCACTCGACAAACAAGCACGCTCTCTTACATCGTGCCGCTCGCTGCAACGTGGGTAATCTTTCCCACTGCGAATGCTGCAATTGTTTATCTGCCCGTCTTGTAGGAAAATCATTACACACCCAGTCGCTAGAGGATGCAGTTATGTGTCTGTGTTCGTCTGAGTACATTTTGTTTCTTTGCAGTTGCATCATTCGGGCACTCGAATGCACAACCATCATCGAGCACGGCAACTGTAGCGCAAACAATTTATCACAGCTCGAAACCAATATCGAACATTTCTTTCTTCCCTTCCCTTTTGCTAACCGATATTGGCAACGGTCCTATACACACACACACACACACACACACACACACACACACTTGCCTTGGGCACTGCTCAGGAATGTGCCATACCCGCACAAAAGCTGTCACCGATGTACTTTGACGTTTAACCATTGTCAAATGCCATCCATGCCATACAGTCTAGTACGGTGTAGGTATCTCTTGATGTGCCCTCCCTCACCCACGATCTCCTGGGAAATGCAAAACAACTTCCCCCAGTAAAGATAAGAGCGGAACTGTTGTTATCGTTCACTATTGCATTCGGCCCTCCCATCCTCATCCGGCGCACACATGCATCGGGAGACCACGGGGAAACTTATTTTTCAATTCCACTTTTTAGTCTCGAATGCTGGGACATGCTGGGACCCTCACCCAAGGAATGTTTCAGCTTTCCGAGCGCTTTCGAACTTGTATTTATCTTCCTCCGAACCTTTGCATCAAAGTCGGCCGGCCTGGATAGGGTGCACCGCGGGTTGGGAGGGGCAGCTCCGTTGCGCAATAGTGCATCGCGATGGAGGACGTCCGTCCCAATGGAGACGCCCAGTGATCCGTACAGCGTTGCAGCAACGGGCACTGTCGCCAACCTCGTCACCTGGCTGTGTGTGTGTGTGTCTGTGAATGTGCGGCACGAAAAACAACTTCACATCATCATCAGCATTGACATCATCATTGCGAATGTCTTGCTACATTCGGTGCCGTTAACCAGTGTGGAAATAGTGCACCAGCGCACGATCGATCGTCAGCATCAAAAGAACAATATGTTGCACACCGGTGTGTAATGCGGCGAAGCGCATTCTGCCGATTTTGTAACGTTAGTTATGTAGTTTGTTTCCTTCCCTCGTGCCTTTGCCCGACCTTTCCTCGCCACACATGTCTTCGGCGGGTTACGGAATCGCACCAAACACATGTGTTGTCGCATGTTTTACTCGCCTGACATCAGCGAGCTTCATGCCCGCGGCGAGGTGAGTTGGGTGTAGTTTTGCCGTTTGGAGTGCTTACATTTACGAATGGCTGCAGTTCCAGCTGTGCCGTACACACCCGTTTCTGTACACCCCCCCCCCCCCCCTGCATGTAAAGCATTTTATAAACAAAAAAAACAATGCACCGTACATCGATTGACGCCGATGCATTGCAATCCGGCAGATGAACTTTGCCGTTTACTTACGTTTCTTAACAAGACCTACCATTCTTGGTTGGTAGAACCACATTGTATGCAAAAGTGTGGTAGTGCTATTTTGGCAAGCATTGACTTGTACTTGCAACTGGCTGTTGGAGACTCCTACACTGTACCGTTACCTATATTTCACTGACATTCTTCTCTAGCCTCATCGACCGGCACGCTAACGAGAATTAATGTTTTGCCCCCTATTAGCCCGCATTCTTTCCAAGGGTTCAGGCCAATCCTAGTTTGGTGGCACGACGCGACGGTCTTGAATAACGATTCCCGTGTCACGCTTCCATCCTCGAAGCCGTATACCACCGTACCACTAGCCTTATCACTAGACCACGACTACTGCTGCGAGATGCAAAACATGAGCCTCCGCCAAATCGGCCTGCAGCACTGGCGCGTTCCATCAAATTTCATCATTATTGGAATTAATTTGCACAACGCTTACACGCGCATTACCATAATTGATTGTCATTTTAATTACCCAGCACGGTTGCGAAAAGCTCCACTACAAAGCTGCCAACTGGTGCCAGCACAAGCGTTCTTCTTTGTCAGAGGAAAAGCCCCGGCCGGCATACAATACCGAACGGAAATGGCACCAACCAGTCGAATCAGTACAGGCGCATCGATACAGCCATCGGTCGTGCCCGATTGTTTCGGATGGATGATACACCAGCGTCACGTTTTTTTTTCTTTCCACACGGACACACGCATAGCAAAGAAAAAACAAGAAAGTGACACTAGGTTAATAGAGTTGAGCGGTCGGGCACCGGCACACACCGTTTGTTCGTGTACACGTGTTAAGGTAATAATGGAGCGCCGCAAGTGGGGGTGGGCTTGCATAACGAGCTTTCGTCTGCCCGGGTCTGCCCGTTCGGAGTGACAAGCCGTTGCGACTGACCGGTCACGCAACAAAACTGATCGATCGATCCTAGACGGGTAAAGATATGTGTCGGTGGTGGTCGCTTCGGCCCTGGGACCCGCTATCGGCAGCTATTATGCACCGAGGTGTTTTGCATTCTAAATCGTTGCCATCCTGTTCATTCTCCTCCGTGAGATTAATGCTAACAGGTTCCGTTTAGGCCAAAGCCACTGGTAGTCGCTACTATTGGTTGTTTTGAATCGTTATAACGGTTGTTTTGAATCGTTAAATCGTTTTTTATTTGAAATAATTTTAATCAAATTTAGCAGGCATCTGTTCAATCAGCTGTTCTATTTTGTAAATTACGTTTATTCTCCCTAACGGGATTAAAGCTATTAAAATAGTAATATTTTCTCAGCAAATAGCACACTCTCAACTACAACTGTTTGCGTCAATCATCCTTCCTAACAACGCTTCAAACTAACACCTTCGTTAGCTCCCTTACCTGCTTCACCCAATGGCGTTCACTCATTGGCGCAGCCCTGCGAACCATCGACCATCCGGTTTCAATTCTAATCCCTTTCCTTCGCAAACGAGCTGCTGCATAATTCAGCAGCTCAGCAGGGAAACGATTCCGGCCACACCCCCTTTTTCGCACAACTCACCGTTAATCCCTTCCTTCCGCAATACTTTCACTCTCGATGCAACGGGCCACCAACCAACCAGCCGCCCAGCTCGCGCTCCGTAATGAGATTGAGCGTGAACGGAGAACCGAACGGACCAAACGGGCGATGCCGTGCGGGCTCGCTGCCTGATCCCTTTCTAAAGCCCACTCATTTGAATGTCACTTGACCGTGACCGCGGACCGTTAGCGAATGATCGGGATCGGTGGCCGTTTGCTATCCGGCGGCCAATTGTCGTACCGTCGTACCGTGCCGTTTAGTTTTCCCGTGCCGTGGCGGGCGCGCCTGCCAGGGAAGCGAATGTTTGAACCGAAGCGCAAACGGACCCGGAGTTTTCCGAGGGATCAAAAAGGTCACCGTAAAATCGTGTGGATAAAAATAAATTAAAGCTCCGGTAGGGGGGAGGCGGCGGAGGTGGAATGTTCGCAGCAAGATTATGTTTGCTGAACCATTCTTAATGGATCCTCCCTTGACCAACCGTTCAGTGGTTGGGGGATTTTTTTTACCGGGAAAAGGTAAATCATATCCTACTTAAAATCTTACCACAATGGTCGATGTATCGCTATCGCAGTCGTTTTTTTTTCATGCCTTTCTTTTTGCTTCGTTCTTTGCTTTGCTTTTTGCTTGGGTGGGTCTGTACGATGTTTGTTGAATTCTTATTGCTTCACTCACATATTGAGATCGGGTTTTGGACAAAACAATCGCTGCACAGTGGACACATTTATAGTTCTGTGTATTGATGCTTTTTTTCAACTCTTCAAATGTCCTTTAACTCGGCAAACATTATGATTTTATAGTATACAATATGAACATAATATAAAAAGTGCGTTAAAGTTAAATACATGAAACCATGTTTCGTCTAACAACATCTCCCACTATCATTCGGTCCCAATCTCCCTGGCAACTTATTGCTTTCGTCGCCACTCTTCCGTTTTAGGTTCGTACGCGCCCAAGCTCTTTGACAAACACAATTTAAAAATAATTCCCACTGCAAACAGGATTATTCCGCGACCGGCCACGAACCCCACGAAGGGCGAACGCCTCAACCCACCCAGCTGTGGTGTTGCAGATGGTCAGCACCGAGGCAGCGAACACAGGCCATGGGACAAAACAAAACACTACCACACAACTCGCACGCCATAATACATAATGCTAAACTCAAAGAAGAAATGTAAATACTGTTTTCGAAATCGAATGTGAAACAGCACACTGCCAAACAGTCCTGCCAAAGTTCCAGGTGTGACACAAAAACAACAACAGCTAGCGTCCAGAGAGCTGATCGGGGACACTGTTTTCTTTCTCCCTTTTCGGCTCGCAAAACACATCTTCTACAAAACCCTCCCGTTTGGTATGTTTCACCTCCACTTTGACACAGTAGTTTGGTGCTTCGGCTGCAGGCAAGCGAGGAAAAAAGGGACACAATTGAAACACAACCACATACACACACAAAGAAACACCCCTCACAGCATTGCACGCACCAGAGGATGGGATAGTAGTGTGGATCTATTCCTTCCACAGACATCGCCTCGGTGTTACGACATCCGTAACAACCGCACAACATGCGATTTGCCAATACACATAAAGCAAACTGATTTAGGTCTAGAAAAAAAAGAAGAAAAAAAGGAAAATCCGACGAAGATTTTCCACCCGTTTCTTTTCTTTTTTCGCATCACTTGTGTGCGTTTCTTTTGGTGCGCCAGGTTCGTGGCAAAGATTTTGCCTTGCTCCTTACCGTGCTCGTATACGCCCCACTCGTTGGCTTGCAAAAGTTTTACACCAAACCGCACCGCCACCGAGGGTTTTAGCTACAGCTTTTCTACACACGCATCCCATTTTTAAGAATCATCCCATCCTGCACGAACCGAAGGCTCCATTAGGGTCCGGGGAAACCGACGGTTTGTTGGGAGGGGGGAGGAAGGAAAAGTTTCACCAAAAGAAACTAGCGTCTCTCGAATTCGCCTCGAAAAGCATCAAGCGCGTTGTTTGCCAACGGCTCTGGCACTGGTTAATATTTAACGATTAAACTTTGGTGTATGATTTTGTGTTTATGCATTTTTGTTTCGCTTTGCTTTTCATTCCCGCCCTAACGAAATGGTGATTTGCGAGCCGCCAGGAGTTGAGCAGGATTTTTGTTTAATTACTTTTTCCCCGCTTTGTTCCATCGCAACCTTGAACTTTACGCAGCCAGCCAGTGGCAATGCCATTACATTTATTTTTCAAACTTTTACAACTTACCGATTTGCGGAACGACAGCTCATAGCAGCTTAACCAGCAGCCAAAGTTTGCCGAATGAACGATGAAGTTCAAATGAGTATCCGTTTCCCTTGGCCGTTTACGTTTTACGAGCGTCTCCAGTGGGTGTGTGTGTGTGTGTGTGTGTGTGTGTGTGTGTGTGTTTTTTTTGTTTCTATTTTGGGGAGGATGTAAACTGGTTATGCTTTTTCGGTTTTTCGTTGT